>OX104124.1:57065188-57652688 GCA_944474755.1 Limnoperna fortunei
ATAGCCAGACAAGTTATGCTGCATTGCTTACCTGGGAAGTATCCAGGACTGGCCTGACCAAAACTAAGTCATAGCCAGACAAGTTATGCTGCATTCCTTACCTGGGAAGTATCCAGGACTGGCCTGACCAAAACTAAGTCATAGCCAGACAAGTTATGCTGCATTGCCTTACCTGGGAAGTATCCAGGACTGGCCTGACCAAAACTAAGTCATAGCCAGACAAGTTATGCTGCATTCCTTACCTGGGAAGTATCCAGGACTGGCCTGACCAAAAACTAAGTCATAGCCAGACAAGTTATGCTGCATTCCTTACCTGGGAAGTATCCAGGACTGGCCTGACCAAAACTAAGTCATAGCCAGACAAGTTATGCTGCATTGCCTTACCTGGGAAGTATCCAGGACTGGCCTGACCAAAACTAAGTCATAGCCAGACAAGTTATGCTGCATTCCTTACCTGGGAAGTATCCAGGACTGGCCTGACCAAAACTAAGTCATAGCCAGACAAGTTATGCTGCATTCCTTACCTGGGAAGTATCCAGGACTGGCCTGACCAAAACTAAGTCATAGCCAGACAAGTTATGCTGCATTCCTTACCTGGGAAGTATCCAGGACTGGCCTGACCAAAACTAAGTCATAGCCAGACAAGTTATGCTGCATTCCTTACCTGGGAAGTATCCAGGACTGGCCTGACCAATGTATTCCTTACCTGGGAAGTATCCAGGACTGGCCTGACCAAAACTAAGTCATAGCCAGACAAGTTATGCTGCATTGCTTACCTGGGAAGTATCCAGGACTGGCCTGACCAAAACTAAGTCATAGCCAGACAAGTTATGCTGCATTCCTTACCTGGGAAGTATCCAGGACTGGCCTGACCAAAACTAAGTCATAGCCAGACAAGTTATGCTGCATTGCTTACCTGGGAAGTATCCAGGACTGGCCTGACCAAAACTAAGTCATAGCCAGACAAGTTATGCTGCATTGCTTACCTGGGAAGTATCCAGGACTGGCCTGACCAAAACTAAGTCATAGCCAGACAAGTTATGCTGCATTCCTTACCTGGGAAGTATCCAGGACTGGCCTGACCAAAACTAAGTCATAGCCAGACAAGTTATGCTGCATTCCTTACCTGGGAAGTATCCAGGACTGGCCTGACCAAAACTAAGTCATAGCCAGACAAGTTATGCTGCATTGCTTACCTGGGAAGTATCCAGGACTGGCCTGACCAAAACTAAGTCATAGCCAGACAAGTTATGCTGCATTCCTTACCTGGGAAGTATCCAGGACTGGCCTGACCAAAACTAAGTCATAGCCAGACAAGTTATGCTGCATTGCTTACCTGGGAAGTATCCAGGACTGGCCTGACCAAAACTAAGTCATAGCCAGACAAGTTATGCTGCATTGCTTACCTGGGAAGTATCCAGGACTGGCCTGACCAAAACTAAGTCATAGCCAGACAAGTTATGCTGCATTGCTTACCTGGGAAGTATCCAGGACTGGCCTGACCAAAACTAAGTCATAGCCAGACAAGTTATGCTGCATTCCTTACCTGGGAAGTATCCAGGACTGGCCTGACCAAAACTAAGTCATAGCCAGACAAGTTATGCTGCATTCCTTACCTGGGAAGTATCCAGGACTGGCCTGACCAAAACTAAGTCATAGCCAGACAAGTTATGCTGCATTCCTTACCTGGGAAGTATCCAGGGACTGGCCTGACCAAAACTAAGTCATAGCCAGACAAGTTATGCTGCATTCCTTACCTGGGAAGTATCCAGGACTGGCCTGACCAAAACTAAGTCATAGCCAGACAAGTTATGCTGCATTCCTTACCTGGGAAGTATCCAGGACTGGCCCTGACCAAATGTATTCCTTACCTGGGAAGTATCCAGGACTGGCCTGACCAAAACTAAGTCATAGCCAGACAAGTTATGCTGCATTCCTTACCTGGGAAGTATCCAGGACTGGCCTGACCAAAACTAAGTCATAGCCAGACAAGTTATGCTGCATTCCTTACCTGGGAAGTATCCAGGACTGGCCTGACCAAAACTAAGTCATAGCCAGACAAGTTATGCTGCACTGCCTTACCTGGGAAGTATCCAGGACTGGCCTGACCAAAACTAAGTCATAGCCAGACAAGTTATGCTGCATTCCTTACCTGGGAAGTATCCAGGACTGGCCTGACCAAAACTAAGTCATAGCCAGACAAGTTATGCTGCATTCCTTACCTGGGAAGTATCCAGGACTGGCCTGACCAAAACTAAGTCATAGCCAGACAAGTTATGCTGCATTGCCTTACCTGGGAAGTATCCAGGACTGGCCCTGACCAAAACTAAGTCATAGCCAGACAAGTTATGCTGCATTGCTTACCTGGGAAGTATCCAGGACTGGCCTGACCAAAACTAAGTCATAGCCAGACAAGTTATGCTGCATTCCTTACCTGGGAAGTATCCAGGACTGGCCTGACCAAAACTAAGTCATAGCCAGACAAGTTATGCTGCATTCCTTACCTGGGAAGTATCCAGGACTGGCCTGACCAAAACTAAGTCATAGCCAGACAAGTTATGCTGCATTGCTTACCTGGGAAGTATCCAGGACTGGCCTGACCAAAACTAAGTCATAGCCAGACAAGTTATGCTGCATTCCTTACCTGGGAAGTATCCAGGACTGGCCTGACCAAAACTAAGTCATAGCCAGACAAGTTATGCTGCATTCCTTACCTGGGAAGTATCCAGGACTGGCCTGACCAAAACTAAGTCATAGCCAGACAAGTTATGCTGCATTCCTTACCTGGGAAGTATCCAGGACTGGCCTGACCAAAACTAAGTCATAGCCAGACAAGTTATGCTGCATTGCCTTACCTGGGAAGTATCCAGGACTGGCCTGACCAAAACTAAGTCATAGCCAGACAAGTTATGCTGCATTGCTTACCTGGGAAGTATCCAGGACTGGCCTGACCAAAACTAAGTCATAGCCAGACAAGTTATGCTGCATTCCTTACCTGGGAAGTATCCAGGACTGGCCTGACCAAAACTAAGTCATAGCCAGACAAGTTATGCTGCATTGCTTACCTGGGAAGTATCCAGGACTGGCCTGACCAAAACTAAGTCATAGCCAGACAAGTTATGCTGCATTCCTTACCTGGGAAGTATCCAGGACTGGCCTGACCAAAACTAAGTCATAGCCAGACAAGTTATGCTGCATTCCTTACCTGGGAAGTATCCAGGACTGGCCTGACCAAAACTAAGTCATAGCCAGACAAGTTATGCTGCATTCCTTACCTGGGAAGTATCCAGGACTGGCCTGACCAAAACTAAGTCATAGCCAGACAAGTTATGCTGCATTCCTTACCTGGGAAGTATCCAGGACTGGATTGACCAATGTATTCCTTACCTGGGAAGTATCCAGGACTGGCCTGACAAAAACTAAGTCATAGCCAGACAAGTTATGCTGCATTCCTTACCTGGGAAGTATCCAGGACTGGCCTGACCAAAACTAAGTCATAGCCAGACAAGTTATGCTGCATTCCTTACCTGGGAAGTATCCAGGACTGGCCTGACCAAAACTAAGTCATAGCCAGACAAGTTATGCTGCATTGCTTACCTGGGAAGTATCCAGGACTGGCCTGACCAAAACTAAGTCATAGCCAGACAAGTTATGCTGCATTCCTTACCTGGGAAGTATCCAGGACTGGCCTGACCAAAACTAAGTCATAGCCAGACAAGTTATGCTGCATTCCTTACCTGGGAAGTATCCAGGACTGGCCTGACCAAAACTAAGTCATAGCCAGACAAGTTATGCTGCATTCCTTACCTGGGAAGTATCCAGGACTGGCCTGACCAAAACTAAGTCATAGCCAGACAAGTTATGCTGCATTCCTTACCTGGGAAGTATCCAGGACTGGCCTGACCAAAACTAAGTCATAGCCAGACAAGTTATGCTGCATTCCTTACCTGGGAAGTATCCAGGACTGGCCTGACCAAAACTAAGTCATAGCCAGACAAGTTATGCTGCATTCCTTACCTGGGAAGTATCCAGGACTGGCCTGACCAAAACTAAGTCATAGCCAGACAAGTTATGCTGCATTGCCTTACCTGGGAAGTATCCAGGACTGGCCTGACCAAAACTAAGTCATAGCCAGACAAGTTATGCTGCATTCCTTACCTGGGAAGTATCCAGGACTGGCCTGACCAAAACTAAGTCATAGCCAGACAAGTTATGCTGCATTCCTTACCTGGGAAGTATCCAGGACTGGCCTGACCAAAACTAAGTCATAGCCAGACAAGTTATGCTGCATTCCTTACCTGGGAAGTATCCAGGACTGGCCTGACCAATGTATTCCTTACCTGGGAAGTATCCAGGACTGGCCTGACCAAAACTAAGTCATAGCCAGACAAGTTATGCTGCATTCCTTACCTGGGAAGTATCCAGGACTGGCCTGACCAAAACTAAGTCATAGCCAGACAAGTTATGCTGCATTCCTTACCTGGGAAGTATCCAGGACTGGCCTGACCAAAACTAAGTCATAGCCAGACAAGTTATGCTGCATTCCTTACCTGGGAAGTATCCAGGACTGGCCTGACCAAAACTAAGTCATAGCCAGACAAGTTATGCTGCATTCCTTACCTGGGAAGTATCCAGGACTGGCCTGACCAAAACTAAGTCATAGCCAGACAAGTTATGCTGCATTGCTTACCTGGGAAGTATCCAGGACTGGCCTGACCAAAAACTAAGTCATAGCCAGACAAGTTATGCTGCATTGCCTTACCTGGGAAGTATCCAGGACTGGCCTGACCAAAACTAAGTCATAGCCAGACAAGTTATGCTGCATTCCTTACCTGGGAAGTATCCAGGACTGGCCTGACCAAAACTAAGTCATAGCCAGACAAGTTATGCTGCATTGCTTACCTGGGAAGTATCCAGGACTGGCCTGACCAAAACTAAGTCATAGCCAGACAAGTTATGCTGCATTCCTTACCTGGGAAGTATCCAGGACTGGCCTGACCAAAACTAAGTCATAGCCAGACAAGTTATGCTGCATTGCTTACCTGGGAAGTATCCAGGACTGGCCTGACCAAAACTAAGTCATAGCCAGACAAGTTATGCTGCATTCCTTACCTGGGAAGTATCCAGGACTGGCCTGACCAAAACTAAGTCATAGCCAGACAAGTTATGCTGCATTGCTTACCTGGGAAGTATCCAGGACTGGCCTGACCAAAACTAAGTCATAGCCAGACAAGTTATGCTGCATTCCTTACCTGGGAAGTATCCAGGACTGGCCTGACCAAAACTAAGTCATAGCCAGACAAGTTATGCTGCATTGCTTACCTGGGAAGTATCCAGGACTGGCCTGACCAAAACTAAGTCATAGCCAGACAAGTTATGCTGCATTCCTTACCTGGGAAGTATCCAGGACTGGCCTGACCAAAACTAAGTCATAGCCAGACAAGTTATGCTGCATTCCTTACCTGGGAAGTATCCAGGACTGGCCTGACCAAAACTAAGTCATAGCCAGACAAGTTATGCTGCATTCCTTACCTGGGAAGTATCCAGGGTGCCGTTTCATAAAGCGAGCGTTAGCTTAACGTGCACGTTATCCCATTTAAATTGCATCGGATAACGAGCACGTTAATTAGCGATCGCTTTATGAAACGGCACCCAGGACTGGCCTGACCAAAACTAAGTCATAGCCAGACAAGTTATGCTGCATTCCTTACCTGGGAAGTATCCAGGACTGGCCTGACCAAAACTAAGTCATAGCCAGACAAGTTATGCTGCATTCCTTACCTGGGAAGTATCCAGGACTGGCCTGACCAAAACTAAGTCATAGCCAGACAAGTTATGCTGCATTGCTTACCTGGGAAGTATCCAGGACTGGCCTGACCAAAACTAAGTCATAGCCAGACAAGTTATGCTGCATTCCTTACCTGGGAAGTATCCAGGACTGGCCTGACCAAAACTAAGTCATAGCCAGACAAGTTATGCTGCATTCCTTACCTGGGAAGTATCCAGGACTGGCCTGACCAAAACTAAGTCATAGCCAGACAAGTTATGCTGCATTCCTTACCTGGGAAGTATCCAGGACTGGCCTGACCAAAACTAAGTCATAGCCAGACAAGTTATGCTGCATTGCTTACCTGGGAAGTATCCAGGACTGGCCTGACCAAAACTAAGTCATAGCCAGACAAGTTATGCTGCATTGCTTACCTGGGAAGTATCCAGGACTGGCCTGACCAAAACTAAGTCATAGCCAGACAAGTTATGCTGCATTCCTTACCTGGGAAGTATCCAGGACTGGCCTGACCAAAACTAAGTCATAGCCAGACAAGTTATGCTGCATTGCTTACCTGGGAAGTATCCAGGACTGGCCTGACCAAAACTAAGTCATAGCCAGACAAGTTATGCTGCATTGCTTACCTGGGAAGTATCCAGGACTGGATTGACCAAAACTAAGTCATAGCCAGACAAGTTATGCTGCATTGCTTACCTGGGAAGTATCCAGGACTGGCCTGACCAAAACTAAGTCATAGCCAGACAAGTTATGCTGCATTCCTTACCTGGGAAGTATCCAGGACTGGCCTGACCAAAACTAAGTCATAGCCAGACAAGTTATGCTGCATTCCTTACCTGGGAAGTATCCAGGACTGGCCTGACCAAAACTAAGTCATAGCCAGACAAGTTTATGCTGCATTGCTTACCTGGGAAGTATCCAGGACTGGCCTGACCAAAACTAAGTCATAGCCAGACAAGTTATGCTGCATTGCTTACCTGGGAAGTATCCAGGACTGGCCTGACCAAAACTAAGTCATAGCCAGACAAGTTATGCTGCATTCCTTACCTGGGAAGTATCCAGGACTGGCCTGACCAAAACTAAGTCATAGCCAGACAAGTTATGCTGCATTCCTTACCTGGGAAGTATCCAGGACTGGCCTGACCAAAACTAAGTCATAGCCAGACAAGTTATGCTGCATTCCTTACCTGGGAAGTATCCAGGACTGGCCTGACCAAAACTAAGTCATAGCCAGACAAGTTATGCTGCATTCCTTACCTGGGAAGTATCCAGGACTGGCCTGACCAAAACTAAGTCATAGCCAGACAAGTTATGCTGCATTCCTTACCTGGGAAGTATCCAGGACTGGCCTGACCAAAACTAAGTCATAGCCAGACAAGTTATGCTGCATTCCTTACCTGGGAAGTATCCAGGACTGGCCTGACCAAAACTAAGTCATAGCCAGACAAGTTATGCTGCATTCCTTACCTGGGAAGTATCCAGGACTGGCCTGACCAAAACTAAGTCATAGCCAGACAAGTTATGCTGCATTCCTTACCTGGGAAGTATCCAGGACTGGCCTGACCAAAACTAAGTCATAGCCAGACAAGTTATGCTGCATTCCTTACCTGGGAAGTATCCAGGACTGGCCTGACCAAAACTAAGTCATAGCCAGACAAGTTATGCTGCATTCCTTACCTGGGAAGTATCCAGGACTGGCCTGACCAAAACTAAGTCATAGCCAGACAAGTTATGCTGCATTCCTTACCTGGGAAGTATCCAGGACTGGCCTGACCAAAACTAAGTCATAGCCAGACAAGTTATGCTGCATTGCTTACCTGGGAAGTATCCAGGACTGGCCTGACCAAAACTAAGTCATAGCCAGACAAGTTATGCTGCATTGCTTACCTGGGAAGTATCCAGGACTGGATTGACCAAAACTAAGTCATAGCCAGACAAGTTATGCTGCATTCCTTACCTGGGAAGTATCCAGGACTGGCCCTGACCAAAACTAAGTCATAGCCAGACAAGTTATGCTGCATTCCTTACCTGGGAAGTATCCAGGACTGGATTGACCAAAACTAAGTCATAGCCAGACAAGTTATGCTGCATTGCTTACCTGGGAAGTATCCAGGACTGGCCTGACCAAAACTAAGTCATAGCCAGACAAGTTATGTGCATTGCTTACCTGGGAAGTATCCAGGACTGGCCTGACCAAAACTAAGTCATAGCCAGACAAGTTATGCTGCATTCCTTACCTGGGAAGTATCCAGGACTGGCCTGACCAAAACTAAGTCATAGCCAGACAAGTTTATGCTGCATTCCTTACCTGGGAAGTATCCAGGACTGGCCTGACCAAAACTAAGTCATAGCCAGACAAGTTATGCTGCATTGCTTACCTGGGAAGTATCCAGGACTGGCCTGACCAAAACTAAGTCATAGCCAGACAAGTTATGCTGCATTGCTTACCTGGGAAGTATCCAGGGACTGGATTGACCAAAACTAAGTCATAGCCAGACAAGTTATGCTGCATTCCTTACCTGGGAAGTATCCAGGACTGGCCTGACCAAAACTAAGTCATAGCCAGACAAGTTATGCTGCATTCCTTACCTGGGAAGTATCCAGGACTGGCCTGACCAAAACTAAGTCATAGCCAGACAAGTTATGCTGCATTCGCTTACCTGGGAAGTATCCAGGACTGGATTGACCAAAACTAAGTCATAGCCAGACAAGTTATGCTGCATTGCTTACCTGGGAAGTATCCAGGACTGGCCTGACCAAAACTAAGTCATAGCCAGACAAGTTATGCTGCATTGCTTACCTGGGAAGTATCCAGGACTGGCCTGACCAAAACTAAGTCATAGCCAGACAAGTTATGCTGCATTCCTTACCTGGGAAGTATCCAGGACTGGCCTGACCAAAACTAAGTCATAGCCAGACAAGTTATGCTGCATTCCTTACCTGGGAAGTATCCAGGACTGGCCTGACCAAAACTAAGTCATAGCCAGACAAGTTATGCTGCATTCCTTACCTGGGAAGTATCCAGGACTGGCCTGACCAAAACTAAGTCATAGCCAGACAAGTTATGCTGCATTGCTTACCTGGGAAGTATCCAGGACTGGCCTGACCAAAACTAAGTCATAGCCAGACAAGTTATGCTGCATTGCTTACCTGGGAAGTATCCAGGACTGGCCTGACCAATGTATTCCTTACCTGGGAAGTATCCAGGACTGGCCTGACCAAAACTAAGTCATAGCCAGACAAGTTATGCTGCATTGCTTACCTGGGAAGTATCCAGGACTGGCCTGACCAAAACTAAGTCATAGCCAGACAAGTTATGCTGCATTCCTTACCTGGGAAGTATCCAGGACTGGCCTGACCAATGTATTCCTTACCTGGGAAGTATCCAGGACTGGCCTGACCAAAACTAAGTCATAGCCAGACAAGTTATGCTGCATTCCTTACCTGGGAAGTATCCAGGACTGGCCTGACCAAAACTAAGTCATAGCCAGACAAGTTATGCTGCATTGCTTACCTGTGAAGTATCCAGGACTGGCCTGACCAAAACTAAGTCATAGCCAGACAAGTTATGCTGCATTCCTTACCTGGGAAGTATCCAGGACTGGCCTGACCAAAACTAAGTCATAGCCAGACAAGTTATGCTGCATTCCTTACCTGGGAAGTATCCAGGACTGGCCTGACCAAAACTAAGTCATAGCCAGACAAGTTATGCTGCATTCCTTACCTGGGAAGTATCCAGGACTGGCCTGACCAAAACTAAGTCATAGCCAGACAAGTTATGCTGCATTCCTTACCTGGGAAGTATCCAGGACTGGCCTGACCAAAACTAAGTCATAGCCAGACAAGTTATGCTGCATTCCTTACCTGGGAAGTATCCAGGACTGGCCTGACCAATGTATTCCTTACCTGGGAAGTATCCAGGACTGGATTGACCAATGTATTCCTTACCTGGGAAGTATCCAGGACTGGCCTGACCAATGTAGATATAGATTATGATGGCTATAGAGATCTCGACAAAGGTATAGATCCAATTGATGGAAAAAATAATAATGATGCTCAAAATAGTCTGAAATATAGAAAAAAAGCAACTTAAACTGACACCAGCTGAGTGGCCATTTCATTTGCATGTTCTCAATTATTGGTTTACTATAAACCTTCACCCCACCCCCATTTTAGAACTTTTCTAACTGCACTTGTTTAAACTGGAATTTTTAGGTTTTTTTTGTAGTACTTTGTAATACAAAAATATTGATAGTCATCTACTGTTGATTACCGATGTGTCAACACTAAGGTTGCAGGTTTGAGTTTGACTAACCCCGACTGAAAACCAACTGTTTTCCTGCTGAAGGTTGTAGGCCTTTACTAGATAGTATTGCTCCTCCCTTATCCCCACCCTAATTAATAAAAGGGGCCTTAACTATTATTCAAATAAACAACAACAAATAACATGAAGAGTTCCAACCAACTTAGTAACCAAGAGGGTCTAAAGCATTTCATCACTTAACCAAATCACATAGGGCTGTCTTATTTAATTTGCTTTTGGGATGATCCATGCTATATGCATACATAATTTATTTCTGACTGGTGATAGTGATATTGGAGGAGACGATTTATTTCTGACCAATGCAGTGATGCCATAGGAGATGATTTATTTCTGACCAATGCAGTGATATCGGAGGAGATGATTTTCAGTGATATCGGAATGATATCTCAGGAGATGATTTTCAGTGATATCAGGGGAGATGATTTTCAGTGATATTGGAATGATATTGGAGGAGATGGTTTTCAGTGATATCGAAATGATATCGGAGGAGATGATTTCCAATGATATCGGAGATGATTTTCAGTGATATTGGAGATGGTTTTCAGTGATATCGAAATGATATCGGAGATGATTTATTTCTGACCAATGCAGTGATATCCGAGGAGATGGTTTTCAGTGATATTGGAGGAGATGATTTATTTCTGACCAATGCAGTAATATCGGAGGAGATGATTTATTTCTGACCAATTCAGTGATATCAGAGACGATTTTCAGTGATATTGATGATTTTCAGTGATATCAGAGGAGATGATTTTCAGTGATATCAGAGGAGATGATTTTCAATGATATCGGAGGAGATGATTTTCAGTGATATCGGAGGAGATGATTTAACTTCTGATCAATGCAGTTTTATCTGAGAAGACGAGTTTATTTCTGACCAATGCAGTGATATTGGAGGAGATGATTTCTGACAGATGCAGTGATATCAGATGAAATGCTTTACCCATGCAGTGATATAGGAGGAGATGATTTCTGACAGATGCAGTGATATCAGATGAAATGCTTTACCAATGCAGTGATATTGGAGGAGATGATTTCTGACCAATGCAGTGATATTGGAGGAGATGATTTCTGACCAATGCAGTGATATTGGAGGAGATGATTTCTGACCAATGCAGTGATATTGGAGGAGATGATTTCTGACCAATGCAGTGATATAGGAGATGATTTCTGACCAATGCAGTGATATTGGAGGAGATGATTTCTGACCAATGCAGTGATATAGGAGGAGATGATTTCTGACCAATGCAGTGATATTGGAGGAGATGATTTCTGACCAATGCGGTGATATTGGAGGAGATGATTTCTGACCAATGCAGTGATATTGGAGGAGATGATTTCTGACCAATGCAGTGATATTGGAGGAGATGATTTCTGACCAATGCAGTGATATTGGAGGAGATGATTTCTGACCAATGCAGTGATATTGGAGGAGATGATTTCTGACCAATGCAGTGATATTGGAGGAGATGATTTCTGACCAATGCAGTGATATTGGAGGAGATGATTTCTGACCAATGCAGTGATATTGGAGGAGATGATTTCTGACCAATGCAGTGATATTGGAGGAGATGATTTCTGACCAATGCAGTGATATTGGAGGAGATGATTTCTGACCAATGCAGTGATATTGGAGGAGATGATTTCTGACCAATGCAGTGATATTGGAGGAGATGATTTCTGACCAATGCAGTGATATTGGAGGAGATGATTTCTGACCAATGCAGTGATATTGGAGGAGATGATTTCTGACCAATGCAGTGATATTGGAGGAGATGATTTCTGACAGATGCAGTGATATTGGAGGAGATGATTTCTGACCAATGCAGTGATATTGGAGGAGATGATTTCTGACCAATGCAGTGATATTGGAGGAGATGATTTCTGACCAATGCAGTGATATTGGAGGAGATGATTTCTGACCGATGCAGTGATATTGGAGGAGATGATTTCTGACCAATGCAGTGATATTGGAGGAGATGATTTCTGACCAATGCAGTGATATTGGAGGAGATGATTTCTGACCAATGCAGTGATATTGGAGGAGATGATTTCTGACAGATGCAGTGATATTGGAGGAGATGATTTCTGACCAATGCAGTGATATTGGAGGAGATGATTTCTGACAGATGCAGTGATATTGGAGGAGATGATTTCTGACCAATGCAGTGATATTGGAGAAGATGATTTCTGACAGATGCAGTGATATTGGAGGAGATGATTTCTGACCAATGCAGTGATATTGGAGGAGATGATTTCTGACCAATGCAGTGATATTGGAGGAGATGATTTCTGACCAATGCAGTGATATTGGAGGAGATGATTTCTGACCAATGCAGTGATATTGGAGGAGATGATTTCTGACCAATGCAGTGATATTGGAGGAGATGATTTCTGACCAATGCAGTGATATTGGAGGAGATGATTTCTGACCAATGCAGTGATATTGGAGGAGATGATTTCTGACCAATGCAGTGATATTGGAGGAGATGATTTCTGACCAATGCAGTGATATTGGAGGAGATGATTTCTGACAGATGCAGTGATATTGGAGGAGATGATTTCTGACCAATGCAGTGATATTGGAGGAGATGATTTCTGACCAATGCAGTGATATTGGAGGAGATGATTTCTGACAGATGCAGTGATATTGGAGGAGATGATTTCTGACCAATGCAGTGATATTGGAGGAGATGATTTCTGACAGATGCAGTGATATTGGAGGAGATGATTTCTGACCAATGCAGTGATATTGGAGGAGATGATTTCTGACCAATGCAGTGATATTGGAGGAGATGATTTCTGACCAATGCAGTGATATTGGAGGAGATGATTTCTGACCAATGCAGTGATATTGGAGGAGATGATTTCTGACCAATGCAGTGATATTGGAGGAGATGATTTCTGACCAATGCAGTGATATTGGAGGAGATGATTTCTGACCAATGCAGTGATATTGGAGGAGATGATTTCTGACAGATGCAGTGATATTGGAGGAGATGATTTCTGACAGATGCAGTGATATTGGAGGAGATGATTTCTGACCAATGCAGTGATATTGGAGGAGATGATTTCTGACCAATGCAGTGATATTGGAGGAGATGATTTCTGACCAATGCAGTGATATTGGAGGAGATGATTTCTGACCAATGCAGTGATATTGGAGGAGATGATTTCTGACCAATGCAGTGATATTGGAGGAGATGATTTCTTGTTTGTTGGTCATAATTTGCATATTCAACAGTGAAAGTGTCGATTTTTATGAACATTTTTAAACATCTCTTGAAAAATATTTGAGCTGAGAAATGGACTGGGAATATACTATTAAAGATTTCAAACACAAGACATAATGATATATACATTTCTTGGATTCCTCCTTTACTCACCCCAAACAAAGACAGCCATCTGTTACACAGGACAGAGTACCAAGAACTTGGCTGCTTTGTAATTTCAGCATCAGGAGACTTCTTTGATTCAACTACTGAAAAATGGATTGTACAATAGCATGAACAGAAAAATACTTTGAAACATTGTTTTATTTTTGGAAAATGAGAGAAAGTATAAAATGTAAGAGTTAGTAATATAAATGTTTTGAATATACATTTGTTCGATCAATGTAACATCTGCAAATTCCATTATAGGAAAAGTGTTATATAGATAACAAGTTTTGGGATTTCCCCAAGATCATCTTCCTTTATAAGAACTGGAAATAATTATACAACTAAACAACTACTAAAGTAGCATAAAATCTCATTCAAACAAAGACTGCAATGCTTACCCGGATCTTTTTCCACCAAGAGTGTTGAGGTATCACTTTGTTCTGATAATGCATCCATAGATTTATCTCTCTTAGTGGCATCGAAATCAGCCTCTGGTGTCGTTACATTACTGTGATTCTGATAACTGGTTTCTCGTATATGATGATGCTGGCCTCGCTGTGACATTCTCTCTGGAAATAATTTATCTAAGTCTGTTTTCACTTTCTCAAATGAGTCTTTTGGTCGAACTTCTGCAACACCTGTTGTGCCATACCCAACACTTTCCCCCTTAGAAACCCCTTTCTGGGCTCCATATCGCAAGTCTCTATCTTGCCGTATATCATAAGTCATAGCAAGTGCAAAGTAACAATAGTCAACAGCAGCGTAAGTCATCATAAAAGCCGTTGTGACGATCGGCGCCAATGTGTTCACGTCCCCAACAAAGACGAATATTAAAACAACAAGAATAATCACAATTAAAGCATAGACTGGAACTTTGTTTGGCCCTCTCTAAAAATAGAAACCAAATACAAATGATTTAAAAGTAGTCAATGAAAACAAGACATTTTTATAACATAGCTGATATCAAGATTGAAGTATTTAATTTCTTTTTTTCACTTTTTTAATAGTATTGGTTTTTATTTATTTGTGAGTGTGTGTGTGTTTGCATGGTTGTGTGCATGAATGTGTGCATTTGAGCATGCATGTGTGTGTGCATGATTGTTTAATTTTTGCACTTTGCCTCTAGGTCAACACTGTGTATGGTGTATGTATATACAGCCCATCTTTGGTAGCTCAAACTTAGTTCCCTCAAAAAACTTTTATTTCTCTAACTGTTTAAAAAAAATTTACGTGAGGTCAAAGTTTATATGTAACTACAGTCAAACTTTGATATCTGGAACTCTTTGAGTTCACTCAAACACAATTTATTTCTCAAAACTGTTTTAATTAAAAGTCTGATCATTTTTTACTCAAGTTCAAACTGTACATGTCAAATTTTTGACAGCTGGATCATAGTTTGCTTAAATACCATTTATTTCTCAAACTTTATTTTTTTCAAAACAAATTATAAAATTGAATAGAAAAAAACTAGAATTTAAGTACAACTTTCATGTTATCTGACACTTATGATTTTAATCAAAGTGACCGAAATTTGCACCAGCAAGAAAATACTTTATTTGAAGCCAATTTATTGTAGCTTAGTTAAACAAGTAAACATACCAATGCTTAAGTATGTCAAATGGATGCATTTCCAATAATAAGCCGACACAGAAAGTGTCCCTGTTAGATGTACAGTTCAGAAAATAAGATACATATTTAATGATTGTTTTAAAATGTTGGTTAGATTATTGGCTATTGACGACTTCGGTTGAGTTTACACTAATAAACCATAAACCGGTTTACGTAGAGCATAAACCAACCCAAGCCTGTAGACAATATCTAAATAACATTTGAAAACAATCTTTATATTTTAAATTCAATATTATAAAAAGAAATAACAAGAACAATATTTAATATGCAATCAAATAATATCTGCAACACACAATATTTAGCTGTCACTTGTTTGCATAGGAATACATATACGTAGGTGACTGTGAGGTCATCAGGTGACACCTACCAGACAGTCATGTACTATTCATCAGCAACCTATATACCAAATATTGTCATCCTAGCATGCATATTTACAGAGAAACCCAAAAAATTTAGCTTAGTCGGTAGACCTTGAAATTGAGGTCAAGGTCAGGTGACACCTACCAGACAGTCATGTACTAGTCATCAGCATCCTATATACCAAATATTGTCATCCTACCATGCGTAGGTACAGAGGAACTGTCCTCATACAAAAACTTTAAGGTAGTAACCCAAAAACTTTCACTTAGTCGCTGGACCGTGAAATTGAGGTCAAGGTCAGGTGACACCACCAGACAGTCATGTACTAGTCATCAGCAACCTATACACCAAATATTGTCATCCTGCCATCCATGGTTACAGAGGAACTGTCATAACCCCAAAACTTTAACATAGTCGCTGGACCGTGAAATTGAGGTCAAGGTCAGGTGACACCTACCAGACAGTCATGTACTAGTCATCAGCAACCTATATACCAAATATTGTCATCCTACCATGCGTAGTTACAGAGGAACTGCTGTAACCCAAAAACTTTCACGTAGTCGCTGGACCGTGAAATTGAGGTCAAGGTCAGGTGACACCTACCAGACAGTCATGTACTAGTCATCAGCATCCTATATACCAAATATTGTCATTCTGCCATCCGTGGTTACAGAGTAACTGTCATAACCCCAAAACTTTAACATAGTCGCTAGACCGTGAAATTGAGGTCAAGGTCAGGTGACACCTACCAGACAGTCATGTACTAGTCATCAGCAACCTATATACCAAATATTATCATCCTACCATGCCTAGTTACAGAGGAACTGCTGTAACCCAAAAACTTTCACGTAGTCGCTGGACCGTGAAATTGAGGTCAAGGTCAGGTGACACCTACAAGACAGTCATGTACTAGTCATCAGCATCCTATATACCAAATATTGTCATCCTGCCATCCGTGGTTACAGAGTAACTGTCATAACCCCAAAACTTTAACATAGTCGCTAGACCGTGAAATTGAGGTCAAGGTCAGGTGACACCTACCAGACAGTCATGTACTAGTCATCAGCAACCTATATACCAAATATTGTCATCCTACCATGCCTAGTTACAAAGGAACTGCCGTAACCCAAAAACTTTCACGTAGTCGCTGGACCGTGAAATTGAGGTCAAGGTCAGGTGACACCTACCAGACAGTCATGTACTAGTCATCAGCAACCTATATACCAAATATTGTCATCCTACCATGCGTAGGTACAGAGGAAGTGCCGTAACCAAAAAACTTCAACGCAGTCACTGGACTTTGAAATTGAAGTCAAGGTCAGGTGACTGATTGGCAAGTACTCATAAGCTACCTCTGGACCAAATTTGATGGACCTAGGGCTTTGGCCTACAAATATGTGAAGCAAGATGTCCAAGTGTTTACGCCGTCGCTGCTGCCGGATTCCAATACATATGTCTCATCTCCAGCGACTTTCGTCGCAGGCGAGACAAAAATGGATTGCTCAGCTATTGAGTGTATACAAGGAATTAAAATATTAAAAGATAAATTTAAGCTTCTATTATAAGATCATTATTAATCTGCCTAATCACTGATCAATCAATCAATAAGATCATAATTAATCTGCCTAATCACTGATCAATCAATCAAAAGATCATAATTAATCTGCCTAATCACTGATCAATCAATTATTAAGATCACAATTAATCTGCCTAATCACTGATCAATCATTAAAATCATAATTAATCTGCCTAATCACTGATCAATCAATCATTAAGATCACAATTAATCTGCCTAATCACTTATTAATCACGTATTATTAATAACCAATTATTACAACAAGTTTAAGTTTAAATCTAATTTTAATACTTACCCCTTGACCTAATATCCTAATAACAGGAATAACATTCTCATTGGCTATAGACTGTAGAATTCTGGGGGGTCCATATAAACCCCCCATACAGTTAGATATAGAAGAGATATACAGTCCAGCTAACCATAGAACGCCCACAAACGATACCTATAATTAAATTAATAGTGGTTAAGTGTTAGCCAACTACCACTGGGTTAAATCTCTGGAGGACAAAATGCATGGAATCTGAACAGATACTGACATAAGATTCACAGGCTGGACAGAAAAATCTTAATCATACAAGCATTATTAAAATAGATTTGTTAAGTCTCTCTCAATACACAGTGTGGAGAAAATAGGTAGCAGAAGCTCTGGTGAAATAAGTCATAAGAATGCAATTTTTAGGAGAATTTGAACTTTTTTGTGCTAGACATTTAGTTGTAAAACTTTAAAACTTTGCCTAACCAAGGCAAAATTTGCTTGTTAGGTTATGTGTTGATTCACTGAGAAGACTGCCTTTGATAGAGACACAATATAGGGTTTCCTCTCTCACCTTAAAGACTGTCTGTGATAGAGACTCAATACAGGGCAGCTTTCCTACCTCCTCTTAGAGACTGTCTGTGATAGAGACACAATATAGGGCAGTTTTCCTCCCTCCCTTTAAAGACTGTCTGTGATAGAGACTCAATAGAGGGCAGTTTTCCTCCCTCCCCTTAAAGACAGTATGTGATAGAGACACAATATAGGTCAGTTTTCCTCCCTCCCCTTAAAGACTGTCTGTGATAGAGACACAATAGAGGGCAGCTTTCCTCCCTCCCCTTAAAGACTGTCTGTGATAGAGACACAATACAGGGCAGTTTTCCTCCCTCCCCTTAAAGACTGCCTGTGATAGAGACACAATACAGGGCAGTTTTCCTCCCTCCCTTTAAAGACTATCTGTGATAGAGACACAATAGAGGGCAGCTTTCCTCCCTCCCCTTAAAGAATATCTGTGATAGAGACACAATACAGGACAGTTTTCCTCCCTCCCCTTAAAGACTGTCTGTGATAGAGACACAATACAGGGCAGTTTTCCTCCCTCCCCTTAAAGACTGTCTGTGATAGAGACACAATATAGGGCAGTTTTCCTCCCTCCCCTTAAAGACTGTCTGTGATAGAGACACAATGCAGGGCAGTTTTCCTCCCACCCCTTAGACACTGTCTGTGATAGAGACACAATATAGGGCAGCTTTCCTCCCTCCCCTTAAAGACTGTCTGTGATAGAGACACAATACAGGGCAGTTTTCCTCCCTCCCTTTAAAAACTGTCTGTGATAGAGACACAATACAGGGCAGTTTTCCTCCCTCCCCTTAAAGAAAGTCTGTGATAGAGACACAATAGAGGGCAGCTTTCCTCCCTCCCCTTAAAGACTGTCTGTGATAGAGACACATTAAGGGCAGTTTTCCTCCCTCCCTTTAAAGACTGTCTGTGATAGAGACACATTAAGGGCAGTTTTCCTCCCTCCCCTTAAAGACTGTCTGTGATAGAGACACAATAGAGGGCAGCTTTCCTCCCTCCCCTTAAAGACTGTCTGTGATAGAGACACAATATAGGGCAGTTTTCCTCCCTCCCCTTAAAGACAGTCTGTGATAGAGACACAATACAGGGCAGTTTTCCTCCCTACCCCTTAAAGACTGTCTGTGATAGAGACACAATAGAGGGCAGCTTTCCTCCCTCCCCTTAAAGACTGTCTGTGATAGAGACACAATATAGGGCAGTTTTCCTCCCTCCCCTTAAAGACTGTCTGTGATAGAGACACAATAGAGGGCAGCTTTCCTCCCTCCCCTTAAAGACTGTCTGTGATAGAGACACAATATAGGGCAGTTTTCCTCCCTCCCCTTAAAGACTGTCTGTGATAGAGACACAATATAGGGCAGTTTTCCTCCCTCCCCTTAAAGACTGTCTGTGATAGAGACACATTAAGGGCAGTTTTCCTCCCTCCTCTTAAAGACTGTCTGTGATAGAGACACATTAAGGGCAGTTTTCCTCCCTCCCCTTAAAGACTGTCTGTGATAGAGACACATTAAGGGCAGCTTTCCTCCCTCCCATTAAAGACTGTCTGTGATAGAGACACATTAAGGGCAGTTTTCCTCCCTCCCCTTAAACACTGTCTGTGATAGAGACACAATATAGGGCAGCTTTCCTCCCTCCCCTTAAAGACTGTCTGTGATAGAGACACATTAAGGGCAGTTTTCCTCCCTCCCCTTAAAGACTGTCTGTGATAGAGACACAATACATGGCAGTTTTCCTCCCTCCCTTTAAAGACTGTCTGTGATAGAGACACATTAAGGGCAGTTTTCCTCCCTCCTCTTAAAGACTGTCTGTGATAGAGACACATTAAGGGCAGTTTTCCTCCCTCCCCTTAAAGACTGTCTGTGATAGAGACACATTAAGGGCAGTTTTCCTCCCTCCCCTTAAAGACTGTCTGTGATAGAGACACAATACAGGGCAGTTTTCCTCCCTCCCCTTAAAGACTGTCTGTGATAAAAACACAATATAGGGCAGTTTTCCTCCCTCCCCTTAAAGACTGTCTGTGATAGAGACACATTAAGGGCAGTTTTCCTCCCTCCTCTTAAAGACTGTCTGTGATAGAGACACATTAAGGGCAGTTTTCCTCCCTCCCCTTAAAGACTGCCT
The DNA here is from genome assembly GCA_944474755.1 of Limnoperna fortunei. Taxonomy (NCBI): domain Eukaryota; kingdom Metazoa; phylum Mollusca; class Bivalvia; order Mytilida; family Modiolidae; genus Limnoperna; species Limnoperna fortunei. The sequence continues at coordinate 57,085,193 of OX104124.1, forward strand.
GTGATAGAGACACATTAAGGGCAGTTTTCCTCCCTCCCCTTAAACACTGCCTGTGATAGAGACACATTAAGGGCAGTTTTCCTCCCTCCCCTTAAACACTGTCTGTGATAGAGACACAATATAGGGCAGCTTTCCTCCCTCCCCTTAAAGACTGTCTGTGATAGAGACACATTAAGGGCAGTTTTCCTCCCTCCTCTTAAAGACTGTCTGTGATAGAGACACAATAGAGGGCAGCTTTCCTCCCTCCCCTTAAAGATTGTCTGTGATAGAGACACAATAGAGGGCAGTTTTCCTCCCTCCCATTAAAGACTGTCTGTGATAGACACACATTAAGGGCAGTTTTCCTCCCTCCCCTTAAAGACTGTCTGTGATAGAGACACATTAAGGGCAGCTTTCCTCCCTCCCCTTAAAGACTGTCTGTGATAGAGACACAATATAGGGCAGCTTTCCTCCCTCCCCTTAAAGACTGTCTGTGATAGAGACACATTAAGGGCAGTTTTCCTCCCTCCTCTTAAAGACTGTCTGTGATAGAGACACAATAGAGGGCAGCTTTCCTCCCTCCCCTTAAAGACTGTCTGTGATAGAGACACAATAGAGGGCAGTTTTCCTCCCTCCCCTTAAAGGAGATGACTACCTATGATACAGACACAACAGAGGGCAGCTTCCCCCCCCCCCCTTTAAAGGAGAAGACTAGCTTTAAAACACTAGACATATGATAAAATTACAAACCTTTTGTGCTATCATATAATCTGTTTGGAGGTAGGGACGAAGACATGTGGCTCCTAATACAACAGAGAAACAGATGTACAGGAAAGTACTGAAATAGAAATCAAAGTTCTCAATGTACTGTGAGGAAACCATAATAATACTGACAGTATACAGAAATCAAAGTTCTCAATGTACTGTGAGGAAAACACAATAATACTGACAGTATACTGAAATCAAATTTCTTAATGTACTGTGAGGAAAACACAATAATACTGACAGCATACTGAAATCAAAGTTCTCAATGTACTGTGAGGAAAACACAATAATACTGACAGAATACTGAAATCAAAGTTCTCAATGTACTGTGAGGAAAACGCAATAATACTGACAAATACTGAAATCAAAGTTCTCAATGTACTGTGAGGTAAACACAATAATACTGACAGAATACTGAAATCAAAGTTCTCAATGTACTGTGAGGAAAACGCAATAATACTGACAGTATACTGAAATCAAAGTTCTAAATGTACTGTGAGGAAAACATAATAATACTGACAGTATACAGAAATCAAAGTTCTCAATGTACTGTGAGGAAAACACAATAATACTGACAGTATACTGAAATCAAATTTCTTAATGTACTGTGAGGAAAACACAATAATACTGACAGCATACTGAAATCAAAGTTCTCAATGTACTGTGAGGAAAACACAATAATACTGACAGAATACTGAAATCAAAGTTCTCAATGTACTGTGAGGAAAACGCAATAATACTGACAGAATACTGAAATCAAAGTTCTCAATGTACTGTGAGGAAAACACAATAATACTGACAGCATACTGAAATCAAAGTTCTCAATGTACTAAAAGCACAAAAAGTTTATATTTTTCTGTAATTTTCAAATGTGTAAAATCAGGTTGGCATCTCTTCCTTAGAAATAAACATTTTTATTCTGTTGTGTATAGTTCAAAGAAGTTGCTATGATGGACTGTTTCAGCTCGTTAAATGATACCCCTCCACATTGCATTGTTTTTAATATTCATCATGTTCATCAGCAAATTTTACTGAATTACATATCAGCCTACAGGAACAGCTGAGCATGATAAAAGTCCATCTCAGAAGAAAATTTTTACCTTGACACTGGACCTATAAAAATTATTTCAAATTTGCACAACTCCAAAACTATACATATGGAATTGTGCAGAAAATTCAACCTGATCTTTATTTTATAGTATTTAACAGCTGTGCAAAGTTAAAAAAAAATCTGTTTACGCATTCTCAAGTTATCATCTGGAAACCACCAATTGTTGACAAAAAAACCATTGAATTGGCCTAAGTCAAAAACTTCAAATTAGATTGTGCTGAAAATTGAACTAGATCCTGTCATTTCATAGTATTTAATAGCTGTGCAAAGTATAAATAAAATCTGTTGACACGTTTTCAAGTTATCATCTAGAAACCATCAACTGTTGACCAAAAAAAGTCTAGAATTGGCCTAAGTCGAAAACTACAAATTGGATTGTGCTGAAAATTGAACTAGATCTTCATTTTATGGTATTTAATAGCTGTGCAAAGTTTAAATAAAATCTGAAGACGCGTTTTTAAGTTATCATCTGGAAACCACTGAGGCAAGGACAAACAGTTAACTGACACTAAAATCCATACAGAGGGTATCACATAATACCCACCACTTGTGTGGCTGGGTATAAAAACAATACAGAATCATAATTTACTGTAGATATACACATCTACATAGTAAGTCCTTTAACTAAAACTGTTGCGTGGCTTAGAATAACACTGGTTAAGGAGCATATTCTAGCCAATTCCAAATTCAAAGGGCCATAACCCATAGAACAACGTATTGACTCAATATACACATCTAAATAATACATATTTATACAACAGTAGTACATTATCAGAATATATAGTTTATTTGTACTAGCCTTAGAAACAGGAAGAAATGCGAGGCTCTGCCAAGCATTTCTTACCTGTTTTGCGGCGAGTACAAATAAACTTTATATTTTCTGACAATGTATGAATATTGTTTTTATTCTGCAACCAGAAATTACATTTAATACTAAGAAAAAACATGAAAAAAGAGCACTTCTAGAAGATTTATTACTTGAAATATTTGGAGCGTATTTGAGTGATAGCCTGACGTCACAAACAAATATTCAACAAGCCGTAAACCAGAACAGAGTACCAAATATCATTAAAAGTAAGGAAAAGGGTACCAGCATCCTCACAAGTCAGGGTTTCTGTGTCCACATGTGTCCACGAAACCCTGACAAACTTACCTGGGAAATTTCCGGGCTAGAAGATTTTCGTATGACATCAATCCTTCAAAATATCAACCAATGAAATTGCTTGAAAGAAGCATGTGTTTGGCAGTAGTCATTCTTGAATTAGAAGAAAACGTAACGCAACTAATAAATATCGCTGTAATAACAAACTATTAACACTGCTGTACAAAATACGCTGATTTTCACATGGTCTATGCAACACATCCCTTTGGTTTATTTACAATCGACATCGGGATATCCCCTAACCACGTCGTGAATGAAAGCAAGCTTTTGATTGGCTACATCAAGGTATGATGTAGCCAATTAAAATAGTGACTTCTAGCCCGGGAATTTCCTAGCTAAGTTTGTCAGGGTTTCGTGGACACATGTGGAGACAGAAACCTGACTTGTGAGGATCAGGGGTACCAGAAGCTGATGTCATTATTTACAAATAAAGCTTTGCTTTATTTCAAGGGTCGTATTTGTATAGTTGAAGTAGTAGTTGCAGAATAAATGTCCCTATTCACCAAACATTTTATTTATTTTAGAAACACTGCTTTGACAAATTGACTTCGTGCATATTTAGGCTTAAATTTTTATTTCAAAGGGCATAACTCTTAGACAAGAATATATAATCATTATTGTCTGTAGATATGCTCATATATAGTAGGTCCAACTGCTGTGTAGTATCAGTGAGGCAGCATGCTGAGATGTACAAACTTTACTTACACAGAACCCAAAGCTGCCAAGGTACCATTTGGTATGTTGGTGAAGGGGTCATGGAGGTCACCACTCATGTTAATCCCTGATAGCACCCCTGTTACCGTAGAGAAAAACAGTCCAAAGATTGTGAAAAAACTCTCTCCATTGACATACTGAGGGTTTGTATTGTTTTTCAAGTTGTATTCTTCATATCCAGTAAAGCCATATTCTGTGAACAAAGATAGAATGATGATAAATAAACAGAAGTTTACAGGTATAACATCAAATACAAACCCCAAATACTATGAAACCAATTATGCAGGCTTCCTAAAACCCGACATTTGGTCAGGCATATCAAAATGTTTGACTGAACTAATTGTTGCTGGACAATAATGCAAATTTTTAAAACTTTTTTGTGTCTGACAAAATAAAATAATATTCCATGATGAAAGCTAATTATGAAGAGAACATGCAAATGTTTTTTTCCTTTATCTTGGGATTTGCATTGATAATCCATGGAAAAGGCATATAATGTACATTTTATGTTAAAATATAAAGGGTTAAAGTAGGAAGGCCATTTGTGTCATTTCAAATACAGACAAGCGGAAACAGCACAATCTAGAAAAATTAAGCTAAGATTTCTAACATTAAAATTTCTATGTAAATAAACACACTAAATAGACTGACAAAGTTAAACTAGTTAGGGATAGTTTTAAAGCAAGAAAAACTGAGTGCTTTAACTGTTATGAACAGTAAAAACATCATAAAATTTTTGCATTAAATTCATAAGTTACATTTCCAATAATAAATGGTAAATTTTAAATACACTGAATGTCATAAAACACTTCATGAAGGATTATGTACATTTACCACTGGACACTCAAAACATGACAATAAGTAGAACTAGCTGGAACCTGATCACCCACTTACCTGGCTGTGTGTGTACAAATGACCTGACAAGGAAGTCCATCACAGACAGGAACATGACAATAAGTAGAACTAGCTGGAACCTGATTACCCACTTACCTGGCTGTGTGTACAAATGACTCGACAAGGAAGTCCATCACAGACAGGAACATGACAATAAGTAGAACTAGCTGGAACATGATTACCCACTTACCTGGCTGTGTGTGTACAAATGACCTGACAAGGAAGTCCATCACAGACAGGAACATGACAATAAGTAGAACTAGCTGGAACCTGATCACCCACTTACCTGGCTGTGTGTGTACAAATGACCCGACAAGGAAGTCCATCACAGACAGGAACATGACAATAAGTAGAACTAGCTGGAACCTGATCATCCACTTACCTGGCTGTGTGTGTACAAATGACCCGACAAGGAAGTCCATCACAGACAGGAACATGACAATAAGTAGAACTAGCTGGAACCTGATCACCCACTTACCTGGCTGTGTGTGTACAAATGACGTGACAAGGAAGTCCATCATGGACAGGAACATGACAATAGCTGGAACCTGATTACCCACTTACCTGGCTGTGTGTGTACAAATGACCCGACAAGGAAGTCCATCAAAACAGGAACATGACAATAAGTAGAACTAGCTGGAACCTGATCACCCACTTACCTGGCTGTGTGTGTACAAATGACCCGACAAGGAAGTCCATCACAGACAGGAAAACGACAATAAGTAGAACTAGATAGAACCTGACCACCCACTTACCTGGCTGTGTGTGTACAAATGACCTGACAAGGAAGTCCATCACAGACAGGAACATGACAATAAGTAGAACTAGATAGAACCTGATCACCCACTTACCTGGCTGTGTGTGTACAAATGACCCGACAAGGAAGTCCATCACAGACAGGAACATGACAATAAGTAGAACTAGCTGGAACCTGATCACCCACTTACCTGGCTGTGTGTGTACAAATGACCTGACAAGGAAGTCCATCACAGACAGGAACATGACAATAAGTAGAACTAGCTGGAACCTGATCACCCACTTACCTGGCTGTGTGTGTACAAATGACCCGACAAGGAAGTCCATCACAGACAGGAACATGACAATAAGTAGAACTAGCTGGAACCTGATGACCCACTTAACGCCAGCTACGTTGATACCTGTCAAACAAACATAGGAACTTGTTAGCTGATAGGGAGCAGTTATTATTTTTACTGTACCAATACATTTATGTTATAAATGTACTTTTATTACCATTAAATAATGCAAAACTTAATCAGAAATGTTGGTCATATACCTTGCAATGCGCTTATGGTTGTTATAGATGTAGAAATACATTTTAAAAGCTCATTAAATGCAAAGCATAACAGTCATTTGTGGTATTAAATGCACTTCATAACAAAAATCCCAACAAAATATAATAATTAAATAAATCTTTCTTGAAACAGACGGTAATTTTTTATCTAACAGATGTTGGTTTCATGACATTCTGTGTTCAGGTCTAGCTCAAGTTATGTAAACTTTCCACGGTGTTAAGATCAGATATAACAGAGCAGATATATGTAAGAGAGACAGCACATTGTCAAATAGCAACTTAATATGTTTCCAGACATTTTAATTAAAATAGAAGTTCCAATTGTAAAAGATGCCTTAATTTTTGCTGTTAGAATAAACTCCAATTGAATCAACCAATGATATTTTATCCCCAAAGACACTTAAAATTAAATCTTTGTGCACAGCTGTGTACTACCAAATGCCAATTTTCAGATGTGAGTTTTAGTACAATGGTTTCGGATGGATTTTTTTTAAATTAACGGTTCTTACTCACTACTTTTTTTTACAAAGTCCCATTACTCAGAATTTTACCAAAATAAAATGAAGCTCGCATCTATGAAAACAAACAGTTCCCCAAACTTTCAAGAGAACTGACCATAGAATTTTTAAGTTATAGTCAGAAAATAAAAAAATCCCCCTTTTTTTACAAACAAGGTCCCATAACTCTATCATGATAAATCAGAATTGAACAAAAAGTGTAAAGTCAATCATAATGAACAACTTACCATAGCTCTTTAGGTCCTCTGACTTTTTTTCATTTAGAACAAAATAAAAAAAAATGTCAAAGGGCCTTATGAGATAAGGTTCTAAAGCTATGAACAAGTATGTACAGTTTGAAGAAAATCTGTAATTCTCAAGGTACAGTGCTACATATGTACATACAGACAATTGTATACCATAATTTATCATATATACCGACATGAATATTAAAAAAAAAGAAATAAATTAGGGTTATATAAATTAAATATTTTGTGGTAAGAACATTGTATTGGGGGAATTTAATGCATCAATGTGTATAATACACAGCCTACTACTGCAAAAACCTGCCTTATAAGACAAACGGAACTAGTCAGAACTCTCTTGATTGGTCTCTTAACTATGCCTTACCCAAAAGTAGTATGACTAGAGCTACAGCTACACCCTTAGCTATCCAAGGATTATCCTGCCCAGTTAGTCCAAGGATTGACTCTCCAAAACCCATCACAGACAGAGAACATCCCACAGCCTGTCAAATGTAAATAAATCCTTTATTATGTAATGATTAGACACAACGGTTGACATTAGAGTTGCATTAAGTGCAAATAATATATGAATACAAGAAAAAAGTTAATTTTTTTACTCTTAGATTGTCCTCAATATTAACCTCTGTTGTTTATCGTTATGTTCACTTACCTGACCAAAACAGTAGATTATACCCAGACTTCCACCGATACGTCCACCCAGTACATGTGACAACAGGAAGTAGACTCCGCCTTTACCCATTTTACATCTTTCACATACCCCAATACCACTCAGCACAACTATCAACACAATAAATACAGCACCAAGAATGATCAGAATGGTCAGCCATAGTCCAGCATTACCCTGAAATATAACAACTTACTGTCTTTTTCTACTAAAAGTGAGTTCAGTATATAACTTCTCATAGTTATGTATTTACAAATCATTAATAAAATTATATTATATGCAATTGGAATTAAATACTTTGGATTCATAATAAATCATGTGATACAAATTGTTGATTAGTTGAATGGGGTTTAATGCCACTTTAAGTTTTCATCTATATTTTGGTGCCCAGTTTTTATTGAGGAGGGGGGTGGGGGTAATAAGCAAGAGTACCCATTGAAAACCCGTACCATCGGCTGGAGTTGAGCACTCCTTACCACAGTAAGACTCAACCTCAGTGGTGACAGGCATGTGATTAATCGTAGATGACTAACAATCTCAGAGGTCCCATGTTGGAGACAAAGTCAACCATGAATTTTGAAACTTAATAACATACAACTGATCAAATAATATCACATGACAGAAAATGTCAATTTTGTTTGTTGCAGAGTGAAATCTACAGAAATTAATGATGCATGATTATTAATTTGAAAAGTCTTTCTCTTAATAGATGACTCTAACTAAAAATATTGTCTAATGAAGTTGGTCTCTTGAGATTGGGGGTTATGTTAGATAAATAGCAAAAAAACAAATTTTAAATGATTTTTGTTAGGTCAGTTGGCCTCAGGTTGGAGAAGTCATTACAATAATTTTCTGACATAATCCATACCACTATCCATCCCATCCGTAGATAGATGATGACTCCGATTAGGTTGATGACACACGATGTGAACACGCCATCCCACGTTCCAAATAGAACTGGTTCCATGATGAAAAAGTTGGCCTTCCACCATGGTCTATGCTCTGATAGGTTCTGAAAAAGAAATAAGGTACATAATTGTTTCTTTATTGCAAGATTTTATGAGTCAGTTTGTATGTCTGTCAGTGGCAATCCTTGTAAACCTTAAGCAAGACAAGTGGCAATCTTTGGCAACCTTTAGCAAGACAAGGGGCAATCTTTGGCAACCTTAAGCAAGACAAGTGGCAATCTTTGGCAACCTTTAGCAGGACAAGTGGCAATCTTTGGAAACCTTACGCATGACAAGTAGCAACCTTTGGCAACCTTTAGCAAGACAAGTAGCAACCTTTGGCAACCTTAAGCAAGACAAGTTGCAATCTTTAGCAACCTTTAGCAGGACAAGTGGCAATCTTTGGCAACCTTTAGCAGGACATGTTGCAATCTTTAGCAGGACAAGTGGCAATCTTTGGCAAACTTATGCAGGACAAGTGGCAATCTTTGGCAACCTTAAGCAAGACAAGTGGCAATCTTTGGCAACCTTTAGCAGGACAAGTGGCAATCTTTGGCAACCTTTAGCAGGACATGTTGCAATCTTTAGCAGGACAAGTGGCAATCTTTGGCAAACTTATGCAGGACAAGTGGCAATCTTTGGCAACCTTACGCAAGACAAGTGGCAATCTTTAGCAACCTTTAGCAAGACAAGTAGCAACCTTTGGGAACTTTTAGCAAGACAAGTAGCAACCTCTAGCAACCTTCAGCACAAAAAGAGGCAATTTTTGGCAACCTTTAGCAGGACAAGCAGCAACCTTTGGCAACCTTTAGCAAGACAAGTGGCAATCTTTGGCAACCTTTAGGAGGACAAGTGGCAATCATTGGCAACCTTACGCATGACAAGTAGCAACCTTTGGCAACCTTTAGCAAGACAAGTAGCAACCTTTGGCAACCTTTAGCAGGACAAGTGGCAATCTTTGGCAACCTTTAGCAGGACATGTTGCAATCTTTAGCAGGACAAGTGGCAATCTTTGGCAACCTTAAGCAAGACAAGTTGCAATCTTAAGCAACCTTTAGCAGGACAAGTGGCAATCTTTGGCAACCTTTAGCAGGACAAGTGGCAATCTTTGGCAACCTTAAGCAAGACAAGTGGCAATCTTTGGCAACCTTTAGCAAGACAAGTGGCAATCTTTGGCAAACTTATGCAGGACAAGTGGCAATCTTTGGCAACCTTTAGCAGGACAAGTGGCAATCTTTGGCAACCTTTAGCAGGACAAGTGGCATTCTTTGGCAACCTTTAGCAAGACAAGTGGCAATCTTTGGCAACCTTTAGCAAGACAAGGGGCAATCTTTAGCAACCTTTAGCAAGACAAGGGGCAATCTTTGGCAACCTTAAGCAAGACAAGTGGCAATCTTTGGCAACCTTTAGCAAGACAAGGGGCAATCTTTGGCAACCTTAAGCAAGACAAGTGGCAATCTTTGGCAACCTTTAGCAGGACAAGTGGCAATCTTTGGAAACCTTACGCATGACAAGTAGCAACCTTTGGCAACCTTTAGCAAGACAAGTAGCAACCTTTGGCAACCTTAAGCAAGACAAGTTGCAATCTTTAGCAACCTTTAGCAGGACAAGTGGCAATCTTTGGCAACCTTTAGCAGGACATGTTGCAATCTTTAGCAGGACAAGTGGCAATCTTTGGCAAACTTATGCAGGACAAGTGGCAATCTTTGGCAACCTTAAGCAAGACAAGTGGCAATCTTTGGCAACCTTTAGCAGGACAAGTGGCAATCTTTGGCAACCTTTAGCAGGACATGTTGTAATCTTTAGCAGGACAAGTGGCAATCTTTGGCAAACTTATGCAGGACAAGTGGCAATCTTTGGCAACCTTAAGCAAGACAAGTGGCAATCTTTAGCAACCTTTAGCAAGACAAGTAGCAACCTTTGGGAACTTTTAGCAAGACAAGTAGCAACCTATAGCAACCTTCAGCACAAAAAGAGGCAATCTTTGCTAACCTTTAGCAGGACAAGTGGCAATCATTGGCAACCTTACGCATGACAAGTAGCAACCTTTGGCAACCTTTAGCAAGACAAGTAGCAACCTTTGGCAACCTTTAGCAGGACAAGTGGCAATCTTTGGCAACCTTTAGCAGGACATGTTGCAATCTTTAGCAGGACAAGTGGCAATCTTTGGCAACCTTAAGCAAGACAAGTTGCAATCTTAAGCAACCTTTAGCAGGACAAGTGGCAATCTTTGGCAACCTTTAGCAGGACAAGTGGCAATCTTTGGCAACCTTAAGCAAGACAAGTGGCAATCTTTGGCAACCTTTAGCAAGACAAGTGGCAATCTTTGGCAAACTTATGCAGGACAAGTGGCAATCTTTGGCAACCTTTAGCAGGACAAGTGGCAATCTTTGGCAACCTTTAGCAGGACAAGTGGCATTCTTTGGCAACCTTTAGCAAGACAAGTGGCAATCTTTGGCAACCTTTAGCAAGACAAGGGGCAATCTTTAGCAACCTTTAGCAAGACAAGGGGCAATCTTTGGCAACCTTTAGCAAGACAAGTAGCAACCTTTGGGAACTTTTAGCAAGACAAGTAGCAACCTCTAGCAACCTTCAGCACAACAAGTGGTAATCTTTAGCAACCTTTAGCAAGACAAGTAGCAACCTTTGGGAACTTTTAGCAAGACAAGTAGCAACCTCTAGCAACCTTCAGCACAACAAGTGGCAATCTTTAGCAACCTTAAGCAAGACAAGTTGCAATCATTGGCAGCCTTTATCAGGACAAGTGGCAATCTTTGTCAACCTTTAGCAGGACAAGTGGCAATCTTTAGCAACCTTTAGCAGGACATGTTGCAATCTTTAGCAGGACAAGTGGCAATCTTTGGCAAACTTATGCAGGACAAGTGGCAATCTTTGGCAACCTTAAGCAAGACAAGTGGCAATCTTTGGCAACCTTTAGCAAGACAAGTGGCAATCTTTGGCAAACTTATGCAGGACAAGTGGCAATCTTTGGCAACCTTTAGCAGGACAAGTGGCAACCTTTGGCAAACTTATGCAGGACAAGTGGCAATCTTTAGCAACCTTAAGCAAGACAAGTGGCAATCTTTGGCAACCTTTAGCAAGACAAGTGGCAATCTTTGGCAACCTTTAGCAAGACAAGGGGCAATCTTTAGCAACCTTTAGCAAGACAAGTAGCAACCTTTGGGAACTTTTAGCAAGACAAGTAGCAACCTCTAGCAACCTTCAGCACAACAAGAGGCAATTTTTGGCAACCTTTAGCAGGACAAGCAGCAACCTTTGGCAACCTTTAGCAGGACAAGTGGCAATCATTGGCAACCTTACGCATGACAAGTAGCAACCTTTGGCAACCTTTTGCAAGACAAGTAGAAACCTTTCGCAACCTTTAGCAGGACAAGTGGCAATCTTTGGCAACCTTTAGCAGGACATGTTGCAATCTTTAGCAGGACAAGTGGCAATCTTTGGCAACCTTAAGCAAGACAAGTGGCAATCTTTAGCAACCTTACGCATGACAAGTGGCAATCTTTGGCAACCTTACGCATGACAAGTAGCAACCTTTGGCAACCTTTAGCAGGACAAGTGGCAATCTTTGGCAACCTTTAGCAGGACAAGTGGCAATCTTTGGCAGGACAAGTGGCAATCTTTGGCAAACTTATGCAGGACAAGTGGCAATCTTTGGCAACCTTAAGCAAGACAAGTGGCAATCTTTGGCAACCTTTAGCAAGACAAGTGGCAATCTTTGGCAACCTTTAGCAAGACAAGGGGCAATCTTTAGCAACCTTAAGCAAGACAAGTTGCAATCTTTAGCAACCTTAAGCAAGACATGTGGCAATCTTTGGCAACCTTTAGCAAGACAAGTGGCAATCTTTGGCAAACTTATGCAGGACAAGTGGCAATCTTTGGCAACCTTAAGCAAGACAAGTTGCAATCTTTAGCAACCTTAAGCAAGACAAGTGGCAATCTTTGGCAACCTTTAGCAAGACAAGTGGCAATCTTTGGCAAACTTATGCAGGACAAGTGGCAATCTTTGGCAGCATTTAGCAAGACAAGTGGCAATCTTTGGCAAACTTATGCAGGACAAGTGGCAATCTTTAGCAACCTTAAGCAAGACAAGTGGCAATCTTTAGCAACCTTAAGCAAGACAAGTTGCAATCTTTAGCAACCTTAAGCAAGACAAGGGGCAATCTTTAGCAACCTTAAGCAAGACAAGTTGCAATCTTTAGCAACCTTAAGCAAGACAAGTGGCAATCTTTGGCAACCTTTAGCAAGACAAGTGGCAATCTTTGGCAAACTTATGCAGGACAAGTGGCAATCTTTGGCAACCTTTAGCAGGACAAGTGGCAATCTTTGGCAACCTTTAGAACGACAAGTGACAATCTGTGGCAACCTTTAGCAGGACAAGTGGAAATCTTTGGCAACCTTTAACAAGACAAGTGTAAATCTTTGGCAACTTTTAGCAGGACAAGTTGCAATCTTTGGCAACCTTTAGCAGGACAAGTGGCAATCTTTGGCAACCTTAAGCAGGACAAGTTGGAATCTTTAGCTGTAATGTATATGAAGTGTAATAGTATGAAACAGATTCTTTAAATGATAAATCAAGAAGCACATATAATTTTGTGAGGTCATGAATTGTCTTGATGGATAAATGACAGTACTTGTGTTTTCTTAGACGTTGGAAACACAAATGACCACACTCCCATCCAACTCCCTTCAAATCTATAAAAAAAATTTATAATTATCATTTGCTGTAAGTCTGCTACCCTCGTCAATGTAAGGCTTGAAGAATTAAGTAAATTACCTGTATATCACAATCAATAAATTATGCCATGACATGTTAGACAGTAACATACCTGTTCTTCTCTGAACAACTCGTTCTGTTGTTCATCACCCTGTTGATAGCTGCTGTCTGGTTTCTGAGGAGAGGACCATTTCTGTTCATCACTACTGAGTCCAAATCGACTCCAATCTGGGGTCTTTTTCTTCTGCTTGCCATTGTCAGCAGACATCAGTGTGGTCCGCTCACTATCATCAGACGACATTATGTTAGCTGTCTAGTAAACATGTGACCTGTCTACAACACATCATCACCTACATTTTGCTAAAATTATACACAAATAAAAATTGCTTTAGCGACATTAAGTTTTGCTTACAAATACTCTCACAGCAATATTACAGCTATAAATCAAGATAACAGGGGAGATAATCCATAAAAAATAACCTATAACAATAATTCTGTAACAATAAATTCACCAAAAATAACTAGAAGCTCAAAATAAACAATTTCCCAAACTTTCAAGACAAATGATAAAATTGATTTTGAGTTAAAGTCTTAAAACTAAAAAAATCCCCTTTTTGAACAAAGTTCCATAACACTATAACAATAAATCAGAATTTTATCAAAAACAAAAGGAAGCTTGCATCTATAAAAATACACAATTCTTGAAACATTCAAGAAAATTTATTAAAGCATTTTTGAGTTATAGTCTATAAATCTAAACAATTACCATTTTTTTCCCAAGAAAAAAGTCCCACAATTCTAAACGATAAATCAGAAATTTACCAAAGGAATAGGGACCATGAGGCTAACATAATTAAAAACTGTGTGCAATTTGAAGAAAATCTGTGATAGAGTGGGATATGTGGACCACAGACAGACAGACGGACAAACCAACATTTGTATACCATAATACTTTGTCATAGATGGGCGTATAAAAAGCAATTTCCCCTGGAGCTGTAGTGTAGCTTAAAATCTCTAAAAGTGGCTCATGATAATGTTATTCAAACTAATAAATCTACCTTATTTATTTCTTTGTCTTGACTTCTTTGTTATGTAAGTCATGAATAAAGTATTTGTATTTCACAAAACAATATAGAAATGATAATGCTAAAATGATAAATAAAGATTTCTACTGGACAATTAATATTTGTATTATCTTATTATCCAAATCTTTTTTTCCATGTAACATCTGTTTTTTCTGGATACATAAGACACATGCACATGTATAATGCAGGTCTTTGCTCAGTGTGTGAATTAATACACACGTAATGTAGATGTGTATTAATCTATATATTGACCAGGGCTATTATTATTTTTTTTTTATTATTATTATACAATGAACATCTAAAACTGCCAGTAACTGTAGATACATAGATTTACTTATTTTTACCTCCTGTTTATGGTGAGAGTTGGCAGACAGTAAAACAAAAAAAAGATGAGGAACTGTTGCTAATTATAACTAGAAAGTAAAATTCATACAATGACAAACACTTTTGTTCTTTAATATTGGGGGGATGCAATATAAATTTGGGTTGGAAGATTACTATTACATTTCACAATTTTACTTCTTTCTAAAATTAGAGAAACAGAATCTTTTATTACTACTCTTGGATTATCAGATTGCTCCAACCTTGATAGGTAAATTGTGAAATAACATAACATAAGAAATTGTATAACCCATGTATACCAATGTAAGATATTTATAATTAATGTGAACCAATGTATGATCCTATATTTATACAACTATGTAAATTATAATAAAATGAGAATCTTGTTACTTATATTACATGTCATTAAAAAAAAATCCTATAATAATAATGTAAACCTGCTTTCTACTAGTATCTGTAGATTGTCATACAATGACCACAAAATTAATTAAGAATATCACTGATCAGATGAATACCCAAAAATATAAACTAGTGTCAAGAAAAACTTACTGTATACGTTACAAGACGTTGCTCAAATTAAGTTTAAAATATATCAGTATATTTCCACCTGTCATGTCATAAACAAATCAAAGTCATCACAATGTTTACAATTATTTATAGAAAGGAATGAGACAGCTTCTTTGACAATTTAAATCTCCTTTTCTATTCTTTGTAAATCTAATTTTGTTGAAAAATTTGAAACTAATAAAAAGTAAAATGTCTTTACAACACGATTTCATACAAAGGTCTAAATGTAGTACACTCAGGTAAATAGAGACTGTTTACACCTGTCCTCGGTCAGAGATAAACATTATCTAAAGATTTACTTGGGAACTTCATCACCATTCTGTACATTTTAAGACCTTACAAATTTCCAGGTAATATCTTTTACTGTCCAATAAAAGGTGCACAGTTCTAGTACAAATATTCAGCATATTCATGTACATGTACCATATTTATCTCCAAGTAGAATAATATTTCTCTTTTGAAAATTTGTTTTTATCTATGCCTATACATGTAAAGCACTGATTTAATTTATTTTGTTTTTACTAAAATATTGCTGTAGTACTTCCTTCTTTTATTCATTACAATTTTACGCCTATACATGCAAAGCACTGATGCTTTAATTTATTTTGTTTTTACTAATATTGCTGTAGTACTTCCTTCTTTTATTCATTACAATTTTACGCCTATACATGTAAAGCACTGATGTTTTAATTTATTTTGTTTTTACTAATATCGCTGTAGTACTTCCTTCTTTTATTCATTACAATTTTACGCCTATACATGTAAAGCACTGATGCTTTAATTTATTTTGTTTTTACTAATATTGCTGTAGTACTTCCTTCTTTTATTCATTACAATTTTACGCCTATACATGCAAAGCACTGATGCTTTAATTTATTTTGTTTTTACTAATATCGCTGTAGTACTTCCTTCTTTTATTCATTACAATTTTACGCCTATACATGCAAAGCACTGATGCTTTAATTTATTTTGTTTTTACTAATATCACTGTAGTACTTCCTTCTTTTATTCATTACAATTTTACGCCTATACATGTAAAGCACTGATGCTTTAATTTATTTTGTTTTTACTAATATAGCTGTAGTACTTCCTTCTTTTATTCATTACAATTTTACGGGATTTTTTGTACTATATAATAATAGAGAAATATAATTAATCTTTATGGGTTTATACATATGCAGCTAAGATAAAAACCTCTACGAAAATCTATATAAATTAAATCATTCTTGCTTTTTATATATCTTTAATCCAATATTTCTTTAAAATCCCTACATTGATATATTCATTGACTGTAGTTCCTAAAACATTGCATTTTTCCTTAGATACATATACATGTACTTAATGGCATGAAAGTAGACATTATATTTTGTAATATATTATTTCAACTGTCAGGATCTATATTCCACTTCTGTTAAGGATTAGATAGTTTTCATTGAGTTTTAAGCCCCTTACATTAATTATTCTCATTTCTACCAATTAAAACCACTGACATTCTGCAGAAAAACAAGCAATCATTGTCAGTTATGGTTGAAGCTGAGCACAACCAGTAGTAGGGCTCGAACCTGCAACCAAACATTTGACATGCAAGTGATCATAGTAGATGACGAACTACTTTAACTTCCATGACACAACGCAAGTTAAACAAAAAATAAATTAATTGTGAAAATGATGGGTGGGTGGAAGGGGGGGGGGGGGGGGGCAGAGAACTAGGACAAGATAAACACAAATAAAGGTTTGCTACAACCAGTCTTCATAAGACTACAGATCATGGTCTGAGATGTTTACAGACAGTAACACCCATTAACATGACATTGGCCCCATATTTATAGTACTTATCCCTTGGTGAAATAAAAAAATCCAGTCAATCTCACAATCACGTATAATAACATCTCAGTACTGAGTTATATTTAATGCATACATTCTATTAAAATTTAGCCAACATTATAAACATCTAAGTTTGCCTTTTATAATTAGTTTACTAGCATAAATAATAAATACTATTTATTAATATCTCAGGTGTTTATTACCAGTCCGTCTAAATACTGCTTAGCCCGGGCTAAGTGCAATTAGCCCCAAATTATGCACCTAGCCCATCAAATCATATAGTTTTTATGTTTCTTAACATTTCATATGAAAGATATTTATATGTAAGGGTAGAAATCTTATTTTTAAAAAGAAATCTTTTAAAATAAGAGAGATATCGAACATTTTATTGGCACGCGCCATAACAATACGATTCCCAAGCGCTGTGGGAAGCCACTCGTGACAGAATAAACATGTTAACTAATATAATTATTTATTAGTTAATTTCAACTGTTCAATTAGACTCAATCATGAATAATTCCAAAGGAAACAAATAAATGTTAAATAAACCCAAAATTAACTCCAAGAGGAATGTTTCGTTGCCAATTTAGCACGAACTATTTTAACACAAAACTTAAAATAAACCTAAATCAAAAGATCAAATGGTACAGATTTTACTCTAAGCAAAAGTATTTAATTAAACTGAACTAAAAAAGAACCGTTTAGGGACATTTGATTCATTTTCATTGCTTTAGACGTACGAATTCATGGTAAAATTTCCGTCATTAATTCACAATGCCGTGGCCACCGTGGAATCTTCTACCTCCCCAGTCTGGTGCTGACGGCTTTCCCATTGCACAGATCTTAACGCTGATACAGACATTACAAGAATGTAGTGATAGGCCTCAAACTTGGAAAGGTTTTATTGTTTCAAGACTATTATCTTGGACTCCCCACCATCTCTTCTTTTTATTTATATTATCAGCGATGTCATTAAATATGCAGTGACTTTTTGGACAATACCGAAGACATCCACTCTTGTATCAAAGCTGGAAGTCCAAATCATCTTCACAGCAAGAAAATATGTTCACCAAACTTTTAAAAGACGCAAACACCAAAGAAGAAAATATAAAAACATCGTACACAAATTTTGAAGTAACCAAAACAAAAAGAATAGCCATATTACCTACAGAATTTGGTTATTGATTTTATACATTATGTTTGGAGTCCCAGGTAATTACTTATTTTGTCACAAAATGTCAGTGTCTTATCTTAGATGAAGCCAATCAATCACCCACGCTTTTAGTGTTTTCAGTGGAACCAATAAATGAGGATCTAAATGAGAGGTACATTTATGTAGAACTTGGGTGGATTTTGATTCTTACACTAATCCACAGTGGACTGAGAACACATTAACCTCATGTTACTGGTAAATGGATAGAAAGTTTCAGGACATGAAGTCAGTTTTGATAGAAAAAAAAATCATAGGAAAAAAGGTCACAGGAAAAAGTCACAATTAATAAGTTGTCTTGGTCACTTCAGTACAAATTGCTACTATTCCTTTGTTTTTATTATAACATTTTGTTAATGAGTTATGCTATATTTAAAAATTAAATGTCTTAAGATATCCATTTTACTTTTTATACACATGAACATCAACCTTACAAACAGATTTTT
Organism: Limnoperna fortunei; assembly: GCA_944474755.1. Lineage (NCBI taxonomy): Eukaryota > Metazoa > Mollusca > Bivalvia > Mytilida > Modiolidae > Limnoperna > Limnoperna fortunei. The sequence continues at coordinate 57,103,713 of OX104124.1, forward strand.
ACATGACTTTAATTAAGGGTTCAAAACAGAGTATTTCAATCACTTTTAAACAATTTTATACATACAAGAAGCACATCAAAAAATACTAAGGTATCATCAAAAGGTCAAAGTCCAATTTCAAAATTAGAGAGTCCTAGGTACATGTGTAACAGAAAACTCATGAACACAACAAGAAACACACACTTAAAGCACACAACAAAACAAATAAACAACATGATAAAAAGGGGTGATATCAAGTGGTCAGGATGGGTTAAGCATATCCTGCTTCACAAGAAGAAAACAAATTTACATATCATTAAATGACTTGTTACAAGTACAGTTTTTTGTGCACTGTCATATCAAATCATTAATATTTATTCTATTTTTACAAAATGCTTTCAGAACATATGTTTCTGTTTACATCCACCATATTTACCATGAAATATTCATAGTGTAAACAAAAGCCATGATTGACTATACAAATACAATAAGTTCATCAAACCATGTAAACATAACTAACTGTACAAACAAAAATATTGCTTTCATTAAAAAATTTTAAAAATGAAACAAAAATCTATACCTCTAACAATCCAAGTAATCCTTGAAAACGGTAATTAACAATCCATATTTAATTACAGCACAACATTGATGGCAGCCCACAGTATCCTCTACAACAGAAACATCTATATATTGATTTAGGGAAATACATTTCATTTCTACATGATTGGCGCAAACTAACACCATGTATTGATTTCTCATTCATTCTCTCATAAACAGATGTGTTACTTGTTAATCTAGAGATACTGTTGTTATTTCTATCAGTCATTGACAGTGGAAGGGAGATAACTCAAACACAATATAGTCATTGTAAATAACATAACAATATTAATTCATCAAAATTTACTTATATGTAATAATACAAATATGTGCTTTATATGTTTGTGTAATATGATAAATACTGCATGCAAAATTTTGTTATAAAAGAAATATATTGTTCAATAATGATACAATACCAGCATAGCAAAAAAGATATTCACTTTGCAACTGTGAAAAAACAAATTTGAAGTTGAATGCCAATTTAAGGAATGAAAATTAAAAGAAGTTTGCACATACAGTTAAGAATCCTTTATAGATTTATATTAGGAGCTTTCCAAACCCCAAACCCCACCCCTATCTAAAATTTTTTGGAATGTAAAGAACTGTATACTGTAGCTACAATAATGAAGCTCCTTTCTTTAATGGAAGGAGCTACAAATAGGTCCCATTACTCATAAGGAGCAGCCAGAAGTGATTCACACACATGAGGGGTTAAAAAAAAATAATGTCTTATGATAGGTCAGTTATAGAAAAACCAATCAAATTAATAAGTAAATAAAAAAAAATAAAAGAAAAAGGTGTAGCTCTAAAAAACACTTTTTTTCTCCATCATGTCCTCTGAATTTGTTATCTGGAACAGACCAATTTAAATGAAACACCATGCCTTTACAGCACAGGTTATATGTTGTGGATTCTTTAATTCTCAGACAATAAGGATTGCCAGTTTTCCTACTGCAGGTCGGGGTTTTCTCCGGGTACTCCGGCTTCCTCCCCCAATATAAAACTGGATGCCATGATATAGTTGAAAAATTTCTGAAAATGGTGTTAAATATCATTCAAACAAACAATAATTCTTGGACACACGCAGTCCAAGCGAAACATCGTCGGACCGTCGGTCATGTCCAGTAAATTTATGTGAGGTCCGATAATTTATGATAATTCCCAGGACCTGCTGTCTTGTAATTTTGTTGTTGGTTATTAAAAATTATATTTATAAGGCTTAGTGGGCGACAAAGTCCAACTAGGACATGAAGTCGCCCTAAGGCCCCTCAAAAGCGAAGTCGAAGTCGCCCTGTCATTTCCCTCAAGTCGCCCGATGGTTCACATAAGATACTTGTAAATCTGGTCCAAATACTTCACCCAGACTACCAATTTATCGGTAAATGTGTAATTCCAATAAACACCGGCAAACAATATGCGTATTTAACATATTTTCAACGATTTACGTCTTTATAATTCTTATCTGACATTCGTTTACGTTTAAAGTCATTTTTGATTGGTCAATAGGCCATAAACCAGTACTTCCCAGATCCGTTCATACTTTCATGAACGACTTTTGGGGAACTACTTTTTTTTTGCTAAAAGCAAACAAATATGGCGGCCATGTGTCGTTTATGCTTCAGACAATAAATTAAGCCCGTACACTCGAAATTTGGCGATTCAAATATCTTGAGCGATGTATTGCTTAAACGGAAAGCTATTTAATTGAACCAGCTGCAATCATTTGTTTTATAGACAAATACATACAAGAAAATATTTTAACAGTACACTTCGTTTTGGATTCATTATACACATTGCTGAATGACGGAAATAGCCGAATTCGAATGTGGACGAAATGCGAGTGTGAAGGCATATATAAACGATACTTTGAAATTGCGTTTCTTGTAATTTCAATTATGAATCATTTCAAATACACACAATAGCCGTAACGGTAAAATTACCTTTTTCGCGGTCACAACAAATCAACGAAATAGCAAGATGCACGAATTTGTCACCAACTCCATGTCTCTGCACATCTCTAGCAATTTTCACTGATAAATCCATTGAACAAACGACAACAATTGTTTTTCCTCTTCGTATTTAAGAAAGAACGTCTATAGGCTCCGTTCCGTTTGAACATATATGACGTCACATATGACGTTAATATAAACCGCGGGTACAATGACGAATATTAGTATACGGAATATTGTTTTTAGTTGAGTCTTCTTTTGTTTTTATTAATAATCTTCTCGGCAAATCGTAAATTGTATCTGTTGTCAATGCCAGTTATTCCCTTCAAACCGACCACGTCTTCGTCTTCAGTTCGTTGTATATATTCCTACGCGTCACACACTTATAATAAATTTTATTTTGGGACAAGAATGTTAAATATATAAAAACAATTTTGGAAGAATTTGTGAGTGAGTCGACCTCGTTCATACATCGATGAATTACTGAAAAGAAGCGTTTAATCCTATACAAATGTATTATACGCGCCATTTGTTTATTTACCGGATGTGACTAATTACCGGAAGTGAACAACGAAGAAAAGTAATGTACAACGGCCCATAATGAAAAATCGTAATTTATTTGATAAACAAACACTTTTAATTGGTTTCAAACTTCAGTTCTTTCAAAGAGTATTGTACAATTTTCTTTGATAAGTATATGAGCATCACTTGAAAGAATAAAATGTATAGTAATTATTGACATCATGATAAGTTCTGTAGATGGGTGTCCCATGAAACAATTTGGATCAGCACAACTTTGTCCAAGTGGAAGTGTGCTGAACAGAAGAATTATTTGATGTTTAATTATTTTATTTAATGTAATGTTATTATAGTTATCTTCTTTGGAAATCTGCTCAGATGAACATGGCATGTTCATAACAAACTGTTAGGAATATTATGATACAAGAACTCATGAATAAAGTTGATGTCTACACATATACAAATATTTTTGTTGATCTATTTTTATTTGTGAATACCTTGTATGGCTACAAGTACTGAAGTAGATAGAAAAATAGTCCCTATATGTGGTGTTTTTTTCATTGATTAATGATAAAGGTTATGTGCTGTTTGATATTGCATATCATGAATAATAATGAAAAAGAAAGAAAAAAACTAGATCTAAGTGTGTTATGGTTTTAAAACACAAGAGAAATAATCATGGAAATTGATGTAAATAATGAAAAATGTATGTAACTACTGCGAAATTAATTATTTGTATGGTCCCCCTGACTTCTCCCTAGTGTCTCCTGAAGTCTCCCTATCAGGGCCTGACTTATCCCTGTTTGGCTGCCAGGGAGAAGTCACTTCTCCCTACTTTTTTAGTGTGTGGTGACCCCTGAATATTTCATAGGAATAAAGATAACAGTACACATGTATATAATACTGTTATTTTAATGTGATCTTGGGTTTTGTTTTAGCATTGTATGGATTTTCTGATTAATTTCCAAACCAAAAATGAACCACACTTTACCAGGAACGTATACGTTCCTGGTTTTACAAACCATCTGCAAATCAGAAAGTATCGATTGTGCATGTCTATAAAAAATGTGGTTTCCAGTGTAAACAGAAATGTTTTTACGATTTTATGACGGGGCTGTCCCCGGAAAAAAGAAAAGCTGGGGATAAAGAGGAGGAAAATAAGGACAAAAAATTGAAAGCTTTGCGTGAGTACGAGGGCCACAAAATGATAGGTCCTGTAAAAGTTATGCAGGTCCAGTAAAATACTAGTCTTTACTGGACCTATTGTCCTGTAAATAATTATCAAGTTTCACTAGGTCTGCACACGGAAGATATTGTACTGGTAAGTCTTATTTATTTATTTTTTTACTTGATTCATTCTACATTCTTTGACTATAATCATTTGTTCTATTTACTTAAATGTTGTACAATAAGACTAAGGGACAGAATACATGTACCTTTAACTTGATCAGAAATGAAACTTTTTTTTTACTAAAAAAAATGTTAAAAATATAATTTGTCTGCAACGTTTGTTAATCATATTAATTCAATCAACACATTTTTAAATGGCATGTGCCACTGTTTAATTGGCTAATTAGAATACCTGAACACCTCAATTTTTATTGCTGTTATTTATTCAGTTGTATTATACTACATGGGAGAGCTACTCCAAGAAGAAATAACACCTTCAACACTTCTGAAGTCAGTTGGAATTTTGGTGGCACCAAAGACTGTCTTAAGACTTTATAAGGAACAATATGCACTGTACTTTATGTTGTGCTTTTGTGATTTGTTTTTTTACTATAGTGCATTTATTATATATTTATGAATGTGTGAAAGTGTTTTATGTTTTTAGTGAATAACATGTATATATCTTGAATGTTTTCTACAAGTTAAGATGATTGTTAGTGTGGTAGTATTTGTACAGGGAGAACGAATGTGAACGTAGGTATGAAAATTAAGAAAGACAGTTTGTATGCAAGAATGAAAGGGTACAAATTATTGCTTCAAATACATGTATAATAATACAGTAGTATAGTGCTGTTATATAAATCTCAATAATGAACATACTGTTTTGTCTTTAGATTTCTACTGTTATTACTTTAACATAACATGTTAACTAAGAGCACACATTTTTTAATAAATTCTCTATCAAAGCATGAATATACATGTACATAAAAATGTTGAACTAATCTCATATGACAAAAATAATAACATTTTAAAAGCAAGTTCGAACCAATTGACTTGGGACAATTGGAATTGGGACATTGACTTAAGACAAATTGGGCATTGGGACCAATTGACTTGTATCCAATTATCAAAGTTGATCATCAATCTGTGTTGAAGTTACCAAAATAGAGATATACCAGATATAAATAGACACATGATAAATGAATTACGATAACTTATTTCCATAACACAATATCATAAGACATAACAAAGAAAAAAAGATACACATCCTTTATTAGATCTTACCAAATACAAATCTGCTATCTCATTCATCTCTGTCATGTGTGTCATCACATTTTGTTTAATTTTACAAATTTGAATATTTATGTTTCAGAAATGTACTAAATTTAAACAATAAAAATGTACAAATTATAAAAGTATTTCACCTCAGTACTGAACTGTCCTGTACTAAGTACAGAAGTGTGCAAGTCAGTACCAAAATGTCTAGTCCCAGAATCTTCTGCTGTCCAAAGCTTTTCAGACCTTGAAGGGAGCATCACTCTCCCATAAAGTCTAAAAAAAATCGTTGGAGGGCAGAGGATTCTTGGACTAAGAAATGTCCAGGAACAGAAATTACTAGTATTCGTTATTTGTGGCAACATGTTTATTGACAGTGTATATGTGTGACAAATTTACACTGGCATCTTTAACTGCAGTCTTGCATGTAAATAAGAGTCACAGAACCTGTTTTCCGAAGGTGGTGTAAATTTTCACTTGGGGAACATGAATAAACATCTGTTCTACAATTTTTAATGTGGTGATGTATCAGTGATAACATGACAATGAACATTAAGCAGTATTTAAATGATTTATACAAATGTTATAAAAAATATATAATTTTATTCTTGTATTATTTAAACTTAAAGCATTACATGTATCAAAGGCAAAGAGAATGATACCAATGAAGTAATAAAGCGATCCAAGAAATGCATCGATCAGTCATGGGCGATCTAACTTGTTTACCTCTGTAAAGCTTAAGATAAACAGATTTACTAACGGAATATATATATATATAACTAAGAAATACAGGGTTAATATATATATATATATATATATATATATATATATATATATATATATATATATATATATATATATATATATATATATATATATATATATATATATATATATATACCCTCAGCGGTATTTATATATAAATTTAAGACTGCAGTTAAAGATGCCAGTGTAAATTTGTCAACCCTGTATTACTTCATTTGTATCATTAACCCTGTATTTCTGATGTTTCAGAAATCCGCTGGATAGATATATTATATGGTTGTCACAATACTTAGACGTTTGAATATAATTTACTTACTGTGACTGAATGACAAGTAACTTTGTCATCCTATATAATATATACAAAAATGCTGAATTAGATTACTGTCAAATTTTAATTAAAATATGTATTGGTTACGAAAATTCCATCGTCACACGCTAGTACACATGTACTATGTCTATGTCTACGTTTCACCCCGGTTAATGAAGCTATATTTTTATAGCGGATTTGGCCGAGGGGTCTAGACCGCTGGACATAGTGCAGGCGATTTGGTGCCACAGTGTCACAACGGTGTGAGTTCGAATCCCGCTGAGGGTAAACAAAAATTTGACAGTGTTAAAAATCTAATTCAAACAGTGTTGGGCTTAATTTGTAGAAGTATATATAAAAATTTAATATTAACCCTGTATTTCTGATGTTTCAGAAATCCGCTGGATAGATATATTATATGGTTGTCACAATACTTAGACGTTTGAATATAATTTACTTACTGTGACTGAATGACAAGTAACTTTGTCATCCTATATAATATATACAAAAATGCTGAATTAGATTACTGTCAAATTAATATGTATTGGTTACGAAAATTCCATCGTCACACGCTAGTACACATGTACTATGTCTATGTCTACGTTTCACCCCGGTTAATGAAGCTATATTTTTATAGCGGATTTGGCCGAGGGGTCTAGACCGCTGGACATAGTGCAGGCGATTTGGTGCCACAGTGTCACAACGGTGTGAGTTCGAATCCCGCTGAGGGTAAACAAAAATTTGACAGTGTTAAAAATCTAATTCAAACAGTGTTGGGCTTAATTTGTAGAAGTATATATATATATATATATATATATATATATATATATAGCGCTAGCTGTTATTTTTGGGCGAGTTTACGTTCCAGGGGAGATAATACGAAAAAAGTACGACACATACTCTAAAAGCAACCCATTTAAGGACAAAGATTTCCGGATTTTACATCCATTTTTATCTGTATCTTCATCTTCATCATTTATCACTGTTTATAGGAGCTACATCTAGTAGACATTTGTAACAGGGTGGTTTCATTAACAACAAACCAATCTAAGGTTCAAATGTTTATTACTCGTTAGAATAATAGACTCTGAAATTACAATAAAATACAATCAGATTTAACAATATCATTATCACAGACAATATTAACATAAGGTATAATGTACTTTATATATAAATAGCGACATGTATAAATCGAACACACCAATATCAACTATATGCGTTTTAAATTGAAATCTTGCTCAGTTTACCTTAATTATAATAAAGCAATAATATTAAAACCAATTTTCGTGTTTCATTGTTAAAACACTAATGAAACTTTTCTGTATTTTAACTATAACGCTGTGTGCTGTCATTACTTAAATTATCTTCTAAAATTGCACAAAAACAGGGGAGATAATCATAATGAACTTTACATGATCTCCCGAACAAAACTGAATAGATAATATAAAAATATAACAAAATAAAAAATAAGGGCTTACCACTTGTGGAGTGAGTCCACGAGTAAAATAATATTGGAACTATTTAGCACAGGAAAGCGTACAAGATCCTGCAACCAAAATGCCCATAATAAATATATGTCATATAGTACAAGTGTGACAATAACTTGTTTACTTGTTCACTCAATTATACAATGTAATGCATTCAATTATACAATGTAATGCATTCAATTATACAATGTTATGCATACTTAAGTATGGAAAACGTTATTTTCGTAGATTACAAGTTATAATAATCAAGTAACGATCAACATACATGTATTATATTATGAAAAATACAATTTACGCAGTATTTCAAAATTACAAACTATCCGCTTTAACATATCAGCTTTCTCTCGATAATTTCATTCACAATGTTATAAAACATATTCATGCAGGATAATAACATTTTGCTTAGAAAAAGAACGTTTCACCAAAATTGTTATTTTACATTTATATGTTAAAAAGAAGTAAAACTTACAGAAACTGTCCGTTGTCAAATGTCCAAGTGGAAACAGTCAAAATCATAATCTTTCGAATGTGTCTATTGTATAAATGTGTTTCAGCTAAGACATCAAAGTTGTTCAGAGCATTATTAACAACGTCTAAGCTCGACAATGGCTATTTTCCGTCTCCCGTGGTAAGAACAAAGAGATCACAAAAAGAGCGCCAAATAAACCGTGACCAATCAAAATACAATAAAGGGAAATCCTTTGTTCAATTAAAAATAACTCTTCCAATTCAAAAATATAACCGCTTCAAAGTAGTTTTTGAAAATAATTTTATTGACTCTTAATTTTAGCACATTTTTACATAAATTTCAAACATAATTAGAAAATCAAATAACTGTAAAAAAATGACTCTGCTACACATTTACGCACGATGCGTATTTAAAGTGTCTTAGTCATATCTCAGGGATCTTAATAAATCCACGGGGGTGGGAACTTGGTATATATAGGGTAATACGGATGTGCGGCCCGAATAGGTCACTTTTTAGCTCTCCAAAACTTATGATTAGGTAGCTTTTTTATTGAAAAATATATCATTGGGTAGTTGTAAATTATCTAAATTTGTCAATGGGGATGTGCAATAATAAAATATATGAATAGGTCTGATTTAATCATTCAATATATGATAAGATCCTGTTTTATAATGTCCGAAAATATAAGAATAGGGTGGGTTTTCAAATGTCCGTCCGCAGACCTGTACCTAAAAGTATCATCAGTTACCCCCCCCCCCCCCCCCGTGAATAAATCAGCTAAGATGTTACTGCTGTCTTTACAATTCTGATTTAAGTAATATGTTATCGATCTAGAAATAGAATGTCCAGGATCCAATCCATGATGGACTGAAAACTCATACCCCATCTGCGGGCACAGGCTCCAATGTTATCAGTATCGTTTTGTAGTTATTCTCTTTTATGTTGCCGATCATATTCTCTACATAGCTGTGACTTGGTTATTGTGTTATGCAATTGTAGTCACTTTTCTTTTAATCGTTTGCAACCAGTTTCTTTGGCCCTTTTATGTCTTTTATGTAGCTTTTTTCTCTTCCTGATCATGCCTATTATGGTTTAGTTGATCCACGTTAATGATTTCGTTGATCTGCTAGCTTTTGATGGTACATTTTTATCAGGACTAATCCAGCAAGAGTTATGTATCTACATGTTGCAGTTGTCGCATTCTACAGCCTAATATAGTGATTCTACATTCTGCATATGTAACAGTTTACATCACAGTTCGAACAATACCTTTCTGTATAGATTTTTGATTTTACCATTTTGTCATACACCCTAGTTCATCCGAGAATCCTATCCCGTCCAAAGCTTTTTTAGACTTTGATGGGAGCAGCCGTCTTACGCCGAGTTGGACGTCCTGATAGAATTCATAACTAAACTCGGGTGAACGCGAACCCAAGGTTGGGGTATTCCGACTTACTCCCCCCAAAAATTTGTGACTGACTCCCCACAAAAAACTGGATGCCATGAAATAGCCGAAAACATTGCCAAAAGGTGCGTTAAACACCATTCAAACAAAAACACGAAACGACATAGTCATTGCTGTTACACTTACGACTTATTGTGAAATCGACTGCTTAACGGTATTAAGTATATTATCTGCTATTTGTTTTATGAAATTTTCATTTTCAGATAAGATATCGCATATATGGTAAAATATATTTTTTTAAAATCCTGTTATGAATTATTTTAAAATTCCATACGAATATATAGACATACTATGGAATACCAACCCAAGAAACAAAATGCGTTAAATTTATTCTGGAAAAAATACCACAGTTTTCCTAGAAAGTAAAACATTAGACAGTCCTCTATACATCAGGGTACCACAAGCCATGTTCTAGGACCGATCCTCTTCTTAATCTACATAAATAACACAGAATATTTAACACATTAGCAGACTATTTGCAAAATGATAGTATTAGTTATAGAAATATACTCTATTAAAAGTATTATTATATTCTAATAAAAAAGACTGTATGCATATAAGCCATTGAAGCTGCTGTCAGATGGATACAGTACTGGCATATATAAACGCAACATTCTGTATTGTAACTGAACAGATAAATGCAGCCTTTATCCGTTGCGTTAAGAAAGTACTTTTTTAAGCCCAATCGGTTAGAGCGACGACTTCAGTCCCTGGTGTTGAGGGTTCCGAATAGGTACCATTAATCATTTTCACAATAATTCTCAGCTCCCAACAAACCAAGAAACTAGAATATTTTAATTCCGTCCTTACCGTATTATAACTAACCCTGGATATTACTAGACTAACCCCCTGTTTTTAGTGGGTTAGTGTTAATTAATTTTTGTTGTGTTTTGTTGTCTGTCTGTTTTGTTGTTATCCCATTTTTAAAATTAACCATGACTTCCCCGACTTGTCGTATTTTGAATACTTCTCGGTATTTCCGGATCATTTTTCTTACAATTTTTATGGACATATGGATCATACCTTGGTGTTACACTCGAATCCAATGAACACATAGATACAATCACTAGCTCTGTCAAAAATCATCCATATAAATCTCCTGTTCATCCTGGATAATTGCTCAGACCCTGACACAACAGACAATACTAGTATCTACCCGCTATGTCTGCCACATACACAGCAAACACTAGCAGTGGCTTTGAAATGGTGTAAGATATAAAATATTAAATAGTACCTAAAATCGGCATGATCAGTATCTTTATTATTGAATTATATAAAAGCTATCTTTCTTCTTTTGGCTCGCAGGGCAATGTGTAGCCATATTTTCCGGATATTGATTTCCAAATGGATCAGCGGTACTGTCTATTCATACAGACTGTCCATACAGTCTAGTCATACAGACTGTCCATACAGTCTAGCCAAACAGACTGTATTATAGCAACATAACAATTTAAAAATCAGAAGTTTACCGTTTAACGTAACGCATGAATTACCAATATTTTTCTATAAAAACTGTTAGGGTTATTTCCCTTTAGTATATTTAACATGTTTCCTTGCTGGTTAACATAGTTTCTTGTAACTCTCATTTCATTTTGTTTTGTTTTTAGATACGTTTAATTTCACTCTATTTACGTTTAATTTGTCATTAAAATTGTTAAACGCAGATTTGCTTGTTTCTGTGTTTGTTTGAATGGTGTTTTAACTCCACTGTCGCCAATTCGTCAGATATATATCATGGCGTCCAGTTTTTATTGGCGAAGTAACTCGGAGTACCCGGAAAAAACCCGACTCCTGCGGTATAGGAAAACTGGCAATCATTGTCATTTAAGATTGGAGTCGAGTACACCCTGCCCGCAGTGAGACTCGAATCCCACAATTACAGTGTTGACAGACCACGTGATCAATTGTCCATTGGAAATTTTTTTTTGTTAAACTCACAATTATACACAGAAGCAGCCTTATACAGACGTTTTTATTAAATTCACTTTTAAGGGTACCTTGAAAAGAGAAGTCATAGGACCAAACGACTGGTCATAAAGGTACTGCAAAACTAGTTTCGGTTTGGGTTTCAGTTTTTATACTGGTTTCAATGAAGTTTTCAAACTGGTTTTAGCTTAATTAATATGTACCAAATAATTGGTTTTAGGTTAAAGGAATGAAATAAGAAACATTATTTAGTTAATCAGAATCAGAGATAACACAATTGTACATTCAGAACAAAATAATTTCTAATATTTTGTTTCATATATGCTTTTAGTCATATGACTCTCCGAAAATTGTGTTGTCTATTTTAGAAATCGTCAAATGTCAAAGAATTTGTTTGACTGACAATTTGTATGTTTGTATTTTATGGGTTTCCCCAGAAAAATCCAGCAATGCCGTGTTCTTGTAGGGATTTATCTTGTTTCTTAGCTGGTTTTTTCAAAAGATTTATTTGTTTATCTTTACAACAACTAATTGAATTAGAGTGTGAACTTAGATCTGTTTCCAGGGCCCTCGGTAGCCGAGGGGTTAAGGTAGTTCGTCTACTATTGATAAGGTGGTCTGTGAACACTGAGATTGCGGGTTCAATTCTCACTACGGGCAGGGTGTACTAGACTCCAATCTTAATTGACAAGGATTGTCAGTTTTCCTACAGCAGGTCGGGGGTTTTCTCTGGGTACTCCGACTTCCTCCCCGAATAAAAACTGGACACCATGATATAGCTGAAAAATTGCTGAAAGTGGCGTTAAACAATATTCAAATAAACAAACAAACAACATCACACTGCAAATTAGTGCAGCCATTTTTAATAACCGCAAACCACCCCTGTATGTGGTTTGACCAGTTTCAGTTTTCAGTTTGCTACTAATAAACGGCAAACCAGTTTAGATTCCAAACTATAGCTTTAATTCGGTTCTCAACAACGAATAGAAAGTTTGATAAACTTAAACTCGTTTTGCGCTAACAAATACGTCATTAAATGACGGTAAAATTCGGAAGTAGAATTATCGTCAGGCTGAAAAGTGACGTCGATTGAGAATTTAGGCTGGAATCTATAAAAGTACTTTGGAATTTCTCTTATTTAAAGTGTATTTGTTTAGTACATTGTTAATCGCTTTCAATCTTGTATTCTTTGTCAGTCGTGATTTTCCTTTTATGTAACGTTGCACAATTTTCTTTTCAAAAACGTTCATATTTTTAAAACGACCAAATAATGTATAATACATATTGTACAATGTAGCATAAATAAATGTCTATAAAATTACCTGTTTATTTTACCTTTTATACAGATAAGTAGGTACGTATGTATAGGTAAAACTAACAGAAAATGGTATTACCTTTAAATGTTTTGGTTGAACAGTTCATAAATTACTATTGTGGGTGCTCGACGCTCTTCAGTCAATTGAGGTTAGTAATTTCATAGCAACGTATATCACCAGGGCCGCTATGGTTTTAACTTATGATAGTTTTAATATTGAACGACAAAACAAATGTTGACAGACGATACTTGTTTATTTATCTGAAAGAAATCTAATGGAAGCGTGGATTTTGTAAATAGAAGATATTTGGAAGAAACGGTGAGTTAAATTAAACGTAATTTGAACATAAATGAAACGTTTAACGTATTAGTTTATCGTTGAGGCCAACAGTTAAAACTGCTGTCAACTTTTAGATTCTTGTTCAGTTTCGCAGAAAGTTCTTTTTGTTATTTCATTGTTTGGTATTTATATAATTATTTTTTTATGTTGTTGGAGGGCGGGGGGGGGGGAGATGGGAAATAACCGGTATGGGGGTTCGATTGTACTGGAAATAAAACTTTAATACGTAACAACAATATTGATAGACAAAATCCACTAGCAAATATTATAACTTGAGTTATTTACCAAACGTTCGTAGTTATAACTGAACTTGTTTATTTTAATCTTTGTAACTATTTTTTATCTTGCATGGAAGTGGAAAGAAAAACGTAGAGCATATTTGAATAATACCAGATAGAATTAGTAAAACAATCTAAGATAGGAATATTTTATTTTTGGTTTGGTTGGTCATTTTGTTTGTTTATTCGTCTTGATTCTTTTATTTTATATCTGAGATCAGTGTGGCGTTGTGTGTGATTTTGAGGGAGAATGTGTCCTGCTTGCCTGTTACTGTGTCTATAGGTGTGTGAAATATTTGTTTAATAAGATTGTTTCACCAAGTTCTGAGAAGTTCTTTTTAACATGACCTTATATAGCTTATAGTGTATATCAATTTAATTTAACTGACGCCTCGTAATTGGTGTAACATCATGGATAAGGTTGATGGTGTTTAACTGACGCCTCGTAATTGGTGTAACATCATGGATAAGATTGATAGTGTTTAACTGACGCCTCGTAATTGGTGTAACATCATGGCTAAGGTTGATGGTGTTAGTGTATTAAATGTGTTACAATATACTTACATATAAATACAAAAGATAAACAGACTCATTACCATATTACGTATTGGTGTGAGAACAACCACATAGACACAGTTAGCTGAATTACTGGAACTAAAGTTGATACAATTTTTACTTATAAATTGTTGCACAAATACAAAAAAGTTATATATACAAAAACTAAACAGTCACGTTTTCTACATTCAACACTGCCGTTTTTTCCAGCCAAGACGATAACTAACACACGGTGTTTCAAATATTACATTTTCGTAACCCTTTTCCCCGGATTTAATCTTGTAAAGAAGCTAAGAAATATGAAAGTCAAGCCGCACATTTATTTATAGTTAGTATCAGACAAAAGACAATTTAAGTCATACTTGGCCGAGCTTATTGGTAATTATTATAGTCTTAAGTGACATATTTTTTAAGCTTAAATGTACACGAATTAAAAGATCCTTTTAAAATTATTCATATATTTTTCTGAGCTGTTAATAATCTTACTGAACTTACAAAAACTTTGAATTCGGATTGTTACATGGTCAAGTTTGATTATGTGATTATGTAATTTATATCAAATTAATTAGGGCAGATAAATATTATGTATAATTGAAGATTACTTTACACTCTGTAGTCCTGTTTATACAAAGAGTGTCTGTAAAGAGGATGTCCGGAGTTTGACCTTTTGGAATGTATGAAAATTCGTGTGGAATATTGAGGCAATTTCACTATATATCGAATAACAACCCTGTGTTTTGTTCAGAACCCTAACTGTTTAAAAAAATTGATCCTCTCCTGTGGAATTAAGTGTGGTGATGCAGTGTTTATTGTATCAGAGCTTTGGGCCTATCCGATAAGAAGTCAACGGCGATAACGACGTCCATTTTGAATATGTTAACCTGTTAAAATGAAAAAATCGGCACAAATTCCCGTTCCCAGAATTTGTTAACTGTATAACAAGTACAAGTAAAAATGACATATTTTGATTTTTTCGGTAAAAAAGATATAAAAGAATGCCACAAGTATGGTGAAATACTTTCTATGTTGTCAAATGTAAAAGCTCAAAACATAAACATTACATGTTCACGGTCTGATTTCTGCTATAACGGTACAGTTATATGGTTCATTTCATGCCCTTTAAATCGTAGATCATTGATGTATATATAATATCGACTGAATTTTTGGAAGTAAACGGGTCATACTCGTATAAAGTCCTATCCTTAAATGCATCTGCTGTGTGAATTATGCAGTCTTTCTTATATAAGTGATGTGTTTTTCCTGATTTTTATTTGAGCGATAACGT
Organism: Limnoperna fortunei; assembly: GCA_944474755.1. NCBI lineage: Eukaryota > Metazoa > Mollusca > Bivalvia > Mytilida > Modiolidae > Limnoperna > Limnoperna fortunei. Next base: position 57,119,394 of record OX104124.1, read on the forward strand.
TTCACTTATTTTTCATTTCTTCCTAACACATTTGAAAACAGATCAAACAGGACATATGACTGTGTAATTTGTATAATGCACAAAAATCGTGATGGGTGTATTCTTTGTTTCTAGCTTTTCTTTGTAAAGTGTACCGTTACATAAATATATGTTTAATTCTCATTGTACTTATGCACGACAAAGCATTTATAGTCAACACTTTATGTTATTTTCCAAGATTTTTAGTTTTTTGTTGGTTTTTTTTTTTTGGGGGGGGGGGGGGTGGGGTGGTTCTGTCGGGTAGTCCTGATTCTTCCTTCAATAAAAACTCACGGTATGATAATATCATGAAATACTGAATGTGTCGTAAAAATCATATATACGAACAAACAAACCATGGTACTGAAAACGATACATACGAACAAACAAACAATGGAACTGACAAACCATGCGTACGAACAAATAAACCATGGTACTGAAAACCATGCGTACGTACAAACAAACCATGGTACTGAAAACCATGCGTACGAACAAATAAACCATGGTACTGAAAACCATGCGTACGAACAAATAAACCATGGTACTGAATACCATGCGTACGAACAAATAAACCATGCTACTGAAAACCATGCGTACGAACAAATAAACCATGGTACTGAAAACCATGCGTACGAAAAAACAAATCATGGTACTGAAAGACCAAACATACGAACAATCAAACAATGGAACTGACAAACCATGCATACGAACAAATAAACCATGCTACTGAAAACCATGCGTACGAACAAACAAACCATGGTACTGAAAATCATACATACGAACAAACAAACAATGGAACTGACAAACCATGCGTACGAACAAATAAACCATGGTACTGAAAACCATGCGTACGAACAAACAAACCATGGTACTGAAAGATCATACATAAGAACAAACAAACAATGGAACTGACAAACCACGCATACGAACAAATAAACCATGGTACTGAAAACCATGCGTACGAACAAACAGACCGTGGTTCTGAAAACCATACATACGAACAAACAAACCATGGTACCGAAAACCATACATACGAACAAACAAACCCTGGTACTGAAAATCATACGTACGAATAAACAAACTATACATACGAACAAACAAATCATGGTACCGAAAACCATACGTACGAACAAACAAACTATACATACGAACAAATAATTACCATGGTACTGAAAACTATACGTACGAACAAACAGACCATGGTTCTGAAAACTATACGTACGAACAAACAAACTATCGTTCTGAAAATCATACGTACGAACAAACAAACCATACATACGAACAAACAATTACCATGGTACGGAAAACCATACGTACGAACAAACAAACCATACATACGAACAAACAATTACCATGGTACGGAAAACCATACGTACGAACAAACAAATCATACATACGAACAAATAATTACCATGGTACTGAAAACCATGCGTACGAACAAAGAAACCATACATACAAACAAACAATTACCATGGTACTGAAAACCATGCGTACGAACAAACATACCGTGGTTCTGAAAACCATACAAACGAACAAACAAACCATGGTACCGAAAACCATACATACGAACAAAAAAACCCTGGTACTGAAAACCATACGTAAGAATAAACAAACTACACATACGAACAAACAAATCATGGTACCGAAAACCATACGTACGAACAAACAAACTATACATACGAACAAACAATTACCATGGTACTGAAAACTATACGTACGAACAAACAAACAATGGTACTGAAAACCATACGTACGAATAAACAAACCATGGTTCTGAAAACAATACGTACGAACAAACAGACCATGGTTCTAAAAAACTATACGTACGAACAAACAAACCATACATACGAACAAACAATTACCATGGTACGGAAAACCATGCGTACGAACAAACAAACCATACATACGAACAAACAATTACCATGGTACGGAAAACCATGCGTACGAACAAACAAACCATACATACGAACAAACAATTACCATGGTACGGAAAACCATACGTACGAACAAACAAACCATACGTACGAACAAACAATTACCATGGTACTGAAAACTATACGTACGAACAAACAAACCATACGTACGAACAAACAATTACCATGGTACTGAAAACTATACGTACGAACAAACAAACCATGGTACTGAAAACAGTATCTTTGCTATAAACAAGCGATAAATACATATACAGCTAACCAATGGTAATTTCCTTTACTTTCCGGATCCAAACAATTTACAAAAGGCAATAGGGATTTTTGTCATCTATATGCAGAAATTGTAAAAAAAGGCTCTCAGGCTTTCATACAAAATGTATTTTGAAATAAATTATTAATACCATGTAAATAAAAGTAATTTTATTCATTTCCTTTTAATATAAATAATTAACAAACGATGGCACGAAAACTGCAGTTTTTATTGAAAATCATAACAATACAGATTGTTGAAAATATTTGTTCAGATTGATCAATTTGATCTAGTTAGGAATTTGTCATTTCCTCATTAACAGCAATTATTGTCAAGTAATAATGCATGATCGCCTTCCTTTAAAGACGATTTCGTTCACTGAAGTTTCATGATAAATTTTCCAAATATTTATGAATTGTCGCGAATACAATTTCGATTTTCGTCATAGAAACATTGTTATCTCAAATGTGGTTTGATTAAAAATGTATTGCAAATTTCTAAAGCTTATCGATTTCACTAATGTAAGCTTATTTACATATTAAGGTATGTATTGGAAATATGAAAATATACATACATTGTAAATGTTTGGAAAATATAAGTCATTAAAATTACAGGTAAGTCAAAAACATGTCGCTTTATCATTTTTCTCTTTTCGTTAAAATTGATTGCGTTTCCATTTAACTAGAATCCTTTGTTATAGCGAAATGTGATTTATCTCTGGTACCTACACAAGACGCATATAAGTTTGTGTTGTTAAATGCCGAGCTAGCATTTATCTAGCTGTTCAACGCAACTATAGATCAAGACTGACGAACATATACCTACACTTTGTGTTTAAAGTGCATGTTGGTGAACATGAAGTATTTGTCCACATTTAGACTTCGTCTTTCTTTATTGCTGAGTTTCCAGCGAAGAAAGTTGACCTAAACCCAAACAAATACAAACAGGCAAACATGCTACTAAATAAGGTCCAGTAAATCTGGATCTGGTGCATGGCCTCTCCGGCTATCTTTTATTTAGAAGGATGTTTGTACACAGAATGGAGGCTTGCAGGTTCAAAGGATTTTGATTTTTTAAGAAACATTCTTTCAAACTAGAGATTGTTTCGCTTGATTAAGCTCATGGGCTTCATTTGCGTCTAGCAGGATACTTCACTTGCTAAAACGTTTGCCATTAAAAAATCCACCATAATTCTAAGCTGCGGCACGTACTTCTTATTTGTTTTCTTGTAGTTATATTTTATCTTCTTCGTCGTTTTGTTAAGAGGTGTCAAAATATTACAACCATATCAGATAAACTACCGTTAGAGAACGCAAACAAGTAAAGTTCAATAACGGTAATTTAAAATTTCTAACGTATACGATTTTGGCAAGAAATAGTAACAATTACATGTATCAAAAACTCGATCACACTATCAATAAATTGTAATTACCTTATACGATGTCGACTTGAACAGTTTGAGTATTTACATTATTTTAATTAATCGTTCGTATAGTTTGATCCAGTCCACCACATGCCAAGTTTAATGATTTTTACAGTAAAAATAGTCCAATACGTGAATTAGTGGGTATATTTCAATAATATGTATATAATACATTGTATTTTAAATCATTTTAATGAAGGAACTTAACAAACAGCATTACACCAAAAACACATTTTTTTTTAAATCGGTAGATTGAATTTGTGTGAATTTAAATTGTTAAATTCAATTGAACATTGTATTGTCATTAGAAACATTCAATGCAGTTTTACAAATTATGTAAGAACAAACACACAATATATAACATAAAGATAGATCTAATGGCAGAAATTTATATTGATAGGATTACCTTTGAAAAGGCTCTTTTATAATTTCTATAAAACGCCTCGCCTCTATTTAAGATAGCGGGGACCTCGGTGGCCGATTATTGATCATGTGATCTGTCAACACCGAGATTGCAGGTTCGATACTCACTGCGGGAAGGGTACGCCCGACTCCAAACTTTATTGACAAGGATTACCAGTTTTCGGGGGTTTTCTATACGCACTCCTGTTTCCTCTCCCAATAAAAAATTATACAGCTGAAAAAAAATGCTAAAAGTGGCGTTAAACACCATTTAAACAAAAAAAAACAAATCTATTTTTCGTTAATAGATATAGATTTGTAAATTTCTGAGTCCACGGTCATTTCGGCTTATTTTGTTACAACGATATTTTAATTAAAGAAAGCGGACACTTAAAGTTGGACCATCCTAACTTTTGAATGCTGTGGTCATGTTAGAAAACTGTGATCGGGTTAAGTACATTTTAAGACTGGACAATTTTGGTCAAGGTTATACGAACCGCATTTATGTTAGAGTATAAACGTTTTTCCGTAAGTCTATGACATAACCACATGTTTACGAGTTTATATTGTCTTTTGATACATTTTGCTATAAACAAATGTTAAAATTTTTCTTTATTCATTCCGATGTCTTGCAACCACGTGGCTTGTTATGAGAAAATAAACCGCGGTGTGCGCTTGAAGACTGTTTTTAACTTTAACTTGACATAATATGCAAGTTAGTGTACGAAACCATTTGTCAACTGTAAAAAACAGTTCCATGAGCAATGTTCTGTATATACTTTTTCTTTTTTGTCGATTTTGTTATTAATATTATTTCTTATTTGTTTCAGTATATTCTATAAATCAAGTTTTGTGCATTCTGTAAAACAAATGTTTCAAGCCTGCCTGTAAATAGCAGAGTCGCTTTTACAGTTGTACCACCTATCCATATGATTGTCACTTAACAATATTAAAAATACTATAGTCATATTTAAGTTTCAAGTAAACGTGTAACTGTTATATTTCAGGTATAAACAGTTATCATGTCAAAGGACAAAGAAGAGGTCATTCCAGTGGCTGGTCCAGGAAGTAAAATTAAAGCGCTTGCGCCGACAGTTAGAAAACATTTCAAGTTCGAGGGTGCTTCGGTCATCGTTGATTTCTCAACCACCAGTGTTAAAACTCTTCCTGCAGAAATTTGGAAAAATGAAGAGGTACAACGAAAGGCAACAAAATTCCTTGGAGAAAATAATAGGCTTAAGAAATTACCTAAGACAATATCTGATTTGGAAAATTTAGTTTTCATTGATCTTAGGAATAATATTTTAGGAGCATTGCCGGGAACCATATGCAAAATAAAACCACTCAAAACTCTACTGGTTTCCGGGAACCAGTTGAAAAGTTTACCAGCAACAATTCACAAAGCGGAATCTCTCGCCTTTGTTGATGCGTCGAACAATAAAATCAAAACTCTGCCTAAAACGATCAACAAATCAAAATCAATCGAAGTCCTGAATGTATCAGATAATGTTATAAAGTCGTTAAAGAAAACAATTTACGAAGTCGGAGCGCAAGTCATTCTCAAAGGAAACAGAATCATTGAACTTCCTGATGCAAACGTTAAGAATCCAGCTCTAAAATCGTTAGACGTATCCAACAATTCCATAGCACACATACCAGAAAATATAAATAACGTCCTTACCCTGACATATCTGAATTTAGCACATAATGATTTATCGGACATTCCAAAAGAAATGGGTTTCCTCAAATACCTTGCATATTTAGATTTATCTCACAATAGTTTGGAGTCAATACCAGAGGAGTTATGCGCAATCGAATTTGCACTGAGAACACTTCTGTTATCAGGAAACCAGTTGAAGTCACTCCCCAAAAATATGAACAAACTCAAGAGATTGCAAACACTAGAGGCCGCTGACAACGCATTGACCGGTCTACCGCCAAACTTCTCCGACCTAAAAGAATTGCGAACGCTAGATCTTTCTGGAAACAAAATTGCAAATATGCAAGAAATGAGCAAATTAAAGTTTGTTGAACATATAAAATTGGCTAGAAATGAACTTACCGTTCTACCGGAAGATTTACCAAACTTAAAATCATTGATTTCTCTTGACGTTTCCGGAAATTACCTTAAGGTTATTCCTGACAACATCTGCAAAATAGGCACACTTAAATCGCTGTGCGCAGCGAAGAATAAAATAAGTGCAATTCCAGACACTTTAGGCGAAGACCAGTTGATAACCGAATTAGACGTTTCACATAACAAAATACAAGGATTTCCACAAGACCTAAAGAAATTGCGATGTTTGGAAGTTCTTAAAGTCGCTGGAAATCAAATATCGGCTTTACCTAAAAGTTTAGACGCATTACATCAGATACGAGCGCTAGATGTCGCTGGCAATGCTCTTACACAGTTTGCCCTTCCGAAGACATTGACTTCATTGAATATTGCAGAAAATCCAGTATTTCATCCAAACGACGATGATAAATCAATTTTCACACAGTTTGCTGAAAAGGAGCATGCGCGATTAATCACATGTCTGGATGCATCTAATACTAAACTTCCTGAAATATGGGAGTCGATTTGCAAGCTACGCGTACTTACTGTTCTTAGGTTGACACAAAATGCAATAAGCGTGATACCCGAGGATATGTGTAAGCTTCGAATGCTTCAAGAACTGGACTTGAGTAAAAATGGCATATCGGAAATTCCAGAGAAAGTCAATCAACTTCAAAATCTTCGAAAATTGAATTTAGCCCATAACAGTATCAAAGAATTTGCCGAATGCCTCTGCGAACTTCATCAGTTAGAAGTTCTGAACTTGTCAGACAATGAAATAGCCTCCTTGCCGGAAACGTTTGGGGAAATGAACAAATTGACAAAACTGATTGAACTGGATTTGTCGTATAACAGACTATCAACCCTTCCAGAAGAGCGATGGGATGTACTAGCTTCTATGAAGGTTTTGAATATATCCTTCAACAGCATCAATATGGTTCCGGCAGAGCTACCTTATCTATACCGTATTGAAATTTTGAATGCTGCATCAAACGACCTGACGTCACTTCCAAACGATATAGCAAAAATGACAGGGTTGAAGAGTCTCGATGTTTCTGACAACTTACTGGAGGCGTTACCGGAAGGCATTTGCAAATTACCAATGTTAACGAACGTTAATTGTTCGGATAATAAAATCCGTCAGTGGCCATCAAAACTTGAAACACTGCGAGCGAAGGCCACAGTCAATATGGAGAATCAGTCCGCATATAAACAGCGAGACGCTCCAGACGATGCACTCAGGCCAGGGGAGGTTCAGACTGATGCCGACGATGATGCTAAAATTCAAAATCGATAACTATGTAAACCAAGTTCTTACGCTTTTAAATTCCACTTACCTAGAGATTTCGCGACTTCGCTACAAATTATGCACATTGAACTTTTTTGTATTTGCCTAAAGCTATTTCTATTTTTATCATGACAATCAATTCTGTCTGCAACACGTCTAATTCTGTATTGATAAATAGAATTAAATAATAACATGCTTATTTGATAAAGGATGAAAATTTGAGACTTACTTAGTATAAATATCCCTTTTAAAATGGCGGTTCAATATAATGTCGTCATGACAATCCCATTCGTGATATACATCAAAATACTCGGAGTGTTCGATAAATTACTGATATTCTCATCCCATTTATCTGTGAAATCTTGTGGATTACCTAATGAAAATAATAATTGTTTTCTTTGATTTACACTCCTGCCTTCAATTTTTTGCTAAGCCATTATGCCCATTTTTTGGTATCTGTTTATGGTACACTGCTAGATCCCCAAAATGGTGAAACTGCAGCGGGGGAGAGATGGTTACATTAGAACGATAGTCTCCTATTATGAACCTCGCAGCCCGATGTTAGATTCTTTCAAGAGTATAGATGTCGGTTTTGTAGTAAAGGTCCCATATTGCACAGCGATATTATAAGATTGGTTCTATCATTGAGTTATAGGCAGTGTGGCGACTAGATTGTGGGAATGTTCTTAGATTACGTCTTAGGAATAGCAAGGTTAAGTTTGCTTTTTCAGAGATATTGCTTATATGTGTTCTTCACTTCAAATCGTTAGAGATGGTAATGCCCAAGCAAGGGTTGGTGTTAACTTGTTTTAGGGTAGTGTTATCTAGATTATAGATGTGGCTGCTTTTGTTTCGAACACTAAGTATATAGCATTATGTGACGTTGAATTTCATTCCCCAATTTTGTGCCCCTATTTCAAGGGTTTTCAAGTCCTGCTGGAGTATTTCATGGTCTTTCTGAATGCGGATCTTGCGGTACAAAAGACAATCAACAGCAAATTTACTGGGTTTGGTATCTGACTCAGTCGGGAAGATCGTTTGTGTGACAAAGAATGAGTAGTGGACAAAGAACGGTACCTTGTGGCACGTCGGACTCTACGTTAGCGTCTGCAGTTGAAACGCCGTCCAGTCCTACTACATTTTCCATGTAATTAAAAAATCCGGATAAAGACAAACACAACACAAAAACCAAAAACATAGAACACAAAGATTAACCCGAACCCAATAAAAACCATGGGTGCACTGAAGTTCTCCGGACGAGTAAGCAGTGCCTGCCTCTAATTAGACACCCGCCGAGTTACCCACTGTCATACCCAGGTGCTATATTTTAGCACACTCTTTGACGGATACGATTTGGTAAGCCGTCTCGGCCGCTAGCTTTTGTCGTGTTTAAATTTAATATAATTATATTCTGCAATCTTTATTTCTTTTTTAAGATATTTTTATTTGTGTTTTGGGTCTTGATTTGGAGAGTGAGCTAGGGATGTTCTTGTCCATGCTGTTTTTATTGCGAGTTTCCCATGCATCATTTATGTTTTTACCTATATTAGTAGAGGTTATTTTCACAGTCTTGTTTAAGATGGTCCCAGTTTGCTTTTGTGTATTGATATTTTAAGTCTTTCTTGTTTATTATGTGCAGGTTTGATGTCGATTTCTGTGACTATCGCCTCGTGATCAGATAGGCCATTATACTGATGGGTGAATTAATTAACGGCTCTATAAAACGTGTTCGAGCATGTTTCCTTCTCGAGTAGGTTCATTTTGGATTTGTGTGTGTGTTGTTCGGCGACATTATATTTGAAAGATTACCATGTTACAGGATAGTGGTAGATTCCACAAGGGAATACACTCCTGTTGTCGCATATCCCTGTATTTGGTTCAATGTCTCCGCATGCAAGAGTGAGTATGCACAATAGATTTGTACGTTTGATTCGTGATTGCCTCTAGACGAGTATGTGGTATCAGCAGATTTTCAATTTGTTGAAGTGAAGTTATGTTCTAAGTGTTGGTAACTGTTGTTGTTGTTCGGGTGTGAGGCTCTATGACACAGGAGTATAAGTGAGAGCACAAAGAGAGTAGTGGGTGGAGATGAAAGGATGAGTACCGCATGAAAAACTTCCCAGCCTAAAGAAGTATTCTTGCATGATTAGTTTTGAAAGTTGATATGCGATTTTCAATGCATTTTTGTGGTGGCTTGTTTGTAGCACACAAGAAACTTAACTGTGGCAACAGTTGGTATCAATACGTCATGTGAACTTAAATGAAATTCTGACAAGATGTACGCTTTCAAAAATAGAGAAGATACGTTTCTGCGATAAGTGCGATATCCTTTAAAAATAATTCATCCTAATTTACATACCTTGTTCAATCGCTCTTAGATTCTGTTGCATTTTTCTTTGATTCATGTCCGGATCGCTTTTACTCTGCTTTAACGTAGCTATGTGAGTCAACGAGCAATCGGACAAAAGTTTTCAGAAGGGCAGAAAACAGTGATAACAGTAACTAAAGTAAAATAAAATCTATATCTTTTAAGATATATTTCTTCAGGCATTATATCCCAGAAATGTTGAACCTCAAACTACGACAAATGTGTTTACCATAATTGTTTATAAACTTATCGATCGATATATTAGTTTTTTAATCACTATTTGATTAATTTAGTTGTTGATCTACATATTTCATCCTCGTTGCAACCGAACTTCTGTTTCGGCTGTATCTGACGTTTCGACGTCACTTACACATCCTTATTAGTGTCACGTGTAACTTTAATAGCCACGAGAAATCACTTTTAGCCAATTAGCAGTCAGTATGAGACCGATATTGAAATACAACCAAGTGATATTGGTACACTCTTGCTTTATAGTCTCATTTCGCCCCATTTACAATTAGCATAGAATCTCAAGATAATATAGTGTCACAGACACATAATAATTCCCTTCAAACCACGGCAAAAGTCAAAACCTTTATACATAGCAATTAGCAAACACTCTTGCCCAGGGACTTGATCCTATATAAAAACTTACTGAGAAATGGCGTGAATTGAATCCGTACGCAAATTGATTGCTATTTTCTGTATCTACATGTAGCTTCAACCTGCACTTTTTACGATGACCTAAAGTAAACTCTTTTATTTCGATCAAGTACCTCACATAGTACTCAAAAAACGCAGGAGTTTGTGGATCCTTTCCTTGATAAACTTTTTATGAACGAAATGCTAATCCACATTAAAACAAAAGTTTAATTGTTTCTAACATAAGATTTCTAACATTAGAGACAAGAACAAGAAGTTTGTTTACGAATTAGCCTCCGTAAACTCTTTAAAAAAAAGAAGGCAAAACTACTTTTAAAAGTAAAAGTTTCGATATAGATTCCCATGACAATTTAGACAAAATTTGAGCAAATATTGATTGACATCGGATCAGTAAAACAAAGCGTAAATAAACTTAAGAAAACCCCATACATTTGTAGTTAGAATCAGCGCGTATCAATCATTTTAGCGACTCACATGATCATGGTATCTCAAATCTTAAAAACGAAACTGCACCCATAGTTTTCATTGGGTTTGGGTTACTCTCTTTCTGTTTTTTTTTGTGCTTTTGGTTTTTGTGTTGCGTTGTCTATATCCGGATTTCTAACAATCTCTTCACTTTTGGTCATTGTTGTTCGGTCGGTTTTCTTTGCTTTTTTTAACGACAAAGTAAGGGCTTTTGATGATGATTTCAGTCGAATGAAAACAGATTTAAGTTCACACTCTAATTCATTTAGTTACGAAAGAACACTAATAACATGCACATCAAAGGAATTGAAAGGTGTTATAATGAATAACAATTTTTATGCCGAAATACTGAACACTAACAAATTGGCATCATCATTTACTTCTAGTATAGAATCAACAACAACGGCCAATACTTCAATCATCTAGTATATAATCGACAACAACGGCCGATACTTCGATTAGCCAAACCGTGTCTAATCGAGACACAGCACTTGATAAACCCTTCAGACGCCGATACTTCAATCAGCCAAACCGTGTCTAACCGAGATACAGCACTTAATAGACCCTTCCTGCAGACGCCGATACTTACGACACTAGTACACGCACTACTACTTAATTCGCATACAAAAACACAATTAGTGCAGAAAAGAGTCTTATAATACTGGGCATCAAGGTCACCTAGAGAAAAAAAGACACACCCGGTGCATTTTCCATCGTCATTGTGCAAATTAGTTTAAAACAAAAGTCTTAACGGCTTTTTTATTAGTTCTATAAGTGTTGTACGCCGGTTTTACACAGTGGTATTGACAAACGGGACGAATTCGGTCGGGATATAATAAGTATAAGCCCACATGACTTCTCTGTTTATATGGACAATGTATCCCACGGCTAAATTCAATCAACTGTTCTTTCGTGTGATACTTCCCACCACCTTGATGATGACGAACTAAATTTTTTCTCTAAATATTGTATTTTTACATCGGTTAAATATGTAGACATTTTAGTTTTCATTGAGGTGAATTGTATTGACTCTATCCCTTATACAGTTGACAGTATATACTGACGAACACTGGACTTTTTTAAAACTTTGTCATAAAATTTGTGTATTGTTTTTCTTGCTCAGATGTATATATCGTAAAGTTGAGAGGAATGAAGTTTTTAGCACTGAATATTACTAAATTAAATTTATATAGAAGTAAGTATTAACAAATTAATGAATGTTTGAAAATTAAATCCAATGTCAACGCTGCTTTGTTGTGTACAATAGAAACAATGTCTCCACCTTATTCATGAAAAAAGGATTAAATACATCGATATTTATCAGATTTTTTTCAAGAAATAAAATATTGGGTAAAATGTTTATTATTTGTTTATGTATACTAGCTGTCAATATAATAAAGTAAATGTAAAGAAGGGTTAAACGTTATTGGGGGGGGGGCATTCACCCTTTAAGTTTCAAAAGGCTTCTTTTTATTAAATAGGCACGTTTCATATTTGTACATTTGACCTGAATTAAATTATATATTGACATAAACAAGTATCTGAAACACCTTAGTTCATGTTACATTAATTTCTACTAGACGTATATTTAAAAAGAATTGACTTTTTTGAAACTGCATATTTTACATTTAAAAAATCCACATCTGCTTGTCTGACCTTATCTAGCCTAAAAACCTAGTATGAATGTCAAAATATTGCCTCGTTAGTAATCTTTACCAATTAATCTATACGAGTCATATTACGAACTGTTTACATACAATTTCTGCTTTGGCTTAGTATTGTTAACCCGAGAAAGCCAAACTCCAGACCAACAACCACAAATATAGTAACAGCAGCATTAGACCTGACTAGGTACAGGCATTTCAAAAGTAATGGTGGGTTAAACCAGGTATTATGCTTCCATTTCTGCAGAGCAGGTAAGTTTATTAAAATGGATAATTATCATATACCACTTGTCACTATTAAGGATATCCAACAATTATCGTACCACATTCACTGCACACTGAATACAAAAATTGAGATAATTATCTCTAACCTTATATTTTCAAGCGAAGACGAGTCGTTTTTTCTGTTACCTTGGTTTATAAGTTTATCTAGAAGAAATGGGTGACGTTTGCAAAAATCAGTGTACTTGCTGCAAGCTTTTTTTACCTGATCAATTGAGAAATATATATACACCGTATGCAGAAGAAGCTGCATAGGAGAGGAAAATTTATAATTTTGAAATTAAAATTGTCTCGTTTGTCGCTTAGATGACAATCTTTAATACAATCTTTAACATGACGTGGGCGACATGTAAGGCTGTTGTATGTTATCTTTATTTTCAGAAGGTAATTATCAGTGACTGTGTCAATCTGGGCCACTATCCACTCTGTAATGCTAGTTTTCTTGTTACAGAGTTATCGTGGATTTTCCTCGTACCTGAGCTAGTTCTGCAAGCATGTTGTCTACTATTTAACAACGGTTGTGCTTGTTCCATCTTTTCCAGGAGTATTGAATAGCTATCGATGTTGGTTACTGGTGGGCTGTTCAATACATTGGATCGCTTGAGGCTGTGTGGTTGAACGAATCAGAACAGTGTCGAAATATCTTGGTCTGTGTGTAGCAATTCCCATATCAGTCATGTATGGTAGAGAAGCGTCCTTGTTTTGTGTATGTCAGGTATTTCACCAGTTAATAAGCTCTGGTGTTTTCCTATGAGGTAGTCTTCTATCCATGGCTTGACGTTATTCTTCGATCCCGGTTTAATCTCCATGCTGTTTCGCTCCTTCTTTCGCAGACTTACCTCCGTTTCATCTTTCAACACAGACCTAGAATGTCGTCAGTGGTGCAGGGATTTATTGCTGATCGATGACGGTATTTCCCACAGATTTAAAGGCTGTCATTGCATTATTAAACGTGACGATCAGTGTTTCCAAGTCTATGTCATCAACTCCATGAAGGGTCAATAGTGCAAATTTCCATCCGATCAGTTCTTCCAATCTCTCTCGGTCTTGCAGTTTCCTAAGGTAAAACTTGATTCTAGCACATACATGTGTTTGCCTTCTAAACTTGATGCGAATTTTGACCATGATGCATTCAATTTGCAGGCACATTCTAGAAGTCTTAAACCTCTGTTTCTGCATCGTAGTAGCGCCTTCATGTGCCTTTCCGGTTCTCACAAGAATTCTCCCCATCTTCGCATTGTAATCTCCTTGCACCACAATGCCTTCCTCAATCATCTTATCTAGAACTCTATTACCATGTCGTAATGGTCTCTTGCTCAGTCATCAAAAAGAAGAGATGCCCACTCCGATGACCGTGTCAGCACTCCAGCCATTGGTTACCCTGAACGTAGCCATGCAGCTGATGAATCATGCATTGCGAGATCCTTTGTATCCCATTTAGATGTGAACATCTTCCCAATGCCCCGAATACGTTTCCTTGAACAGAACGCTTTCTGAGCTTGAATGCATGTCCTCAAGTGCTTACATGTGGAGCTTTCTCCCGGAAACGGTCATTTATTACCAGTAAACAAACTTCAAACCTGGCCTTTCTAACATAGTTGGTTACTTTAAACGTCTGACATTAGCCTGTATTTTTCACTTACCTAATAAGGCGCTGTTCGATTAATGAAAGTGATGTCTCTATTAGAAGTATATCTGGAGACTGCCAAAAACCGACAAAAGATAAGCAATAACACTTTTATCAACGTCAAATTTATTGCAATAGTCACTGTATTACAACTTGTAACACACCTTATCTAACGATATAGAAGACACTACAACTCGTTCAACTCAACATACGAAACTATAGCAAGAATTGTCACCATTTGGCATATAGTGCAAGGTGCACACCATATTATGGTCAAAAAATTGCACCGTCCTTTAACACCAAATACCCAATTACCAAACAGCTTTTGTGTCGATTGAATGTAAAAAATATTGATATACTGAATCGCGTAAACATATATTGGTAATCAGACTTGTGGAATGACATGGACCAGTTTTTACCTTCTAGCCAAAAAGAGTGGAAAGCAAAGGTAAACATAACAAACTAGAGTAAAAACACCTGTGAGCAATGCTCACCATTGATACCCCCCGCTTCACAATTACTTTGAAAATTCAGGTGTTCTTAATTATGAAATTGAAACTTTATCTAGTTAAACGTGAAGGCGAAATTGCAGATAATACATGTAACCCTCCCCAATCCCCCAAAGAATGGCATCCCCGATGTCAATGACAAAGTCCATTTTTTTCTATGGCAAACCTCCAATAATATTCTGATCAAAATGTTTAATATATAGTGCACAATGGCAATATGTGACCAAGATTCTTTATAAGTTTCAACAAATTCCATTCAGTGGTGTAGGAGGAATTGCAAATAAAAGATGGGTATCCCATTATGTCCATTACAAACTCCATGTTTTTCTATGGGAAACCCCAAATATCATTCCTATCAAAATGTTAAATATCTCCTGCACAATGGCACTATGTGACATGGATTCTGTGTAAGTTTCAATAAATTCCATTCAGTGGTGTAGGAATGAGTTGCACATAAGAGATGGGTATCCCTTATGTCCATGACAAAGTCCATGTTTTTCTATGGGAAACCCCAAATATCATTCCAATCGAAATGTTATATATCTAGTGCACAATGGCAATATGTGACAACATTCTGTGTAAGTTTCATCAAATTCCATTTAGTGGTGTAGAAGGAGTCGCACATAAGAAATGGGTATCCCCTTATGTCAATGACAGTCCGTGTTGTTCTATGGGAAACCCCAAATATCATTCCTATCAAAATAATAAATATCTCCTGCACAATGGCACTATGTGACAAGGATTCTGTGTAAGTTTCAACAAATTCCATTCAGTTGTGTAGGAGGAGTTGCACATAAGACATGAGGACCCCCTTAGGTCAATGACAATGTCCATGTTTTTCTATGGGAAACCCCAAATATCGATCCGATCAAAATGTTTAATATCTCCTGCACAATGGCACTATGTGACAAGGATGCTGTGTAAGTTTCTTTAAATTCCATTCAGTGGTGTAGGAGGAGTTGCACATAAGAGATGAGGACCCCCTTAGGTCAATGACAATGTCCATGTTTTTCTATGGGAAACCCCAAATATCGTTCCGATCAAAATGTTTAATATCTCCTGCACAATGGCACTATGTGACAAGCATTCTGTGTAAGTTTCATTAAATTCCATTCTGTGGTGTAGAAGGAGTTGCACATAAGAGATAGGGACCCCCTTAGGTCAATGACAAAATCCATGTTTTTCTATGGGAAACCCCAAATATCATTCCGATCAAAATGTTAAATATCTCCTGCACAATGGCACTATGAGACAAAGATTCTGTGTAAGTTTCATCAAATTCCTTTCAGTGGTGTAGGAGGAGTTGCAAATAATAGAAAGTGTAACGGACGGACGGACGGACGGACGGAAGGACGGAAGGACGGACGGACGGACGGACACCATGAACACTATATACCCCCCGCTTTTCAAGCGGGGGGTATAAAAATCTAATATCTAACGGCCGATGGATGAAAAAAAATCACCTTGGTAAAGGGCTATGTGTTTGTTTGAATGGTGTTTAACGCCACAATTTTTCAGCCATATCATAGCGTCCAGATTTTATTGGAAGAGGAATCCGGATTACCCGGAGAAAACCCTCGAACTTCGGCAGGAAAACTGGCAATCCTTGTCAAATAAGATTGGAGTCGATTGCACCCATCGCGTATTTAAGTACAGGCAATAAATACAAAAATACACCTTATACATAAACAAGTTTAATTTCTAAATGATCTATAGGTATTATGTGATACATATTTGAGGTAAATAACAATACAAAAACATCAATAAAATTGTAACAGAAAACACTTCAAACTCATCTTACCAATAAGCAAGATTCATGTCTTACATAATTGTTAATTTTGACTCAATACAAATCGTAAAGTTCAATCGATTCTGCATTTATGCATCTCCTTACTGAAAGTCAAGTATTATAAACTTTTATTGTTCACAATGATCTTCTATCTTCGTATCATTCAACAGCGGAGATGTGCAATTTTTAAGTCCTTCGTAGGTAACGGATTTAAAAGTTGCCAACTCGACAATTGTATTAGTATTCAATAGTCATTTCCGTCAAAACTAATTTCTGACCAATAAATAACGCCTATGTTTTGTATACACTTATCTCTCTCATAGAAAATTCGTAAGTTTTCTATCACAATTTTGTAGTTATATTTCGCCTTCTACATTCACCGGAAAACAACATAAGATGTAGTTTCACCTGACTTTGTAAGCAGAAACACAAATTTACAACAAATAAATAGGGAGAAAATTTCATTAACTGCTTGTACCCTCTGATAGGAACTTTTAAACGAATTTAACATAATGAAGTTAATTATTTCTGATTTGTTACAACTTTTATCCATTTTAATATATAGATTCTTGCATATTGTTACATGATGGCTTTTTTACAATTTATATAAGAAAGGACACAAATTTTCATTCATCGAATAACATAATGCACTTTACAGTAACTAAAGTATACATTATCAACTGTTGATCCGTTGGTAAATACAAGTTAACACATCTATTTGTTTTGTTTTTCAATAAAATATACCATCTATACATTCAATAAGTTTATGTGCAAATTTTAAAAAGTTTTTGTTTAAAATTAAAACAATTTAAGTAGCTGTGAAATGGAAAGCGTTAGTACTGAAAACAGTGTAAACATTGTACCTTTCTGTAGTTTAATGTAAACACGTAAATACATAATATATAAAACATTATTTAGCATACAACGTTGTCCATACAATCAAGAGTACATAAAACGTTCAAAGTGTTACAATTTTAGGCACTACGAAATATGAGGTAGAAAGTTATGGATTACTTCCTAAATGCCACAATACTTAATAAGATATTTGCTTTTTTGCAGGGAAAATAACATACAACAATTGTATATTTGCCATAATTTAATTAACAATTTCGAACAGAAAAAAGACTTTTATCTTTTATTTGAAATGAAGATGTAATTATATCATGTAGATCATATACAGACTTGAACCAAACAACAAATTGTGAGATTAAACTGTTTTCTATTTATTCTTGTAGTGTGATTTAATCAATTTTTTAACATGTGTCTACATATTTCTTCTTTGATATTCATATTAAATACAGTGGCATTTCTTAAATTACATTATATTATAATTATTATTTAGGCCTCATTTGGGTTTTGATACATAACACTGGTTTAAAAGACAAAACAAGACATAGTTCAAGAAATGGATAAGATGTGTAATTTGTCTAAATTATTGAGGTAGCAAGAAGTCTGTAAAAACCACTGGAATTTCTAAAACTATAAAAAGCAAAATGAGGTACACTTTCTACATCGTGAATATCATAAAGCATAAATTGATAATGCTATTCCACTCTTCCCTACCAATCAAATATATTCTTTTCGTTCCATGCTGATTCTCCGATCTTAACAAAAGGTAAGAAAGTTTGAGAACAAATATTAGTTATATTTATATAAAGTTTATTATTCTTTACATGTATTTAATTCAATACGTAAATGTTAAAATGATACTTTAACTGTGTATACTAATGTTTAAGGCCTATATTCATTCTCGAATTTAAACGTTTTTTTTAAAACCATATATCCTGTTTTCAAGTGTTAGTTTATTAGGAGAAGACAAGGACCAATGAAAAAAAACAAACTGCGATCCAAATTTTCGGCAGTTTGTTAATTCCTTTTAAAAAAGATCACAACCATTCATACCAGCAATATTTATAATACAATTAAAACCTCCAGGAATACGTACAAAACAACTATGAAATATAATATAGTGCATATGGTCTGGAGAAAGTTTTAATTGTAAAACTTTACAGAAACCTATATAAAAAATAAATTCTGAAAAATGCCAGTTTAATGTTAGAAAATGCATTTTCTTTGGTTCTAATGTAAGTATATACAAAGATAGTTATATACAAAGCACATAAATACAATTCACCAAAAAATTGTGGCAGACCTTCAAAGTTATAAATGCAAAAGAATTAAAGATTCTATTCTTGACAATTTATACTGTTGCCTTGTTTCCACCAGCCGCAAAACCTAAATATAACTATCTTTTTTCACTTTAAAATGTCATGCAAGATGGAAATGCAACATTTTTTGGTTTCTCAGTTAGTTAATTGTCTAATTTCTTTGACTCAAATGTCAGAAAACAACTGGTTTCTATACTATATAAAATGATTATAAATACAAAAATCTTCAAAAGGTTTATTTTTATTCCAAATTATTTCACTTATGTCCATTCTGACACAATGTGTTCCTTGGTTTTTCAGTATATCTCATACAACTATCTAACAATGTTAAGCACTAAATGACTGAAACAAATCATACAAATTTCTGATGAAAACTAATGTATTTTATTACGTTTTCAAATTTAAAAACAGGTCTATGATGTACAAGTAAAAGAGCAGATTCTAAACACTAGAACCAAGAAAAATAACACTGTAAAAAGAATTTAGCACACAATTTTAAAATTATGCAAAAATTTCATATTCTCATGTAACAAGACGTCACAGAACACCTACAAACAAACTTGTAGAAATGTCTGAACCACAACTGAGCAAATAAATGTTTAGAAAGCACAATTCTGTACAGGCTCGAATTGTATGAGGTAGTTTATGAAACATAAGGCGCCTTGGACAAAACTACTCAAACATTTGAACCTTCTATTTCATTTCTCTGTTGCATGCAGACATCAGTCTATGGAATACTCTGGTCAAGTTTTTGACGTTATTTTTTTAACTTTCTATGACTTTGTACATTTAATTATTGATTTTTGTAAAGTCCTTTTATAACGAATTTTGAACATAAAACACATATGAACGAACATCAGTTTGTATTATTCTTCCACAAACCTACAATCATTTATATCTAAAAATTCTCAAAACAAGTGCTTTTTCCTACATTCTTTTTGCTTAGTTTCTTACAAACTATAACAACCATTTAACTAACTTAGACCATCAATAATTGTCTTGTTCTAAACAACATAGTCCCGACAAAATTAAGACCAATATTCGTTGAAAAGTCAATGTCACCTAAAAACGAATGGTCTTACTTTCTCTCTAATTTTCCAACCAATTCATTATCACATAATCTGTTTATCACTAAAATGTAGTTTGCATCAGTTTTATGTAATTATAGATTGATATAAATATAATATTCATAATACATACAATAAAACATGAGCACACATTACAATAATTACTGTTCAACTGAAGTAAGAGAAATTTTAATCATATAAAGTTATTTAAAATAAATTCCATTGTCAACTTACATTCTATTTCAGACAACCTTCTAAACATGTGATGTTAAAAAAAAAAGAAATCTATCAAATAAATCAACTTGCTTAAAAACATGACAATAACACCAATCTAAGAGAACTTTTTATCAGTTGCTGTATTGAGGTAAGAAGTTAATTAAGTTTCCAACTTAAGACCATTTTGCTAAGTATTTGATTTAAAGAAAAAATATAGGCTTTTCGTAAAATTAAATATTATTGACACATAGTTAATGTGTTAAACAATTTTGAAGACTATGTAAAGATTATTTATAATTATTATACAACTAAATCTAACTGACAAAAAATAAAGATAAAATTATATTTATAGCCTATTCCGAGAGAAAAGTCAGTCCTGAAATTTTCAAAAGTTCATCAATATAAGACAACATTCAGCATGCTCATCTGTTAACAACCTACTCCCTATTTCCTTCTAAGCACTGTTATCACTGTATACAGACAAAAAAATTTTGCGACAGAAAACTTGACACTATAAAGCACATAAAAATGAAGCATGGCCAATATAAAATATTTACATTTACAAATTTATGTACAAGCTTTGAGGTAGATTCTATTGGTTGCCCTTTTTCACTACCCATGTGGCAACAACTCCTGAGATTTTGTTCTGAATGAACTTTGCAGCTTTGAAACCCAATTCCTTCATTCGTGTATAACTGTATTAGTTTTCACAACTTCTAATGACAGTGAAATTTCAAATTCATGTTTATACTGGCATTTTAAAGTCATTTATTTGTTATTCTTAAAAAAATGTGAGAAAATTACAAAACATTATATCCTTTTTGGCAGCATTTAACATTCTTCGTAATAAAAATGGTAAAAACTACCCTAAATGATATTCTCTACTTGGTCAGTATTAATAATTATTCAAAACAATTGTTTGACTTCTTTGCAAAATCTATTTAGGGTGCTTAGAAAATCTGTAAAACAGTCGAACATACTGGAAATGGTTTTCAAAGCTGCACAAATAAATGAAGGAAAAAATACCCAAGTTTACTGATTGACCTGAGATAAAAATTTCTGATGATAAACCAAACAACGCAAATGAAAAATTCACATGTTTGATCTTCCTGAATTCAAAGCACGAGGTTTTTTGTAATGAGGTCAGAAAAAATTGTACAATTTTACCCGATTTTAATAAATGAGGTTTAAGTTGTCATGTCTGAATAAATTGTACTAAAATCTGTAAATACAACCTGCTTTCAAAATAAACAATTAACAAAGAATAAAAATCTTAATTGGAAAATATAAGGTTCTATATGTACACAGAATAGCACTAATACAAAAGATTTATTTTCAAATTGATTTTTACTAAATCACACAATTCAACGAGAAAGTTTAATAAAAAACGAAACTTCCTTTCAATATTTAAATCACTTCCCCAGATTCTAAAATTAGCCTCTGTTGAAACCATTCACTATTTTTGTTATTGCTGTAACTTTATTACATCTACAGCTAAATACATAGGTCAATTGAGATTTTAAAGCCCTATACAACATAGAAATTGTTTTTCTTAACTCCCACATGTAAATATACCATTCTCCATTATGAGTTAATGATATGTTATTTAGAAAAAAAAACAAATATATAAAAGGATTTCATTCTGATGCCAACTAAATTAAAATAGTTATCCTTTCACCTCTCTTAAATTATAACGTATCTGGCGTTAAAGAAATATCATTTGTTCACCTCTGGGATTTTCTTTTTTTATCATGTGAAATCTGATATAATTTTACAATTTAACATTCCAAAAAATAAATATTCATTAAAAATGGTCGTAAAACAATTTTTGAAGGTATAAAAACATGGATACTGGCATCAAAATGAAATTTTCATTTTAGTTTTAAATCATTTAACATCCATCTATCACCTTGCAACCCACAAATAATCTTATTACTTTATGAAATAAAATATGAAAACACTTTTACGGTATTGTTCAATTATGATATTTTTTTCTTATTTTTTTTCAATGACACTTAAAATTCTTTCATACTTTTTGTGCTCAAAGTTTACAAAGAAACATAAAACATGTAATAATCTTCCAGAAATAAATTCCAAAACATAACAATGAAAACAAACAACAACCACCGGGGAGAAATCATATGATGTTGTGCAAGACTACAAACGAAGATAACAACTGAATAAAATTAACTATCTATACTATGGAGATAGATCAATGTCTCATGGTTTACTCTATAACCATTTGCACTTACTGAAAACAAATTTATTCTGAACACAACCGGTTAGCAATTAACAAACATTTACCTTTTTATGCCAGGCTAGGCAGAAAATTACCATAATATTGCTTCCATAATTTTGTTTACTTGATGGCACATATATGCATTAAGAATTTTCCAATACAATAAAACTGACATGTTCTCAGCAACAACAAATGTCAATCTATTGATCAATATTTTGTATTACAAATCCAGAAAAATGTCAAAATATAGTCTTTTCTTATTTTTCATTTTCATGTTATTTTTTTTTAATAAAAATCTATTATTGTTTCAGTATATAGCACTTTCTATTAAACATATGATCCTATAATGAAATATATAAGCTGCTAAAGCTTCAAGCTATCTGCAAGTCAACTTAACAATTATTCTAACTTTTGAAAAAAAAGATACCTGGTCTACAAAAATATGCTAGCAAAACCTGTAAATATGGCACAGTATAGTTTTAAGTGGAGATTTCACACTCATGTCCCACGAACAAAGATGTCATTGTAGCAAAACTCTTTGAACAAAAAATATCGGACTTGTTTAATAACTTAATATTTTAGTGTCAATTTTCAAACTTTAATTGCCTTAACCTTACTTCAACTTAAACACATTTATTAAGCACCGTTGTTAGTTTTGCTACAATTAAATGAAATGTTTTGAAATGATAAAATGAAATTACAACTCCCTAATTGTAAAAACTTAAGCATTGAGACAGTTTACTAAATATACTGCTTAAGATAGGATATTTTTGAATATGTTGGTTTTAATAACAAATATTTTCAAATAAAACGAAAAAAAATAGATTAATTTTCTTAAACTAATTATTAGCAACTACATCAAAAATTTCTTCTTTAACAAATAATGGTTAATTCCCAACAAAATTATATTTAAATACCTACAATAGAAACAACTGTTTAAAAACATTTAAGAAATGAAAGATTATTTTTTAATTACTGAATTTTAAGATGTAGAATTACAAATTATATGAAAATGACAAACATGATTGTTCACAACATACTTTTACTTCTTACAGAAGGTATCAAAGTTTATTAAAAACTTCCTTTTGAAAGGAAACAACAAAAGTAGTAGCTATAAAGAGAAAAATAATTTTGGCAGTGTTATCAAAAATGCACCACAATCGCCCAATAATGGAATGATGGAAAAGTCATGATTTTGAAAAGATGAAACAAAATGGAGACAAATTCTATCTGTGATCACCGGTCAAACTAATTTTATTTGAAAAAAAAAACATAAATTATAGTAGAATGTAAAGTTTGCTTTAAAATTCAGCCGCACACAAAATTATGGCACATATTGTCATCTGCATAAATTTGAGGAACCAATGAAATAGAACAGGGGCTAAAATATGAACTGAACAAAATAAGTATAAAAATGACAACAATATAAAATGAACATAACCTTTAATTTAGTGACACTTAGTAATTGTAATTTATGGTTTAATGATAAAATTAATTATGAACAATTAAAATATAACAAGATACATTGTTCTTTATATTTTAAACATAATCTCCAAATACATGAAATGAACAAAAATGAATAAAATAGTACTAATAATATAAATGGTGTTCCTTACATCACCGGTGAAAAAAAAACTTAAAACAGAATTGAAGAAAAATGAATAGAAATACAGTCCTACATCCTGTAAATGAATGAAAATAGCATTATCACATGTACACTATTCAGACATTAGTCTAAAAATATTTCTCTTCACAACAAGATCATTAACAAACAACAGATCACGATAAAGATGATAACTATTAAAGCATGATATACTAAATTAACAACATTCAAATGATTGATTCGAGTTATCTCTCTTTGACCAGTAAAAGTTAAATCCTCTTCTAAACAGGAGTTGTCTTTCCTTTACCAGTACAATGTTGAAAAAAAATCTACCCTTCTGTGGATGATGATGTATTGCACCAGATATTCTGATTATCTTTTGTCTTTTTTGCACCTAAAATAAATATTATCAATCTCATTTTTACAATAAAACTGAAATACTAATCACAAAATTTTTTTAAAGACAAATTTTAATGGAATCCTTGCTAGGATTATACATGTACATGTTAATAAGGCAGGAGTAAAGGATAAACTATTGGCTTTTTTTCACTGAGTACAAAATTTTTTTTTTAAGTACAAGTAATTTTCTTGTCCCTATCTCATTGAAGGGAGAGAAAATGCATCCAGTTTCGAATAAATAAAAATAATTTAGAAATATATGTATAGGACACAATAATTAAAGAATTACTCTAAGCACTTTGCAAAGCATATAAAGTAAAACATGGTACAGTAGTCCCCTTAATACGATACCCTCGCCAGTGATTACCCGCTTTATCCCGCCAAAATCCTTTAATGTTTCTATCATAAAATTACCTCTAATGAACAACCATCGGTCAAATTTGACCATCAACCATGTATTTATACTCAACAATGTAAACAAAATGTTGAAATCATGTAAAAGAAAGGTTTCACCCTGGAATAAAGGGGAAAGCAAGTAGGATTTTGTAGATCAGTTTGATTTTGGCATCACAAAAATAGGGTTTATTAAATAAAAAAAAATAAAAAAATTGAAGAATGTGTCCATGGGACACGGATGCCCCCGCTAAAGTAAGTCCCAAACAGGAAGTAGTTGTCCAACAGGTCTGAATGTCGCTTAGGACGTACAACTTGTGATACTGAACCACAATTCTGAATTTCAAATTGTTCTCATGTACGGTTTCTGAGGAAAGCTTGAAGGAAATTTTCATACTCATATGTTAACACATTTTCATATCGGCCCAGTTGCAAACAGGAAGTAGTTGTCCGACAGGTCTGAAAGTCGCTAAGGACGTACAACTTGTGATACTGAACCACCCTGCCAAATTTCAAATTGTTCTGATGTATGGTTTCTGAGAAAAGCTTGACGGAAATTTTCATACTCATGTTAGAACATTTTCATATTGGCCCAGTCGCAAACAGGAAGTAGTTGTCCAACAGGTCTGAAAGTCGCTTTGGACATACAACTTGTGATACTGAACCACCCTGCAAAATTTCAAATTGTTCTCATGTACGATTACTGAGAAAAGCTTGACGGAAATTTTCATACTTGGGTTAACACATTTTCATATCGGCCCAGTCCCAAACAGGAAGTAGTTGTCCGACAGGTCTGAAAGTTGCTTAGGACGTACAACTTTTGACACTGAACAACCCTGCAAAATTTCAAACTGTTCTCGTGTATGGTTTCTGAGAAAAGCTTGACGGAAATTTGTACATACAGACGGACGTATTTACGTACAAATGAAGTCCCAAACAGGAAGTAGTTGTCCGACAGGTCTGAAATTCGCTTAGGACCTACAACTTGTGATACTGAACCACTCTGCCAAATTTAAAATTGTTCTCATGTACAGTTTCTGAGAAAAGCTTGACGGAAATTTGTTCAGACGTACGTACAGACAGACGGACGGACATGAGTAAAACTTAATGCCCCCCGACATGTCGTCACGGGGACATAAAAACTGAAATATTCAACAAGAAAATTATAGTACCAACATAATCATATATCAAAAAGTTCGAAACAGAGAAGAAAAACAAATTTTGCGAAACAAAATGGAACCTTAATAAACAACTAAGTGAAACCGAAACAGACAGTAAACCAGAGGCTCTTAAGAGCCTGTATCGCTCACCTGATTTTATAGGCAATGAAGATGGCATTTCCCTGATGTTAAAGTAAGTCCTGTAATTTTCAATAAACTTTAAATAGGACCATCCAAACAATATTACTAGAAAGCTTTGTTTCATTGGTTAACCGGTTGTATAGAGAAGATTTTTTTTATTTGCCCATAGGGTCCTATGTTAAACTAAGTCCTGCGGCGGTGGCGGCCATTTAAAATTTCCAATTGCCATAAAAAACATAAACTTTATAAAGGACCATCCAAACAATATTGCTAGTAAGTTTTTGTTTCCATTGATTAACCGGTTTCAGAGAAGAAGCCTTTAAAAACTTTTTCCCATAGAGTTCTATGTTAAACTAAGTCCTGCGGTAGTGGCCATTTTGAACTTCCAATTGCCATAAACAACACAAACTTTATAGAGGACCATCCAAACAATATTGCTAGTAAGTTTTGGTTTCCATTGATTAACCGGTTTCAGAGAAGAAGCCTTTAAAAACTTTTTCCCATAGGGTCCTATGTTAAACTAAGTCCTGCGGTAGCCACCATTTTGAATTTCCAATTGCCATAAAAAACATAAACTTTATAGAGGACCATCCAAACAATATTGCTAGTAAGTTTTGTTTTGATTGGTTAAACGGTTTCAGAGAAGAAGCCCTTTTAAACTTTTTTCTCATAGGGTCGAATGTTAAACCAAGTCCTGCGGTGGCGGCCATTTTGAATTTCCGATTGGGATAAAAAACATCAACTTTATAGTGGACCATCCAAACAATATTGCTAGTAAGTTTTGTTTCCATTCGCTGACCGGTTTCAGAAAAGAAGCCTTTCAAACTTTTTCCCATAGGGTCCTATGTTAAATTAAGTCCTGCGGTGGCGCCATTTTGAATTTCCAATTCCCATCAAAAACACAAACTTTATAGAGGACCATCCAAACAATATTGCTAGTAAGTTTTGTTTTGATTGGTTAAACGGTTTCAGAGAAGAAGCCCTTTTTAACTTTTTTCCCATAGGGTCCTATGTTAAACTAAGTCTTGAGGTGGCGGCCATATTGGTTTACCAATCAAAATAAAAAACACAAACTTTGTAAAGGTCCATCCAATGAACATTATGGCCAAGTTTGGTTTCAATTGGCCAAGTGGTTTCAGAGAAGAAGATTAAAATGTAAAAAGTTTACAGACGCCGACGCCGACGACGCCGACGGACGCAAAGTGATAACAATAGCTCACATGACCCTTTGGGTCAGGTGAGCTAAAAAGATAAAAACAATGATAATGCAAATGAAACAGGAACAGAAACATTCACCATTGATGAAGACTTGGAATTATTATTATTACACGTTTAATTTTAACAGATAACAGATTAATTTGTGTGATTTCTGATTACTTCATATTTTTTGCTGCCAATCAACAGACAAACTGTATCCCTCTTGAAAGACCATTCCCATTATAATACCACCATCTTGACTCAGATTTAGTGGTCTTGTAAGAGGGGGACTACTTATACAATATAGATTTTTGTTTGTTTGTTTTTATGGTGTTTAACGCCACTTTCGGCAATTTTTCAGCTATATCATGGCGTCCAGTTTTTATTGGGGGAGGAAGCCGGAGTACCCGGAGAAAACCCCCGACCTGCGGTAGGAAAACTGGCAATCCTTGTCAATTAAGATTGGAGTCGAGTACACCCTGCCTGCAGTGAGAATCGAACCCGCAATCTCAGTGTTGACAGACCACGTGATCAATAGTAGACGAACTACCTTGACCACTCGGCCACCGAGGCCCCACAATATAGATTATAAATTCAAACAATTGGTCCACTGCATGATAGTAGAATGAGACTGGATAAAACCTTATATAAAGATCATAGGAAAATATTGCAACAGAGTGATAAACAATGATACAAAATAAATTCACTATTATATTCCAAATATTTTTTAGTAAATGTTGCAATTTTAAGTTATGGACCAAATACGACTTTAAAAAAAAACCTGCCCAATCTTTATTTCCCTTTATATGTAATTAATATATAAATAACTTACCATTGTTAACAAATACCAAAGCACCATCTATGTCAAATAGTTATCTTTAAATGGTTCGTAGTTCGGTATTGTGTGTGGGTACTTGACATGCCACACCATGTGAAACATGAACTCGATACGGTCCTGACAACGTCGATGACACGAGGGGCACACGAATGGGTCTTCCTCTTCTGGTGAATGCAGACTTTGGTGCAAGTGAAACATTGTAAAGTCGTTGAATATGATGTTACAGTGTGGACAATGATGTATACCCGAATCCGATACTGGTGTTTCCGAGGTAGTTGTAACATGTCGTTTCTCGTCACTTTCCGTTTCTGACATGGGTGGGCTCTTGGAGCGAATAGAATTGCCTCCCTTGGATTCATTATCTTCTGATTCTTCACTACTGACAGATTTGTTGACACTCAGGTCGATGACACGGTCATGGGAGCTGCCGTTATACAGGGATGAAATTGGAGGCAAAGTTGCTTGAGGTAGACTAGTCATGGATAAACGCTCTGGCATGTATCTGTAGTTGGACGAAACAGGGGAGACCAGACCACTGCTATGAGGTGTAATGTTCCCATTTCTAGACGAGATCATGCCTTCATTATGCGAGGTAAACGTTGAGGTTGGTATTGAGGAAGGAGAACGCACAACACTTGAACCTGACATCTACAAGAAAGAGATATAAATATAAATATGAAAATCAATCTTCAGTACTTACTGCATTTTCATTGGTTAAAAGTATTTAGTGTATAGATCAATTAACAAATTTGATATGGAGGTACATTCCCTACCATTCAGGTACTTGTGTCCAGAAATGATTCTGCAGTCCGACTTATATAACATCAGTGTTCTTTTAAATGCTTGTATACAATAAATCCATTTTTCAAATTATGAAGGTTAATTAACATCAGCTTATGTGTATTGACTTCAATAAATAATTGATCTCTTCAGCAACAATCTGACTTTATGCTGTGTACAATCTGCTAGTGCATTGTACAGTACACAAAACATTGAAGTCAAAATGGTTCAACATAATAAGGCATAACCGAACAACATGGGCTAGTGTTGACACCAGACTAGAACAACATGGGCTAGTGTTGACACCAGACTAGAACAACATGGGCTAGTGTTGACACCAGACTAGAACAACATGGGCTAGTGTTGACACCAGACTAGAACAACATGGGCTAGTGTTGACACCAGACTAGAACAACATGGGCTAGTGTTGACACCAGACTAGAACAACATGGGCTAGTGTTGACACCAGACTAGAACAACATGGGCTAGTGTTGACACCAGACTAGAACAACATGGGCTAGTGTTGACACCAGACTAGAACAACATGGGCTAGTGTTGACACCAGACTATGGGCTAGTGTTGACACCAGACTAGAACAACATGGGCTAGTGTTGACACCAGACTAGAACAACATGGGCTAGTGTTGACACCAGACTAGAACAACATGGGCTAGTGTTGACACCAGACTAGAACAACATGGGCTAGTGTTGACACCAGACTAGAACAACATGGGCTAGTGTTGACACCAGACTAGAACAACATGGGCTAGTGTTGACACCAGACTAGCTATACATGGGCCAGTGTTGACACCAGACTAGAACAACATGGGCTAGTGTTGACACCAGACTAGCTATACATGCCCTGTAATAAAATGATCACCCAATAATTCATTGTGTTTACTACGATCGCACATTGTTCCATATTTTTATTTATAATTTATGACGGGATGAAGTGAAATTTCCCAAGAAAACATTATTATTAGATCTGATTAGTTCGATACTGAATATGCAAGCTAAAAAAAACCCCATGTCTTTCATTGTGTTTCCATGACAAACAGAGTAGTCTGGTGTGTTTGATATATACCAGATTAATTGAAATTTTAAAGATTGTGTCTTTCAGTTTTTTTTTTAGCTCAAATGACCCTATGTGGAAGGGTCAGATTAGCTATTGTCACCATTTTGGGGAAGGGTCAGATGAGCTATTGTCACCATTTTGGGAAAGGGTCAGATGAGCTATTGTCACCATTTTTGGGAATGGTCAGATGAGCTTTGTCACCATTTTGGGGAAGGGTCAGATGAGCTATTTTCACCATTTTAGGGAAGGGTCAGATGAGCTATTTTCACCATTTTGGGAAAGGGTCAGATGAGCTATTGTCACCATTTTGGGGAAGGGTCAGATGAGCTATTATCACCATTTTGGGGAAGGGTCAGATGAGCTATTGTCACCATTTTGGGAAAGGGTCAGATGAGCTATTTTCACCATTTTAGGGAAGGGTCAGATGAGCTATTTTCACCATTTTGGAGAAGGGTCAGATGAGCTTTGTCACCATTTTGGGAAAGGGTCAGATGAGCTATTGTCACCATTTTGGGAAAGGGTCAGATGAGCTATTTTCACCATTTTAGGGAAGGGTCAGATGAGCTTTGTCACCATTTTGGGAAAGGGTCAGATGAGCTATTGTTACCATTTTGGGGAAGGGTCAGATGAGCTATTTTCACCATTTTAGGGAAGGGTCAGATGAGCTATTGTCACCATTTTAGGGAAGGGTCAGATGAGCTATTTTCACCATTTTGGGAAAGGGTCAGATGAGCTATTGTCACCATTTTGGGAAAGGGTCAGATGAGCTATTGTCACCATTTTGGAGAAGGGTCAGATGAGCTATTGTCACCATTTTAGGGAAGGGTCAGATGAGCTATTGTCACCATTTTGGGGAAGGGTCAGATGAGCTATTGTCACCATTTTGGGAAAGGGTCAGATGAGCTATTTTCACCATTTTGGGGAAGGGTCAGATAAGCTATTATCACCATTTTGGGGAAGGGTCAGATGAGCTATTGTCACCATTTTGGGGAAGGGTCAGATGAGCTATTATCACCATTTTGGGGAAGGGTCAGATGAGCTATTGTCACCATTTTGGGAAAGGGTCAGATGAGCTATTTTCACCATTTTAGGGAAGGGTCAGATGAGCTATTTTCACCATTTTGGAGAAGGGTCAGATGAGCTTTGTCACCATTTTGGGAAAGGGTCAGATGAGCTATTGTCACCATTTTGGGAAAGGGTCAGATGAGCTATTTTCACCATTTTAGGGAAGGGTCAGATGAGCTTTGTCACCATTTTGGGAAAGGGTCAGATGAGCTATTGTCACCATTTTGGGGAAGGGTCAGATGAGCTATTTTCACCATTTTAGGGAAGGGTCAGATGAGCTATTGTCACCATTTTAGGGAAGGGTCAGATGAGCTATTTTCACCATTTTGGGAAAGGGTCAGATGAGCTATTGTCACCATTTTGGGAAAGGGTCAGATGAGCTATTGTCACCATTTTGGAGAAGGGTCAGATGAGCTATTGTCACCATTTTAGGGAAGGGTCAGATGAGCTATTGTCACCATTTTGGGGAAGGGTCAGATGAGCTATTATCACCATTTTGGGAAAGGGTCAGATGAGCTATTGTCACCATTTTGGAGAAGGGTCAGATGAGCTATTGTCACCATTTTAGGGAAGGGTCAGATGAGCTATTGTCACCATTTTGGGGAAGGGTCAGATGAGCTATTGTCACCATTTTGGGGAAGGGTCAGATGAGCTATTGTTACCATTTTGGGGAAGGGTCAGATGAGCTATTGCCACCTTTTGCATCTGTCAGTGGCCGTAGTGTCTGTAAACGTTTTACTATTCAATCTTCTTCTCTGAAACCATTTGGCCAATCGAAACCAAACTTGGTCACAATGTTTATTTTTGGATAGATCTTTACAAAGTTTGTTTTTTATTGTCATTGAAAAACCAAAATGGCAACCAACCCATGACTTAGTTAACACAGGACCCTATAGGAAAAATAAAAAGGCTTCTTCTGTGAAACTGGTTAACCAATAGAAACAAAACTCATCATGAATATTTATTAGATGGTACTCTACAAAATTTGTTTATGCTAATAAGACAGTTAAAATGGCACCATTACCATAGAGAATTAGTTTAACAGAGGACTCTATAAAAAGAAATTTAAATGCCATCTTTTTTGAAACTGTAAAGCTGATTGAAGCCATAGTGTATGTGAATGTTTATTGGATGGTTCCCTTAAATGTTAATGCTTGTTTTTTTGACTGAAAATCCATAATAGCTGCAATTATAGGAATTAATTTAACATAGTAGCCTATAGGAAAATGTCTAAAAACCCATCTGAAACTATTGAAATCGAACAGTATTATTATTCATTGGATGGTCTAAACAAAGATATTATTAATTATGCAAGTAGAAAATTGAAAATTAAGTCTGAGATTTGAGCATTTGTTATGCAACATCCATGCCAGATCTTATGTGTGACAATAATATCTCCTACAGGAATAAAAAGTTACTCAATGCATACAGGAAATTATAAATTATATAACATTTGAAACCACTGAGAAAAAAATCACATTTCTACAAAATCATTTTTATTTCCTATAATTTATAATGCAATTTACAGAAGATTTATTATTTTAAAAAACTATAACCAAACCTGGGATCAAATCACAGAAATTGATTGCTCGGACACAGTACAGAACATTTTTTGAATCATAGCCAAACACCTATGGACTTATGGACTGATTTTAATAAACATGTTGTTTGGGGATCTATTATATACATACCACTTTTCACAGACAGAACTCTGATTTACACTCCACATTGTTACAAGTGAGCACAGACAGTAAGACATCATCCATGCAGTACAATGAAGTTGATATAATTTTGCTGGAAACATATTTTGATCTTAGACCTATATGTAATCTTACTGATGTTCAATATGTGATTTAGGGTTCAGAATTTACTGTTGTCATTTTTAATCAGATCACTCTTTACTTGTCTGGTATACAAATCAATTTGTAAAATGAAAGCATTTATTGTAAAAAAAAATGGTCTCAACCTCTAGTCAGCAAAAAAAAAAAATTGCATCTCAAATTTAAGTACAAGCAGATCCTTTGGCTTAAACCAACAAAGATTTGTTTTTCTCAAACTCTTTACAATTTTGGTTTGCCCTGACCATGAACCAAAAATCAAGTCTCTTTCCCCGTAGGTCATTAATTTTAGAAAGAGGAAGTAAATACTGAACATTTCAGTATGGACTGATGAGGCTATTGCTGTGTCTAGTAACATTGACCTCAGTATAACAATATCCAGGATCTGCCTAAAGGATTTGTTTTACCAGTAACAGTGAAGGCTTCTTCGTTAAGAAAGGCAGAAATATACTATATAAGAATACTGCAAAATATTCATATGATCTAAAGAATAAGGTAGAAACACGAGACTGTACGGCTTTTCTGGCCATGTTTTATAACAATAAAAATGATCCTATTTAGATGCTAATATTGTCTTTCTTCTTAACACAACAAAACATAGACAAAATCCATTGAAAAGAAGAACACAAAAATGAAATGTAACATGAATTCAACAACGGTTAGCTCACATAGGGTTTGAATTTTAGATAAACAGAGTAAAAATGTACTTGTATATTTTAATGGAATGTCAAATGTTATGATTCTGAAATAATTCTTTATTAACATCAAGATTTGTGGAAATTCTCTGTAAAATGATATCATGAAAACAATTCGACTCTTGATAAAAAATTAGCTTGATAATAACAGTGCTCACAGTTACATAAACTAAAGTTCAAACAAGAAAACACAATATTCCAACATGTGACAGGAAACACTGTCTAGACTGTAAATCAACTCACTAAAAGCATGGTGAAAAAAACTGTCATTTGAATGTTGACTGGTCATACAAGTTGATTTATGTTGTTCTCCTATTGACCATTATATAAGGTATATTGATTGTTACAACCATAAAAAGTCGTTTTGGTTTGCCAAATTCTGCTCTACCTCAAAACTTAAGAGTTTTTGTAAAAAAAAAATTCTGTAATGATTTTATTAGTTGTTGGTTTGCCAAATTCTGCCCTTTTATTTGATTAGGGTTTTGGTAACACATTTTTTGGTGTTTCATCACAAAAATGTGTCATTTTGGATTTTAAACATAAAATGAGTTGTCCCCCCTAAGTTACTATCATACCTAACCAATTAAAAAAATTGTCAGTTCATAAACAGCAATTTTTTTAAGAATATTTCCCTATTATACAAATGGCTAAATAGGGACCATCACTAATTAAATAATTTAAATTTCTGCTATAAACTGTAATTATAATTTTGTAAGTTTACTAAAACTGGATCAAATCCTTAAATTTAAAAATAGAACTGTCCAATGCAGTATCACACAAGTTTTAAATGGCCAGGATACAAAGCAAGTTCCTCAATAAATGGGGAATAATTTGTAATATGTTTAAAAAAAGTATGGAGCCAGTGTAAAAAAATGCAGCCAGAGTTGATTATGCAAAATATATAATTTGAATATAGGCGCAGCCTAAATGCGAGCATTGTTTATTACAGTATTTCCGAACACCCTAACAGTGCCTCAGTATTCCATTGGTGATGTGACAGTTTTGTAGTTATTTAAAAAATAAACACTTTTATTTTATCTATGTCAAAATTACTTTTTGTCTTTTAATTTTAGTGCTCATCTACAATATTTTCTTCAGAAAGCTCATCAACTATCTGAAATGGGTTTGTTCCAATGGATCACCTGACTTTTTTTTTACATATATATCTTTGGTAAAATTTAATGGGAAATAATTCCTTAAACAATGCATGGCATAACATCAGGTGCACAACACCTTTGCAATCTTTCTGTGTCATTTTCTAGACTTTATACAACATTTGTTTGTAGGTTGTACATGTACTTTATATACACGATAAAAATAAACAATTTGTGTTGCTATAGTTACAGGGCATTACGCCTATGGGAGTGGGAATTATCACAGAGTGGTAATGCCCTATTTACATAAAATTACTGCAGATTAACTAATACCAGCTGACTTTGTTCAATCCAATAGAAAAAACCCATAATGTTACTAATAAAAATAATTATAATTATTAATCTAGGTTGAACCCTATGCTTAACATACACTTTACATTAACAACTGTTTTCTTTTTAAGACCATTGTTTTTGGACCCCTCAATGGTGAATTTAAAATTGAAACCAAATCCTATATTACAAGACATATAAGACTCTTCCTTCAGTTCAGCAGATGTTAGCAGCAGTATATCTTTATACTTCTCATTACATACCAGTACCTGGCTATATCCATCAGCTGATCGTACCAGCCGGTATCTGGCCTCGTGTTTCATATTGTCTACTTGTCCATCTTCTGGTGGGCTGTGGGGAGGTGTCACCTGCTCCAGTTTGATTGGACTACGACGGTCCTTGTCTGATGAGGTAGAAATGGCTGAGGTTCCATCACGAGATTTTAAAGCTTGAGGTAGTGACATCATCTGTGAGGTTGGTCTAGCTGACTGACCTGCAAATACATTAGAAAGTAGTGGTCACATTAACATACATGTTGACCAGGCCCAACCCTGCCACCCCCCGCCCCCTGCCCTCCTCCACATTGCAAATAACTTTAAATACTGATTCACAGCTATTAAATACATGTTTCAGTGACAAGTTGTTCCTTTAAATGTATAGATAGTTTTGAAGGAACAGAGAGTTTTGCCAAAGTAGCAGGTACCCTGTCAGCAACTATTGTCTGTGTAAAAATGTCTGTCAGTATTGTAACCTGACAACTCCTTAATTCATAGGGTATCCTGGGGTCAGGCTGGAAAGTTCTGTGAGTTTACAGCCTTAGGCTGATTAGCCTTTCTAGGGTATCCTGGGGTCAGGCTGGAAAGTTCTGTGAGTTTACAGCCTTAGGCTGATTAGCCTTTCTAGGGTATCCTGGGGTCAGGCTGGAAAGTTCTGTGAGTTTACAGCCTTAGGCTGATTAGCCTTTCTTGGGTATCTCGGTCACAATGGGCAGTTCTGTGGGTTTAAAGCCTAAGGAACCATCCAAGTAGCCCTTCTAGGGTACCCTGGGCAGTTCTGTGTGTTTACAGCCTTAGGAACCATCCAAGAAGCCTTTATTGGGTATTCCGGGTCACACTGAGCAGTTCTGTGGTTTACTAGTATTAGGATTATTTTTTATTGAAGTCAAGGGATATAATAAGGTGACAGAAGTAAAGACACAAAACAACAGTTAAAACTAACCTGAGAACAAGTGTTGCTGGCTGATGGTGGACGTCTGAATCATACTTTCATATGTCAATGCGTGCTGAAGTAATGCCCTCTGCTGCATAGCAAAAGCATGATATGCAGCCATGTTGACATGCCCCGTTGGCCTTACAACTGGTGCTCTTTGACCTCCCAATTTTCCACGCATGTGTACATTCCTCTCATGTCTTCTCAGATCATTGGACTGAGTAAAACACCTGCAAAAAAGAACCAATGTTACAGACTGACAGATACTAATAAGGTCATTGGACTAAAAACCATGGCAAAGCCTTTATTACGACATGACAGATACCAATGATACAACAATCATTCAAACATGGATTGTTTATCTAATATTTATTGCCTACAGTCATATATAACCATTTAGTCACCTGATATTACATCGATCAACAGGGACCAATCATTTTCATATAAGGGGGGAGGGGATGGTATTATTAGTTTAGATTCTTTCATGTCTTTGAGGCCCAGAGAGTTTTTTCAAAATTTATATGGATAAAAATATATCTGATGTTGTCCAGTGTCTGATTAAAACTATGTTTTAAATAGAGCTTTCTGATCTGACTAGGGACTACAAATTTGTTTAATTACTGGCCCGAACCAGAAAAAATAATTGATCCATATGATATTTCTGCCCTCAAGTCAAGATTACACTACATCTAAGAAGATTTGTTTTTTTCCACCAGTCAAGAGGAGTAGGCACAGCATGAGCAAAACATATACCTCGTAAGTCCTGCCTGCCCTTTACAGTGGACTTGCCATTTCTTATAATTTTTCGCAAGACTTGCATTAACTGGTGTGGACTGGTGGCTGCTCACTATAAACTGCAGGTGTGGACTGGTGGCTGCCCACTGTGAACTAGTGTGGACTGGTGGCAGCCCACTGTGAACTGGTGTAGACTGGTGGGTGCCCACTGTTAACTGGTGTGGACTGGTGGCTGTCCACTGGGAACTAGTGTGGACTGGTGGCTGCCCATTGTGAACTAGTGTGGACTGGTGGCTCCCCACTCTTAAATAGTGTGGACTGGTGGCTGCCCACTGAACTAGCGTGGACTGGTGGCTGCCACTGTGAACTAGTGTGGACTGGTGGCTGCCCACTGTTAACTGGTGTGGACTGGTGGCTGCCCACTGTAAACTAGTGTGGACTGGTTGCTGACCACTCTTAAATAGTGTGGACTGGTGGCTGCCCACTGTGAACTAGTATGGACTGGTGGCTGCCCACTGTGAACTAGTGTGGACTGGTGGCTGCCCACTGTGAACTGGTGTGAACTGGTGGCTGTCCACTGTGAACTAGTGTGGACTGGTGGCTGCCCACTGTGAACTATTGTAGACTGATGGGTCCCCACTGTAAACTAGTGTGGAATGGTGGCTTGCCACTGTTAACTGGTGTGAACTAGTGGCTGCCCACTGTGAACTAGTATGGATTGATGGCTGCCCAATGTTAACTGGTGTGGACTGGTGGCTCCCCACTGTGAACTAGTGTGACTGGTGGCTCTTCACTGTGAACTAGTGTGACTAGTGGCTGCCCACTGTTAACTGCAGGTGTGGACTGGTGGCTGCCCACTGTGAACTAGTGTGGACTGGTGGCTGCCCACTGTTAACTGGTGTGGACTGGTGGCTGCCCACTGAACTGCAGGTGTGGACTGGTGGCTGCCCACTGTAAACTGGTGTGGACTGGTGGCTACCCACTCTTAAATAGTGTGGACTGGTGGTTGCCCACTGTGAACTGCAGGTGTGGACTGGTGGCTGCCCACTGTTAACTGCAGGTGTAGTCTGGTGGCTGCCCACTGTGAACTAGTGTGGACTGGTGGCTGCCCACTGTAAACTGGTGTATACTGGTGGCTGCCCACTGTAAACTGCAGGTGTGGAAAAGCACCAGGTGGTTGGTTGGTTGGTTGGGGTTGAAAAATTAAAATCTACTTGAGTTGTACATCCATAACATATGTACTTTACAAAGTTCAACACAAATGTAGGATGTATAATTTGTTTTACCAACCAGTAAAAGTGAGGTTGACCTTATTATATATATTAGAACATTAAAGGTAAACTGTTCTTTTATAGATCAGTTACGTGTGCTAAAGGAGAGTTTATTGAGTTTTTTTGTCTGCAATTTTCACTCATAAATTGTTATATAAAATTTTTATGTCTTCATTTTAGAGTTAATCGTAATATAACAACAATATTATAATCTTTTTTCTATTTTATTATCAGTAATATTAGAAAAAAATAAAGAGGCTGCAGACTAAATGATCTTCTAGTGCCATCTATAAAAGACAAGTCTGACTGACATATAATTGAAGTATAAAACTGACCAGACTTCATCCAATCAATACAACCAGAATCAATCCTGTCTTATTATAACTTTCCCTGACCACTGTGGACTCACAACTGCAATAAGTTTCTCCCAATAATTGTACATGTCTAGTCTGGGCACAGTAAAGGGTGATTTAGTAAAGTCCATATAAGAGGCAGCTGAGGGGTTACACCTTTTTTATGCTAGATATTTCTAAAAAGTTGGATGCATGTGACAATTTTTGGTTCAAACAGTATGGGGTCACTGATCATCATTTTTTACATTAATTATATAGAAAAAATAATTACAGTATTTAAGCATTAAAATTACATTATTTAAAAAAAATTATTAACTTGCATTGTTCCTCATTATCCCAACAATACAAAAAATATTTTACATGCAAAATTTAAAATTAAAATAACATGTTATTATCAGGAAATCAAAAAAGCAGAAGATCCCGAGCTTCAATCATTTATGTGAAATAGGATCCTCAAAAAACAATGGCAGAAGATCCTGAGCTTCAATCATTTATGTGAAATAGGATCCTCAAAAAACAATGGCAGAAGATCCTGAGCTTCAATCATTTATGTGAAATAGGATCCTCAAAAAACAATGGCAGAAGATCCAAAGCTACAGT
Source organism: Limnoperna fortunei (assembly GCA_944474755.1). Classification (NCBI taxonomy): domain Eukaryota; kingdom Metazoa; phylum Mollusca; class Bivalvia; order Mytilida; family Modiolidae; genus Limnoperna; species Limnoperna fortunei. The sequence goes on from OX104124.1 coordinate 57,158,594, forward strand.
CATTTATGTGAAATAGGATCCTCAAAAAACAATGGCAGAAGATCCAGAGCTACAGTCATTTATGTGAAATAGGATCCTCAAAAAACAATGGCAGAAGATCCCGAGCTTCAATCATTTATGTGAAATAGGATCCTCAAAAAACAATGGCAGAAGATCCAGAGCTACAGTCATTTATGTGAAATAGGATCCTCAAAAAACAATGGCAGAAGATAAAGAGCTACAGTCATTCATGTGAAATAGGATCCTCAAAAACAATGGCAGAAGATACGAGCTACAATCATTTATGTGAAATAGGATCCTCAAAAAACAATGGCAGAAGATTTAGAGCTACAGTCATTCATGTGAAATAGGATCCTCAAAAACATTGGCAAAAGCTCCAGAGCTACAATCATTTATGTGAAATAGGAAAAAAACAATGGCAGAAGATCCGAGCTACAGTCATTTATGTGAAAATAGGATCCTCAAAAATATTGGCAGAAGATCCAGAGCTACGATCATTTATGTGAAATAGGATCTTAAAAAACAATGGCAGAAGATCCAGAGCTACAGTCATTGATGTGAAATAGGATCCTAAAAAAACAACGGCAGAAGATCGGAGCTACAGTCATTCATGTGAAATAGGATTCCCTGTTTAATTGCTACTTTACAATGCCAGACCAAACTATTTCTAGCATTTCTACCATTTTCATCCGTCATAAATTTTTTACCTTATTTTTAACTGTATGTTTTGCTCAACTTAAGTGCACAACAAAAAATTATTGCGACAAAAAAAAATTCTACTTAAAAACATGCAGTTTTCATTTTTAATCATACATTTAATTTAATTAAACTGTTGTTAGCCTGTAATTAACCATCATTACCATAATTTTGAAACGTCAATAAAATATAAAGGAAATGCTGTAATTTTAAAGAACATTGTACTTAAGGATTAACTACAGTTGATGATTTTATTTTTTACTAATCATTTTATTAATCTGTTCAAGGACAAACTCCTGAAAGCACAATTGTTTCATGACATTATTTGATTGAATCAATAGATTAATATTCTTTTTTTTATTAAATTTAAATCCGTAATTTTTACATTAAAAGCAATTGACACTTTATCTCATCCTGTCACTTATTCAGGTGTGTATTGGACCAAGTACATGCTTTGAGCTAAAGGTTTTTCAATGTCAACATGGAAGGTATGACCTCATTATACAGAGATCTCTCAGCGAACACCTTTACAGGTTTTTTCTAATTTTTTACCTGAGTTTCTTTTCATCATGAAGTGCATAACAAACGTATTTAATTTCAGCCATTTACTCAACTGAAATTAACCAATATTGAACAAAGAGGCCCCCAAAGGTAACATATTTTAAATTTAAATGTGCAATCATGATTCTTTAGTTATACTAGAAAACAAAATAAGAGAAAACTTATTTATTATTTTAGATCAGAAGTATGTAAAATGTTTTATACATATGAAGGCCATACAGAGGGGATTTTTCATACATGTATTGTGTGGTCCTGCAATCCTTTAAATACAAAAAGTTTATTAGAAACAGACATCAACAACTGTTACAAATAAGAGTCCTATTAACCATGCAGCTTTTTCTTAAATACAATTTCACCATAGGAAAAAACATTTTTATTACATGTGCCATTTTAATTTTAGACTGGCAGAAAAACACAAATCTTTGCCAAATAACTTTTCAATGGTTTATTTTGTTCAAAATGCCTGCATGTTTTTAAATAAGTTTAAAATATTTAACAGTTCCCAGGGATTCAAATGATAACAATGTCATGATGTAGAAACTGTCATCTCAAATTTATTATCAGCCTAAAAAAAACAAATACCAAACAAAATGCAACTGGCCTTAACAACCATATTAAATTTTGAAATAGCACAAGACACAATCTCTGTCATCAAGTATCTAGGGAAATTCATGTCAAGTTTCATTCCAATGCACCTAATGGTTTCAGAAAATTTGAGAAATGAAAAAATCTGGTTTAAAATACTCTGATACTCATCAGTATATCTCAAGCCTTTGTAAGTAGCTACCTCACCAGTATTTAAATTCATCTTAGTCCTTGCTATATGACTTCCACATCAGTATATGAGTTCATCTCAAGCCTTTCTAAGTAGCTACCACACCAGTATTTGAGTTCATCTTATGTCATACCAACACATATACTTAAATTTGTTAAAAATTCTTTTCCTAAGGTATATTGCCTAAGGCATTGTCTTAAATCCAATGCCCAAGGCAGTGTCTTAAGTCCATTCCCAAGGCAGTGTCTTAAATCCAATGCCCAAGGCAGTGTCTTAAGTCCATTGCCCAAGGCAGTGTCTTAAATCCAATGCCCAAGGCAGTGTCTTAAGTCCAATGCCCAAGGCAGTGTCTTAAGTCCATTGCACAAGGCAGTGTCTTAAGTCCATTGCACAAGGCAGTGTCTTAAGTCCATTGCACAAGGCAGTCTCTAAAGTCCATTACACAAGGCAGTGTAATAAATCCAATGCCCAAGGCAATTTCTTATGTCCATTGCCCAAGGCAGTGTCTTAAGTCCATGGCACAAGGCAGTGTCTTAAGTCCATTGCCCAAGGCAGTGTCTAAGTCCAATGCCCAAGGCAGTGTCTTAAATCCAATGCCCAAGGCAGTGTCTTAAGTCCAATGCCCAAGGCAGTGTCTTAAGTTCAATGTCCATGGCAGTGTCTTAAGTCCATTGCCCAAGGCAGTGTCTAAGTCCAATGCCCAAGGCAGTGTCTTAAATCCAATGCCCAAGGCAGTGTCTTAAGTCCAATGCCCAAGGCAGTGTCTTAAGTTCAATGTCCATGGCAGTGTCTTAAGTCCATTGCCCAAGGCAGTGTCTAAGTCCAATGCCCAAGGCAGTGTCTTAAATCCAATGCCCAAGGCAGTGTCTTAAGTCCAATGCCCAAGGCAGTGTCTTAAGTTCAATGTCCATGGCAGTGTCTTAAGTCCATTGCCCAAGGCAGTGTCTTAAGACCATTTTTTAACACAACATTTCAAGGCATAAGTGAAAGCAATTTTTAAACATTAAGTTTTTTGTTGTGTTTTTGTTTGAATGGTGTTTTAAACCACTTTCCTAAATATTTCAGCTTTATTGTGGCATCCAGTTTTTGTTGGGGTAAGAAGCTGTGTCACCTGAAGAAAACCCCAGACCTCTGGTATCATTTAGTGTAAGTTACATTCATGTTAAGAATAACTGTGACTGATTTGTGAAATGGGGCCTCACGTATATTGTGAATCACAAAATACACTTTCTGGGGCCTCACATGTATTGTGATTAACAAAATACCCTTTCCTGGGGCCTCACATGTGTTGTGATAACAAAATCCCCTTTCCTGGGACCCACAGATCTACCATCTTATATCCTTGAAAATTAAAAATCCACAAAACAATATATTAGCTTTGACTATCTGTATAAAGTACTCTAAGGAAATCGGTCTGTATTAATCCCTTCAGTCATCCAATATGTATGAAAAAAATGTCTTCAATTTTATGGATATAATGGAAAAAATATGTAAGGGTACAAAGAAGGCTATTGATTTTATCTGGATAAACATGAATAAGCAGTTTTATTGGATATGAAAGAGATTAAGTAAATTGTTTTTGCTGTACATGTTATATGATATTCTCCATGTTACTGGTTGGTAACAATCCCACTCTGACACAAAGCCTCATTCTGAAAGGTAACCATTCACTACTGATTCTTTTTTATGGAATATTAATGTAAATGTTATTAACCTATTAAGATTTAATTGAAATGGGTATTTACAGATCAATGACAAATTTGAACTAGACAAAGATAATGCATATGCCACAGGCTTGAATAAACATTTCAGTAAACCATCATATTAGTACAACTTAAAATAGGTTTTGCAATTTTCTAGCTGCATTGTGGCCCCCAGGTTTATTGAAGAGGAAGCCCGAGTGCCCCTTGTGAGCTAAGGAGTTCTTTATTTACATGTGACAACCAGGTCTGTGAATTGACTATTCATTTATATGGTCCTTGAGCTGAAATGAAAGAACCTTCTTGAGTATATATGCTCACATACCCCACGCAGCCACGCTCCCACATACTTCCAAAAATTGTGATCAGTAGTTTCAGAATATAAGCGCTTATGAGTTGTTTCATAAGCAAAACAATGGTGTCCTTCCAAGTTTAATAAAATTCTGATAAGAAATTTCAGATGAAAAGTGCTTACAAGTTGCTTACTATATATATATTTCGAGAAATTTCTAAGTTCAAAAGGGCATGATTTCTACAAAAAAACATCTCATAACTTCTTGTGGATATGTACAAACTACATATGGTGTACTTCATTCCTATCAACAAGTTGTTTCAAAAAATGTTCATCAGTAGGTTCTGAGGAATTGGACTTACAAGAATAGAACTAACAGATGGACTGATCGATGGAACCGTCAAAATAATTATACCCCTGTTGTAACCAACTCTGAACTGACCAGGGGCCTTGGTAGCAGAGTGGTCTAGGTACCAATAGCGCGCTCCACTCTGCAATGAAAACTGGACACTACCATATAATTAAAGTGCAGAGCTGATTAATTATAGCTTGTACTTTTTAGTGGTATTTCTAAATGGTGCATACAAATTAAAATTCATCTTATACCATGTATATCTATTTATAACAAATTCTACAAATTTAAATGTTTGTCAGTCCATTAAATACTGTATTTAAATGACATGCAATTTTTTAATAAGGTGCAATTATGCTTGATCTTTTTTTAAAATCTTTTTTTCCAGTAACATTTTCAATCTGACTGATAACATCAAGGTAAGGACAAGCGTACAATATTGTTTGTTGTGTCAGTATACAAGTCTTACTGCTGTTATTAACAGTGTACAAAATCAACAATATAGTGAACCAATACCTCAGTGGGGAACAAATAACAACAGAGTGTAGAACTGACGGCCTATTTTCTGTAAGACTGATTTCACGTCATTACACAACACTCTTGATGTAGGACTAAAACACTTGAACACAAAATGGAATATATGTCAATAACTCATGCTGGAGAGCAGGACACACCTGTTATAGACAGGACATATACCTCAATAAAAAACAGAAAAAACCTTGATGGAGAATGGACCACACCTCATGTTGTAGGACAGAACATAGCTGTTGTAGGACAGACCTCAACACAACACATAAAACACATCAATGTAGAACAGACCACATCTAGATATATTACTGTTAGGACAGACCACACCTTGAAGTCCTTTCCTGTTGCCGTAGAACACACCCCACCTTGATACAGAGAAGTCCCCACCTGTTGCCACAGAACACACCCCACCTTGATACAGAGAAGTCCCCACCTGTTGCAGTAGAACACACCCCACCTTGATACAGAGAAGTCCCCACCTGTTGCCACAGAACACATCCAACCTTGATACAGAGAAGTCCCCACCTGTTGCAGTAGAACACACCCCACCTTGATACAGAGAAGTCCCCACCTGTTGCAGTAGAACACACCCCACCTTGATACAGAGAAGTCCCCACCTGTTGCCACAGAACACATCCAACCTTGATACAGAGAAGTCCCCACCTGTTGCAGTAGAACACACCCCACCTTGATACAGAGAAGTCCCCACCTGTTGCCACAGAACACACCCCACCTTGATACAGAGAAGTCCCCACCTGTTGCCGTAGAACACACCTCACCTTGATACAGAGAAGTCCCCACCTGTTGCCACAGAACACACCCCACCTTGATACAGAGAAGTTCCCACCTGTTGCCACAGAACACACCCCACCTTGATACAGAGAAGTTCCCACCTGTTGCCACAGAACACACCCCACCTTGATACAGAGAAGTCATGCCACTTGCTGATCACATCCGTTGATATCATGATCAATGTACTATTGTTGTAACCTCAGGCTTTGACAGACGAAATCCAGCAAAGATATTCTAAGCTGTAGCAAATTGATTCTTTCATCTGAACCTATCTAACATTACAAATTTTTTTTCTGCTTATTATTTTTTCTCCAGACGTCAGGTGATATTGCGTTACCATGACATTTCCTTGTTACATTCTTACAGAGATCATATAAAATGCATCCATATACAGGAAATCCTCTTGTAAAGCCATTCCCAACAAAGGCCACATTTTTGGTGCTGGATGGATGTTATTTTAAACGAGTGACTTCTGTTCACTGTGATGCAATCAATTTGTTTAAACAGATATTATGTTATGAGGTTAAGGTTTGTGGAAATTTTTTTCAAAGAAATATCTATTTCTGGTACAAAATGACCCATCGTTGGAAACCATGTCTGGTTGCGTTCTCCCTTTGCAACCACTTATATTGACCGCGGGCACACTTGTGGATATTTTCTCGTTTTCATGAATATTTAATGTCCTATTTGTATTGGTTGCTTGTACTTTCGGCGAAGCATTTAAACTAATCAAAATAGTTTTATCCAATAAACGTCCTTCCCCATTGGCTAATTAAATTTAATGACAATTCATGAAAGCAAGGAAATATCTACAAGTGTGCCAACAGTCGGTAAGTGAGCAAAGTGAGAACATGTCCAGACATTGGTTTCCGACAATGTACAATGACCTGGATAGTTTATATATTTTAACAGATTATCTGTAGGACATTCATGCTCAAATAAATTTGGGCCTGTCAAGTTTTCAAGAAAATAGGTTTTACTTAACAGCTCCAATCAGACTTTCTGCAAAATTTGCATGAAGATGCAATTTAATAAATGGCCTCTTTTTCATGATATTAATGATTTTAGCAATTATGGTAATTTCTATTTTAGCAGCAGTGCCTATCTTGGAAACAGTGGACCATCCACAGATCATCGAACAGCACCAAGTTTGGTAATATCCCATAGGTTAATAACTAAAAGATTAAAATACACTTTTATGGGAAAATATTGATGTAAAATGATGACAAAAGCTTCAGTTAGGCAAGCTCCAAATTCTGCAAATAATGTATTTTATTTTTTAATGAATGAAAACTCATTTGTTGTCTTAAATTTGTTGGACGTTTTGGATGGACTTAAACTCCTTGTAAATTCTTCCTCATAATTTGAATATAATCATTATGAGCGAGCATAGCAGATGCGAGCTATACGGTTACATGCATGTGTGTAAATAGGGTCACGTGATCCATATGAACAAACACTTTTCGGATGGCAGCCGAGCTGTCAGAAGAAAATAATGTGGTCGAGCACACAAAATTTTTTTTTAAAGTAGACAGAAATAAATTTTATATCGATTAAATATAAGTGTTCATTTTTAAAATAACAACAAAAATGTCTGACAATTTTTTTTTGCAATCTCAAAAACACTGTATTAATTTATTACATTTATTGTGACATCACCAACACATTAAAGACATCACATAACACAAGTGTGGACACAGAAAAACGTCTCGCCTGATTTCCACATCAGTAACGAAAATAAATTTTGTCATAAGCATTGCGTAAATAGCATTAATTATGAGCAGCGGCCTGTATACCAAATATTGTCACCATACTATGCATAGTTACAGAGGAACTGTCCTAATACAAAAACTTTAACGTAGTCGCTGAACCGTGAAATTGAGGTCAAGGTCAGGTGACAGCTACCAGACAATCATGTACTATTCATCAGCAACCTATATACCAAATATTGTCATCCAACCATGCGTGGTAACAGAGGAACTGTCGTAACCCAAAAACTTTAACGTAGTCACTGGACCGTGAAATTGAGGTCAAAGTCAGGTGACAGGTGACTGACTGGCAAGTACTCATCATAAGCTACCTCTGTACCAAATTTGATGGACCTAGGGCTTGGGCTTACAAATATATGAAGCAAGATGTCAAGTGTTTACGCCGCCGACGACGGATTCCCATACATATGTCTCGCCTCCATCAACTTTCGTTGCAGGCAAGACAAAAAGGAATGCAGAGGCACTCTAAGGGTGGTCTGAAGTAACGTCATGAACCATAAAATATGCAATGGTCGTATTTAAGCTGTGCCTATATTCATACTATTAAATAATCACATGTAAAACTGATTGCATACAATAGTATGGGTATATATACAAACAAGTGTGGACACAGAAAAACGTCTCGCCTGCATTCCGCATCAGTAACGAAAATAAATTTCGTCATAAGCATTACGTAAATAGCATTAAATATCAGCAGCGGCCTGTATACAAAATATTGTCACCATACCCTGCATAGTTACAGGGGAACAGCCGTAACCCAAAAACTTTAACATAGTCGCTGGACCGTGAAATTGAGGTCAAGGTTAGGTGGAACCTACCAGACAGTCATGTACTATTCATCAGCAACCTATATACCAAATATTGTCATCCTACCATGCGTAGTTACAGAGGAACTATCGTAACCCAAAAACTTTAACGTAGTCGCTGGACCGTGAAATTGAGGTCAAGGTCTGGTGACACCTATCAGACAGTCATGTACTAGTCATCAGCAACCTATACACCAAATATTGTCATCCTACCATGCGTGGTTACAGAGGAACTGTCGTAACCCAAAAACTTTAACGTAGTCGCTGGACCATGAAATTGAGGTCAAGGTCAGGTGGAACCTACCAGACAGTCATGTACTAGTCATCAGCAACCTATACACCAAATATTGTCATCCTATCATGCGTAGTTACAGAGGAACTGTCGTAACCCAAAAACTTTAACGTAGTCGCTGGACCGTGAAATTGAGGTCAAGGTCAGGTGACACCTACCAGACAGTCATGTACTAGTCATCAGCAACCTATACACCAAATATTGTCATCCTACCATGCGTAGTTACAGAGGAACTGTCGTAACCCAAAAACTTTAACGTAGTCGCTGGACCGTGAAATTGAGGTCAAGGTCAGGTGACAGGTGACTGACTGGCAAGTACTCATCATAAGCTACCTCTGGACCAAATTTGATGGACCTAGGGCTTGGGCTTACAAAGATATGAAGCAAGATGTCAAGTGTTTACGCCGCCGCCGCCGCCGCCGGATTCCCATACATATGTCTCGCCTCCAGCGACTTTCGTCGCAGGCGAGACAATAAAAACAAAACAAGTGTATATGATGATACCCCTGCCAAATAGTATTAGGTAAACAGGAAGTAGATGACCTAGGAGCATGAAATAGCTATGGCACCATATGGTACTAAAGGATAAAGCAATATGCAAAATATTAGGCTTCTACATGCTACAGTTATTTTTGACGATGGAAAAGACATGGGTAAAACAGTTCTTTGTAGCGGGAGTATAAAAAGTAAAGTTATAAAAACATATACACATATCATAATAATCAATAAATTAGACGACTTCAAATATAAACACACCAAATACAACCGTATACAGAATTAAGGTAAAATTTATTTTATCTGCTTAACAGGTACATATACCATCTTATGATATTTTTTAAAATTCAATACAAAACATTAAATATAATGATAGTCCCAGTTTAAATTGGCATGGCCTTAATTCATTATGACCGATGATCACAGATCATTCCAGATGTCACAACTTATTGTTCCTACGATGACAGGGAATGATAAATCAGTTCATATCTAAACCACTTCTAGCCTTGTACACATAATCATTTCTCTGCTGACTCCTCAGATAGCTTTCAATTATATGTCTGGACAATGGCTATTTACTTAATAACAAAAGGTCAAGACTTGACGTTGGAATGTCAGACTCATCCTGTTTTAATTTCATAAAAAAAGTTTTGATCAGTTTTCATAAATATTTTGGAAAAAGTTATCAAAATTTACATATGTAGCCAACTGTGCTGACATCATAATCAAAGAGAAAAATTTCCATGAATCTTGTTGTAATTAAATAGAAACTGAGTTTTACTTTCACTCTCGTTTGTACTGGGGTCTTCATAAATGACTGGATAAGAACTAAACTCTAAAAATGTGCATTGCGTTGGCATTTTAGTTTACCCTGATTCGTATGATAATCGGCATACACAAGGGTCGGTAGCGAAGGTTCGGTTGAATGCCGATAATGGATGGGTCTAGAGGTGCAAGAAAACTTGTGATTTTCTATTCACAAAGGCTCTGGTCAATATTTAATTTCGTAAAAACAAAATTTCCTAGTTTTGATACAATACGTCATCGTTCCACTTCGGTAGTATTTCGCGTTGTATAATGCCATTTTTGAACGTTTATGCAGGGTCACGCTTCATTCCAAATGTATTCCTCCGACTTATTCTTTTCTAGACAAAGCTATTTGAACCACCAAAAAAAACAGCCCATATTACTGGACATCGTAAAAATAAAGTAATTTGTCTTATTTGCGGCATACAATTATCTTTCATATTATTGAACAAATTTCCGCGACTTAACAAATCACAGGTTTTTTTAATATCATACCGGAATCTGCTTTAATATATAAAACAAGCAAGCTCTAATATAAAACTGGTTGCCGTTATGACTAAAGATACCGGGAACAGTAACTATAAACCAATGTTCGCGAAGTAATCGATTTTGATTTCGTTTGTAATATTTCGGCTTAGCGTGATTGAATTTATTTTTAGAAACCGGATTACAAAACCTCCTGAATTGGGAATTTTCACTTTCATAATTGGGAAAAAAATATGGGTTTTTGCCGTTCGTATTTTGGGGCCGAATATCGGCCCCAAAATAAAGTCAGGAAAATCCCTGTTACATCTACATTTCTTTTGAACATACATGTAATTCTCAGGACTATGCTGTGAAGGGATCAGACACGGTTCTATTACAGTTGAATTTTACTACATGGATTTGCCACGAGTCAACCCTAATGAGATAATGATCCATATTTATTGATAATAAACAGTTCTTCTTTTTAAGCTCACAGCATTTTCAATGTGTGATAAAGCTTATTTGTTTTGACTGTAGACAGTCATTTTTGTTGTCATAAACTTCCCCTGAGTTTATTTATTCGAGCTGTAGAGTATAAGTGTTAAATGTACTCACCTGTGACATATTTTACATTTATACGGGCGTTCTCCTGTGTGGACCCGCTCATGGACTTTCAGATTGGATGACCAAAGAAAAGATTTCCCACAAGTTGTACAGACATATGGTCTGTCTGCACGATGTAATTGTTCATGTTTTCTAAGAGTAGCTACTTCACGAAAAGATCTCTGGCATACATCACACTTATAAGGGCGTGGTCCGTTTGTGGCGGGCAGTCTTATGCAGTGGTCTGTCCCATCCTCATCCATTTCTATAAAAATAAAAAGTTTATATTATTGTCAACAAATTATATGGCTGACTTAAAAATTATTGGACCTCAAACCTATGTGGTCTATAGGTCTGACACTGTTTTCATACACATACAATGGGGCCTCGGTGGCAGAGTGGTTAAGATAATTTGTTTACTATTGATCATGTGGTCTGTGAACACTGAGGTTGTGGGTTCGATCCTCACTGCAGGCAGGGTGTACTAAACTCCAATCTTAATTGACAAGGATTGCCAGTTTTCCTACTGCAGGTCGAGGGTTTTCTCCGGGTACTCCGGCTTCCACCCCCAATAAAAAACTGGACCCCATGATATAGCTGAAAAATTGCTGAAAGTGGCGTTAAACACCATAAAACAAACAAACAAACATACACATACAAAACTGCCTAAACCTTTAAATATTTTTAAAATATGGTATTAAAAAGTAGCTAAATATCACATTACAATGTTATAGGTTTATCTCCTGAGTGGGAGTATCCTGAATGAATACTGTATTATATTTGGTTCTTAAACTCTAGGTACATTTTTTGGACACCAACAATATTTTGCTCTGAGCAATACAGAGATAAAAAAAATAAATGTCAACACACAGATGTATTGCTGGCAGTTGATAAGGCGTCTTTGATGATTACTTGTCAATACACAATCTGTGTACACTTTTTATTCTAATATTTTCCTTCAGTGTACATTTTTTATACTAATATTTTCCTATAAATGTAAAAAAAATAGGATGTACATTAAAATGTTTATCTTGTTGTAAATGTCGAGTAAGTTCTGATAAAACAAAACATCTGTTGGAATGGCCTCAGGAAGCAACAACCTCCATATCACACTCCCATTGATGAGAATAAATTGCATATGATTATAACTGGTTATCAGGGACAATCTAAAGATATGTAACATGTGTTCATCAAGAATAACAACAAAGATCTCACATAAATGGGGCAGGCAAGGCTCGGTCATGCCTACAAATGTACAATGCTAGAAATAAAATCCACTGCTATTATATCAATCTAAAGCTCAATAGACCAGATGTGGACATCTTCAGTGCATGTGTCACGGTATTCTAAGGTCTGGAGGGGGCATTTGAACTCTGGTTGTGTAAATCGTGTTGGTACTTCAATAAACATATAGCATAACAAGAAAAGAGCATGGTCAGCTGGGAGTACACAATTTCTGAATAATTGATCTGAACTTTGTTGCTTTATTCGCCAAGGCAACACATGCACTGAGAGCAAGGATCCACTTCACAAATAGTTAACATTTTTTTCAAAACAATTTGTATTTGCCTTGATACTCAATATCTTTCAATTGCTTCCCCCCTTTTTGCTACTGTGGCATTTTTTACTTGCTCATCCCTTTTTGCAATGGTTGCTTGTATTGACCACATACAGCAAAAAGGGGGAACAAGTGAAAGATTTAATTTTAATTTGATTACTCGTTGCTTGAAGAGCCCACTGCAATTTTTAGGGGCCAACTGTTTCATGGACAGATCCTAACTCAACACATTGTTTATAACACTAACAGTAACAACCCACCCAGTTAGTCTACTACAAAGCAGACCTACACTAACAGTAACAACCCACACTGTTGTCTACTACAAAGCAGACCTACACTAACAGTAACAACCCACACTGTTAGTCTACTACAAAGCAGACCTACACTAACAGTAACAACCCACACTGTTAGTCTACTACAAAGCAGACCTACACTAACAGTAACAACCCACACTGTTAGTCTACTACAAAGCAGACCTACACTAACAGTAACAACCCACACTGTTAGTCTACTACAAAGCAGACCTACACTAACAGTAACAACCCACACTGTTAGTCTACTACAAAGCAGACCTACAGACCTACACTAACAGTAACAACCCACACTGTTAGTCTACTACAAAGCAGACCTACACTAACAGTAACAACCCACACTGTTAGTCTATTACAAAGCAGACCTACAGACCTACACTAACAGTAACAACCCACACTGTTAGTCTACTACAAAGCAGACCTACACTAACAGTAACAACCCCCACTGTTGTCTACTACAAAGCAGACCTACACTAACAGTAACAACCCACACTGTTAGTCTACTACAAAGCAGACCTACACTAACAGTAACAACCCACACTGTTAGTCTACTACAAAGCAGACCTACACTAACAGTAACAACCCACACTGTTAGTCTACTACAAAGCAGACCTACACTAACAGTAACAACCCACACTGTTAGTCTACTACAAAGCAGACCTACACTAACAGTAACAACCCACACTGTTAGTCTACTACAAAGCAGACCTACACTAACAGTAACAACCCACACTGTTAGTCTACTACAAAGCAGACCTACACTAACAGTAACAACCCACACTGTTAGTCTACTACAAAGCAGACCTACACTAACAGTAACAACCCACACTGTTAGTCTACTACAAAGCAGACCTACACTAACAGTAACAACCCACACTGTTAGTCTACTACAAAGCAGACCTACACTAACAGTAACAACCCCCACTGTTGTCTACTACAAAGCAGACCTACACTAACAGTAACAACCCACACTGTTAGTCTACTACAAAGCAGACCTACACTAACAGTAACAACCCACACTGTTAGTCTACTACAAAGCAGACCTACACTAACAGTAACAACCCACACTGTTAGTCTACTACAAAGCAGACCTACACTAACAGTAACAACCCACACTGTTAGTCTACTACAAAGCAGACCTACACTAACAGTAACAACCCACACTGTTAGTCTACTACAAAGCAGACCTACACTAACAGTAACAACCCACACTGTTAGTCTACTACAAAGCAGACCTACACTAACAGTAACAACCCACACTGTAAGTCTACTACAAAGCAGACCTACACTAGCAGTAACAACCCACACTGTTAGTCTACTACAAAGCAGACCTACACTAACAGTAACAACCCACACTGTTAGTCTACTACAAAGCAGACCTACAGACCTACACTAACAGTAACAACCCACACTGTTGTCTACTACAAAGCAGACCTACACTAACAGTAACAACCCCCACTGTTAGTCTACTACAAAGCAGACCTACACTAACAGTAACAACCCACACTGTTAGTCTACTACAAAGCAGACCTACACTAACAGTAACAACCCACACTGTAAGTCTACTACAAAGCAGACCTACACTAACAGTAACAAACCACACTGTTAGTCTACTACAAAGCAGACCTACAGACCTACACTAACAGTAACAACCCACACTGTTAGTCTACTACAAAGCAGACCTACACTAACAGTAACAACCCACACTGTTAGTCTACTACAAAGCAGACCTACACTAACAGTAACAACCCACACTGTAAGTCTACTACAAAGCAGACCTACACTAGCAGTAACAACCCACACTGTTAGTCTACTACAAAGCAGACCTACACTAACAGTAACAACCCACACTGTTAGTCTACTACAAAGCAGACCTACAGACCTACACTAACAGTAACAACCCACACTGTTGTCTACTACAAAGCAGACCTACACTAACAGTAACAACCCCCACTGTTAGTCTACTACAAAGCAGACCTACACTAACAGTAACAACCCACACTGTTAGTCTACTACAAAGCAGACCTACACTAACAGTAACAACCCACACTGTAAGTCTACTACAAAGCAGACCTACACTAACAGTAACAAACCACAGTTAGTCTACTACAAAGCAGACCTACAGACCTACACTAACAGTAACAACCCACACTGTTAGTCTACTACAAAGCAGACCTACACTAACAGTAACAACCCACACTGTTAGTCTACTACAAAGCAGACCTACACTAACAGTAACAACCCACACTGTAAGTCTACTACAAAGCAGACCTACACTAGCAGTAACAACCCACACTGTTAGTCTACTACAAAGCAGACCTACACTAACAGTAACAACCCACACTGTTAGTCTACTACAAAGCAGACCTACACTAACATTAACAACCCCCACTGTTGTCTACTACAAAGCAGACCTACACTAACAGTAACAACCCCCACTGTTGTCTACTACAAAGCAGACCTACACTAACAGTAACAACCCCCACTGTTAGTCTACTACAAAGCAGACCTACAATAACACTAACAACCCCCACTGTTGTCTACTACAAAGCAGACCTACACTAACAGTAACAACCCACACTGTTAGTCTACTACAAAGCAGACCTACACTAACAGTAACAACCCCCACTGTTGTCTACTACAAAGCAGACCTACACTAACAGTAACAACCCCCACTGTTAGTCTACTACAAAGCAGACCTACACTAACAGTAACAACCCACACTGTTAGTCTACTACAAAGCAGACCTACACTAACAGTAACAACCCACACTGTTAGTCTACTACAAAGCAGACCTACACTAACATTAACAACCCACACTGTTAGTCTACTACAAAGCAGACCTACACTAACATTAACAACCCACACTGTTAGTCTACTACAAAGCAGACCTACACTAACATTAACAACCCCCACTGTTGTCTACTACAAAGCAGACCTACACTAACAGTAACAACCCACACTGTTAGTCTACTACAAAGCAGACCTACACTAACATTAACAACCCCCACTGTTGTCTACTACAAAGCAGACCTACACTAACAGTAACAACCCCCACTGTTGTCTACTACAAAGCAGACCTACACTAACAGTAACAACCCCCACTGTTAGTCTACTACAAAGCAGACCTACACTAACACTAACAACCCCCACTGTTGTCTACTACAAAGCAGACCTACACTAACAGTAACAACCCCCACTGTTGTCTACTACAAAGCAGACCTACACTAACAGTAACAACCCACACTGTTAGTCTACTACAAAGCAGACCTACACTAACAGTAACAACCCCCACTGTTGTCTACTACAAAGCAGACCTACACTAACAGTAACAACCCACACTGTTAGTCTACTACAAAGCAGACCTACACTAACATTAACAACCCCCACTGTTGTCTACTACAAAGCAGACCTACACTAACAGTAACAACCCCCACTGTTAGTCTACTACAAAGCAGACCTACACTAACAGTAACAACCCCCACTGTTGTCTACTACAAAGCAGACCTACACTAACAGTAACAACCCACACTGTTAGTCTACTACAAAGCAGACCTACATTAACAGTAACAACCCACACTGTTGTCTACTACAAAGCAGACCTACACTAACAGTAACAACCCACACTGTTAGTCTACTACAAAGCAGACCTACATTAACAGTAACAACCCACACTGTTAGTCTACTACAAAGCAGACCTACACTAACAGTAACAACCCCCACTGTTGTCTACTACAAAGCAGACCTACACTAACAGTAACAACCCCCACTGTTAGTCTACTACAAAGCAGACCTACACTAACAGTAACAACCCCCACTGTTGTCTACTACAAAGCAGACCTACACTAACAGTAACAACCCCCACTGTTAGTCTACTACAAAGAGACCTACACTAACAGTGACAACCCCCACTGTTGTCTACTACAAAGCAGACCTACATTAACAGTAACAACCCACACTGTTAGTCTACTACAAAGCAGACCTACACTAACAGTAACAACCCACACTGTTAGTCTAATACAAAGCAGACCTACACTAACAGTAACACCCACACTGTTAGTCTAATACAAAGCAGACCTACACTAACAGTAACAACCCACACTGTTAGTCTAATACAAAGCAGACCTACACTAACAGTAACAACCCACACTGTTAGTCTACTACAAAGCAGACCTACACTAACAGTAACAACCCCCACTGTTAGTCTACTACAAAGCAGACCTACACTAACAGTAACAACCCCCACTGTTAGTCTACTACAAAGCAGACCTACACTAACAGTAACAACCCCCACTGTTAGTCTACTACAAAGCAGACCTACATAACAGTAACAACCCACACTGTTAGTCTACTACAAAGCAGACCTACAGACCTACACTAACAGTAACAACCCACACTGTTAGTCTACTACAAAGCAGACCTACACTAACAGTAACAACCCACACTGTTAGTCTACTACAAAGCAGACCTACACTAACAGTAACAACCCATACTGTTAGTCTACTACAAAGCAGACCTACACTAACATTAACAACCCCCACTGTTAGTCTACTACAAAGAAGACCTACACTAACAGTAACAACCCACACTGTTAGTCTACTACAAAGCAGACCTACACAAGAAGAAAGGTTTTACAAAATTACAGCCGAAAAAAAAAGTTGACCCATGAAAGCTTTATTCTTGTCAATATTTGACAGTTTTTGTATGGTTTTTTTGCTGTTTGTCATTTATTTATTAACTGCATTGTGAGGTTTGTCTCCCCTTTATATATTCTTTTACTTGTATCATTTTGAAGGCTACAGTGAACAGTTAACTCTTTATTAGAACAACTGTGCTTAAATAAATAAAAAAATTTATAAGTTTTTATGAAATGCTTTGATGCTGGGCATTTTTTTTATATTTTATTTACCAGTGCATATTTTTTCTTGTTGAAACAGGATTTCTTATAAATTTAAAAACAGCTTACAAATAAATTATTTATACTGAACATGTACCCTGTATACATGAGTATGCAATATATAATAAAGTGTAATATTATTTTTTTATTTTTTTTTCTAATAAATTTTTCAACAACTTACAAAAATTATTATACTGTATACATGCTGGGTACATATTGTTTTTTAATTTTGTTCTTATGAATTTTACACCAGCTTAAACACGTCATCATGTCATTGTTTGTTTTATATGCCTTCAACCCCCCGTAGCTTAATCATTTCATATTTAATAAATAAATTATACTGTAAGTTCTATGTGTAACTTTTGAACATGCTTGTACGGTTATTGTATTGTAAAAATGATACGTCAAAAAGAATTTTTTAAATTCATAATTAATGGGCAGAAAATGAATAAAAAAATAAATTGCAATAAAACACCAGTGTTAAAAAAAATCTATTATTTTTTTTACAATGTGATCAGAATTAAATTTTAAACATTATCGACACACAAGTGCACTTAGGGACATTTAAAATCGTTACATTAAGTTGTGTACACATGTTATATTCACAGTGGATTCAGTATTCAAGAATTTAGCATCGTGTTAGTGTAATAATTGTACCCTCACAGGTTTTTTTTGGAAGTTTTTTGGCGAGGTTTTTCAAAGAGGAAAAAAGAAATTTCTTAAATAAAGATTGTTTCCCGTTTGTTTCGCAATGTCTGAAGCTTTAATAAGGTAAAGAAGATGATTATTATGTTGAATTTTTTTATAAATAGACCGAAGTTAGAATGTTTTATTTGCTATATTATGAACAACAGGACAGAATGATGCTATTTTTGTTATTGCATCATCCATATATTGGTGACATGAACATCAGACTAAACCATATACGGAAATAAAACAGAAAGAAAACATATCTACAAATAGCAATGAAAAATCTCTCCTGCTGTATGGATCTGAACGCTGGCCAGTTCTTGTCAGTGTCACGCAGAACGTGTTCCATAACAACTGCCTGAGAAAAATAAACAAGGTCTTTTGGCATAATAAAGTGAGTTATAAAGATCTACTCAAAAGACAACTGTAAATCCATCAATACAGAAATCAAAGAGAACATTTTTTGAGAATGCCATGAGAACCCATACCAAAATTAGCATTACACTGGCAACTCCACATGGTAAACAGACCTGGAGAAGAACAATTACTACCCAGCTGTCAGATATGGGAACCACCGGTGGGGGCAGGACTGGCACAACACTTAGCAAAGGACTGGGTAAAGCTGAGGCAGCTTGTTGTAGCCTTATGTCCCACTTGGGACGAAGAAGATAGGTAGGTAGGTAAAAACATTGAGGTAATGATGCAAAGGCATTACAAAGTACTTATTCTCAAAAGCGAGTTGGTAAATGTTTAATATAAAAATAGATGTCACATCAAAACTTGATATAGGTGTTATCACACAATAAAGAAATAACATTCAATAAATCACAGATACTTATGGCAGGGTACAAATTTTCATCATTAAAAAATTCATTTTCCATTAGTTCGATGGTTAAACAGGGTTTTTAGAGCAATTGTCAGCTATATATGGCATCCACTATTTACTGGGGAAGAAAGCATGGGTACACGGAAAAAAAACCCAGACTTTTGTAAAACTGGTAGTACTTGTTGATTAAGATTGAGGTCAAGCACACCCTTCTCACCACAGTACAACTCTTAACTGCAACAAATGTTGACAGGCAAGTGATCAACAGTAGATACCCTAATGACTTGGCCATTGAGGTCCACATTTTTTATTAGTGTAGTGTCCTGACATAGATCAGATAGATGTATCATTACATCTCTAAAGAAGGATTCTTTCACATGAAAATGACTAATTATTTGGGCATCATTTTCACCTTTTTTTAATTCATGCGTATTTCAACACACAGAGAAAACAAACTGTAGGTTACTTATGATCAGGTAGTTCTTGATAAGGAAAACATAGTAATTTAGGGTTTTATGATGATTTTCTTCCTACATGTGTAATTATAAGAGAAATAGTTATTGGTAGTTACTTTTTTAGTGTTTAGTGACTGTGAATGAGACAATAAAAACCAATGTGCCTCGGAGTGGAGTGGTTAAGATAATTAGTCATCTACAATTTATCACAAGTTTCTCCACAAAGTTGTGAGTTCGAGTCTAACTTCAGGTGAGCCAGTTCCTGCCGATCAGGTTACTCCTGTTACATCTCCCCATAAAAATCTACATGCAATGATATAGCTTTAGTTAAACCAGAAACAATGGACAAACTATTTCATTCTAATATGACATTCTATAAACATTTGGAGACCACAACTGTGGTAAATTTATGTATGAACAACATGCGATCATGAGGGCATGTCTATAAGGTCTGTTCCAACTGTAACGAAAGCTATTGCATATGTTGTATTAATTTAGTAAATAGTAGCACGCACTATAGTATTAATTATCTAATGCAATAAATTGTGTGTTACATTGACAGAACAGTCAGTTTATGGCAAAATAGTGTTAGCATAGCTATGTAAATATACTTAATGTACCTTAATTGTCTTATTAGAAAAAGAAATGATTCAGCGATGGCTGTCCGTTGTTTTACAAAGAGATGGTCATTTGACATAATATGCATGGCCATCCCCTTGTAAAACAATGATAAACCACAGCCTTGATGAATTATTTGTTAAATTTATTTCAGATTGTTATGCCAGGACTCTTGCTGCTATTTAAAAAAATCAAAGTATAGGTAAAGCACACTTATGCACCACAGAGGTATGGTCTGAATATCTGAATTTTCAGTTTAACTAAATTTTAATTATTTATTAAATATTACTTTAATTTTTTCAATTGTTAAAATCAAGACGACTTCAATTTAGGTCATTTTTCACACATTATTTAGCAAAATAAAAAAGGTTCATTTTTGTTTAGATTAGATGCTTGATTAAAAAAAATATTATACTACCTTTACCAATTTTTTATCTAGTTCTTTTTTTTTTAAATTTATAGTTAAAAAAATAAAACACTGAACATTAAAAATTCACAGGAAAAGAAACCTGATATATATAAAATAAAATATAAATGAACCCAATTTAGTTTTTGTGTCAATCATTGTTTCAATCCATCATCTGAACAATTAACTACATTTATATCATAACTAGTCAATGGAAAAGTATATAAATGTCCAGGTAAACATTTCTATATGACCTTCAGACAATCAATTTACAGTTGTTTGACCAGATGGACAATGACCTTATGTTAAGGACACATGTCCAGTACAATAATGTAGGACTGAATTAACAGTACAACAATGGCAGCTCTCTGGAATTTGACAAAGTTAATGTTGACAAAAAAATGTTTTAAAAACCAAAGAAAAAATAGATAATTTTGGTGATTTTTAATGTCTCCAGTTAAAGAATAAAAATTTAATAAAATAACAGTTCAAACATAATAAATTTAAACCAATATTTTTTTTTCATTTAGATATATCATTTGTAATTACCATGATGTAAATTAAAAACCTCTAAGAAAACTTGTTTTAGTCAACAATACAGTATTAAGTAACAGTAATCTTTTATCTTTTCATCTGGTGGAGTTTTTTCAATTCCATATTGAATACAAATATACAGACTAGAAAATGTATAATTTTCATCAGATTCATCATCAGAAAATATCAGTATATCAAATCATTTTGCTGACCACCAATTAATCAGAAAATACCCTTAGATAGATATATACAATATATACTGAAGGAAGACAAACAACTTTGTTTGAGATGTCTTGGAATACATATATTCCACAGGGCTGTTCGTTACTGAGACGTTAACGGTCTTCAGCAAACATTGACAAGTCAGGTATATGGATTTTCACAGACGGAAATCAATATTTCCTTCTTTATAAGACTTTCCCCAAGCTAATTATCTAACGGTCAGTTGCCATGTCCAGACGCAAGGTTGATCCATTAGTATTTAGAATCCAGGTCATGATAAAACCTGATCAACAGCTCAGCGCTATAGTCGTCCAGGTTTTGTAAGGCTATAATGACAGGCAAAACAATAATTTGTTTTTGTAGATTTCCTAATGAAAAAAAACCCATGTAGTTTGATTTAAGTCTATAAGCAAACGTTAATGATGTAAATAACAATAAGAAGACTGGTTGGATATTTATCTGCATTTGTGTTCCAATTTAGGGTACCAGTTCAATATTACAAAGCAATTTCTTAAACCCATCCCCCATCTGGCATTAAATGATATTCCTATAAAATTGGACAACATGAAACTTCCGTAAACCAACCAGTTCTTTTGCACTGGCCAAAATACAAACAAGTTTATTGTCTGTCCTCCTAATGATACTCCATAAATGATGCCCTTTCAAATGTTTGAATTTACTAAAAATTTACTTTTGCAATGCATAACATCTAAAATAAAGCCCAGAAAATCTGCACAGAATAATATTACAATACAACCTTAATTGACAAAATTGATGTGCAGTTATTTAAAAGGACAGAAAGGGTTTGCGATTACAAACTGTCTCTGACATTAAGCCTATTACAGGTTAAGTTCAACATGTTTTTTCTATAAGAATGTAAGGCTCTTCACAAGACATTTCTCTATCACTTAGTTATCAACAACTTTATACTATAATGTAAACATTATATTTATTTTAATAGAAGTTGTCTTAAAACTTTTCATGTACACTATTGAAAAACCAATTATTTAAATTTTTAACAAGATTTAAACCTCCATGCTTGGGTCAAATTCTATCCAGAATTTTGGTTGTTAATCTAATATTAACACTGAGTGACAAAGGTGCTGTCCTGAATTTTGGTTGTTAAACTAATATTAACATTGAGTGACAATGGCGCTATCCAGAATTATAGTTGCTAATCTAATATTAGCACCGAGTAAGAATGAATCTATCCAGAATTTTGGTTGTTAATCAAATATTAACATTGAGTGACAATGGTGCTATTCAGAAATATGGTTGCTAATCAAATATTAGCACCGAGTAACAATGGAGCTTTCCAGAATTTTGGTTGATAATCTAATATTAACACCGAGTAACAATTGAGCTTTCCATAATTTTGGTTGTTAATCTAATATTAACACTGAGTGACAATGGTGCCATCCAGAATTTTGGATGTTAATCTAATATTAACACCGAGTGACAATGGCGCTAAACAGAATTTTTGTTGTTCATGTAATATTGACATCGAGTGACAATGGCGCTATCCAAAATTTTTGTTGTTCATCTAATATTAACACCGCGTGACAATGCCGCCATCCAGAATTTTTGTTGTTAATCTAATATTAACACTGAGTGACAATGGCGCTAATTTTAATTGCATGGACTATTCAGTATTGGACCATAGACAGTTAGTTGCTGGATCTCACTGACAAAAAAGTCTTATGCATTTAACCCTGTAACAAGTTAAGTTAATGTTAATGATTGCTGGATACAATATTGATTGATCTTGAACCCTGAGGAACATCAATCCAACTGCTGGATACAATATTGATTGATCTTGAACCATGAGGAACATCAATCCAACTGCTGGATACAATATTGATTGATCTTGAACCCTGAGGAACATCAATCCAACTGCAGGATACAATATTGATTGATCTTGAACCCTGAGGAACATCAATCCAACTGCTGGATACAATATTGATTGATCTTGAACCCTGAGGAACATCAATCCAACTGCTGGATACAATATTGATTGATCTTGAACCCTGAGGAACATCAATCCAACTGCAGGATACAATATTGATTGATCTTGAACCCTGAGGAACATCAATCCAACTGCTGGATACAATATTGATTGATCTTGAACCCTGAGGAACATCAATCCAACTGCTGGATACAATATTGATTGATCTTGAACCCTGAGGAACATCAATCCAACTGCTGGATACAATATTGATTGATCTTGAACCCTGAGGAACATCAATCCAACTGCAGGATACAATATTGATTGATCTTGAACCCTGAGGAACATCAATCCAACTATTACACAACCTGATGTCCAATAATAAATAACACCTGATACTTATTACAGTAGCAGTCAAAATTGTCTCCCTTTTAGTCCATCTTATTGCTTGCTTAATATTATTCATAATTCTTTTACCTGTTGTCCCCTTAGGTATTGTTTCTGTACAATAATAAAAATGGGGATCATGTGAAAGAAAAAATTTTAATAAGATTGAGATTTAAATAAGAGCATACAGATAAAGTAATGTTATCATCCTAACATTTATTTGGACTAAGTTACCTCAAAGAAAAGTGATACAAATGTTTGTTAGCCTATGATACCTTAAAAAGAACACAACAATAGTTTATATTGGCCTAACAATATCTATTTCCAGTTCTATGTCAATGGTTGGAGGGTTAATGAATCAGAATTTATACTGACATGCAAATTTGATATATACAAGGTCAAGGCCCTTTCAGATTCTACAAAAGATATCACAAGATAAATGTATGTTACTAAAAAATATATTCACACTGAAAAAAACATGAACTACACTATCTATTACATCAATCAAAGTACAATTCAAAGTTAGGTGAATACTTGGCCTGAGGCCAGAAAAGTTGATGCAAGTAAAACATATCAGTGACCTAACATTCCTTAATTTACTATGCTGTTTCAAGAGGGGGAGGGGTAAAGATATATATTGGTTCAAAGAGTTTTTCTATTTTTTTTTATTTCACAGCTTATTGACCTTTTGCATGATTCATCTTGCCTTGATTGTGCAAAGGATCAAGTTTATATTCCGATCTTCTATACTTCTCATTTGACCCCATTATTCTCATCTGTTAGCAACTTAACACGATTTTACTAGAATATTTTATTTAGATTTTGCCTTTAGTACTTTTGTTATAAAACACTTTTTTTAATTTGTTAACATAACAAACATCTACAATATCTGCAAAGTTTCAATCTTAGTTTCAACCAAGGTTTGTTTGCACTTTAATTTACATTTTCAAAACCGTATAAACAACAAAGACAAAAACTAATGCAAATAGTCAACTGTAAGGTGTAAAATCTAGGACACTTTGATATAAAACATATACCCTTTGACCTTTCTTTCTGATCAGGCAAACCAAGAAAGTGAGTTTTCTACTTTAGAAAACATACTAATACAAACTTTATGATAGACAATGTGAAACATTTAACATGTTAAACATTGTCGTATTTATTGAAACTCTACACACACACAAATATTGTTCCATTTTGGGACAACAATGGGCTGACAACCTATTCCTGTCAATTATACTGATCGGTTTATTTTCAACACTATAAAGAAATTAAGTAAATGTACCCTCTATGTTGCTTAGGCTCTATGTGTGTTTACTGTTCTGACAAACCTGTCATTTTCTGTCTATATACACTAATAATTGTCATTATACATATAGTAGGTCTTCAATTAAAAATCAAGTTCTACCATGTAGTATACTGACTAAATGTGGACCACGTAATTAGGTCCACGGATTACCTGTTAGATCACTCATTCATGTTATAATAAGTATTCTATACATTTATATACATGTACAATATGCTTGATTTTAAATCCAACAAATTATCGCCAGGTCCATTAGGTTTTGGTCCATTTTAAAAAAATGAAATACTCATTTGAATATGCATAAAAAAGTGACCAATTACCCACTTTACAGGACACATAAGGTGATGATTGTTGTATCTCTGTAGCCATCAATATTTATATTTAAAGCATCATTTTTAAATGCCATGCACCGGTGGCTTTGTAAGTGGTCATCTATTTAGCTTACCTGAATCAAGTGGTCAAGTATAAACTTAAGGTACCTGTATAAAATGGTTAACAATTTAATTTACCTGTATGAAATGGTTAAAACATTTACTTGTATCTAGTGGTCATCTATATAATTTACCTGAATACAGTGGTCATCTATATAATTTACATGTATCCAGTGGTCATCTTTATAGTTTACCTGTATCCAGTGGTCATCTATATAATTTACCTGTATTAAGTGGTCAGGTATTTAACATACCTGTTTTAAGTGGTCAAGTATAAACTTAAGGTCTTGTTGAAACATTTATAAACAGGCAGCTTATTTTGTACTAGTGACCATTGTCTGTTAACTGTAAGTGGACTTCATAAGAAAATACCAAGACAACAAAGACTTTGTAAATTTTGTAATGTTTTTAAAAAATGAATATCACTTCTTCCTTAATTGTTTATGTAATTATAACTTTAGAATTATTCTTTTTGATAAAATTAAATAATCAACTATTTTAAAATAAAGTATTTGCTTAAACAAAGAAATGAGTTTTTGACTGATTTATGTGATTTAATACAACAATCATTAGAGTTGAGAAACATGTCAATGTCATTTGATGCTTAGTGCCACTACAATTCCATTTTATACATGTATACTTATCTTGACAATCTGTCATGTGTTTACTCTTATGTTCTTAATGCATTTATGCTAATATGGCCTGGACCCTTTTGGATGTAAATTTGCAATAAAGATATATTATATAATATGGTCAGCTATTTAATTTACCTGTAAAAGTGGTCAGCTATTTTAAGTAACTGTATAAGTAGTTGGTGCTCAATTTACCTGTAGAAGTGGTCAACTTTTTAATTTACCTGTATAAATAGTCAGCTATTTTATTTACCTGTATAAGTGGTCAGCTATTTAATTTACCTATATAAGTAGTCTGCACTTAATTTACCTGTGTAAGTGGTCAGCTTTTTAATTTACCTGTATCAAGTGGTAACTATTAAATTTACCTAAATAAAGTGGTCAGCTATTTAATTAACCTATATAAGTAGTCTGCACTTAATTTACCTGTGTAAGTGGTCAGCTTTTTAATTTACCTGTATTAAGTGGTAAACTATTAAATTTACCTGAATCAAGTGGTAAAGTATTTAATTTACTCATTTAAAGTGGTCATGTATAAATTTATGGTGCCTGTCATTGAATTGGTCATCTATTTCATTTACCTAGGTAAAGCATTAAGTTGTGTTAATGCTAACATTGCCTTGACCCTTCTGCTTGTAATTTTGCAATAAAGATATATTATATTGTATAATATGGTCAGCTATTTACTTTACATGTATAAGTGGTCAGCTTTTTAATTTACCTGTATAAGTAGTCAGCTATTTTATTTACCTGTATAAGTAGTCAGCTATTGTATTTACCTGTATAAGTAGTCTGCACTTAATTAACCTGTATAAGTGGTCAGCTTTTTAATTTACCTGTATTAAGTGGTAAACTATTAAATTTACCTGTATTAAGTGGTAAACTATTAAATTTACCTGAATCAAGTGGTAAAGTATTTAATTTACTCATTTAAAGTGGTCATGTATAAATTTATGGTGCCTGTCATTGAATTGGTCATCAATTTCATTTGTCTAGGTAAAGTGGTCAAGAATAAACTTTCAGATACCTACATAAAGTGGTCAAGTATAGATCTAAGTTACATGTTTGTCAACTATTAAATTTACCTTTATAAGTGGTCATTTTTTAATTTACCCATAGTAAGTAATCAAAAATGAACTCAAAGGTACCTTCATAATGTGGTCATATATTTATTTAACGTGTATTTTTCAAGATTCAACTCAACTACATAATTCTGTTATTACCCCAAAGTAGTCAAATTCTCCAGTGACCTAAATACAGTTAGTCAAACTGATTTATGACATTCTTTAAGTGGTCAATTGACCAACATAATATTAACCTTATTGTACTGATGAGTCTGACAATCATTAACATAAACAATTTTACAGTATCATTTTTAAGAGCTTTTGGTAGAAAATAATGTTAAAAATATAAAGAATAATCAAATGTCAAAACTAAAATGTTAACACTTTGAAATGAAATTGTCCAAATTAATAATGTGTTAATTACTTTTACATATTATTACATAGTACAAATGGTAATACCAATATACTGTAGTTCTTCAAACACAATTAAACATTGTCACTAAAATGTTTAAAATATGACAAATTTTTTTTAAATGTATTTCAACAACAAATAAAAACTTACAAGTTCTAAAATTGAAAAATGAAAAATTTCTAGAGCCTGTAAAGTATTTTATAATATTAACTTTTAAATATGAAAAATAATTAAAACATCACAAAAATTCTTACCACTTTTCTTTCAAAGTTGTTTTTTTCTACCAAAGTTGTCCAATTTCATCTTTCACACCTTTGCAATTTAATATCACAGGTTTAAACAGAAAAATTACATCCATATCACATATCTAGGTTTCTAAGCTGTTTTTAGCCACTTGTTATCAATAATGTATTTAAACATGGAGGCGATCTCTCAGTTGCCTTATTTTTTCTGACAGTATTCACTATTTGATAATAATACGTAAAGCGAATGTTTATCATTCAATGTATTAGGGTCAAAAGATCAACCAATGAAATTAATGCTTGCAATGTATTTTTTTTACCAGATCAACTAATGCATACTTCGTCAGTTATGTGAAACGCGCTATATCTATAATTGACATGTAAGCGCCTGGGGAATGAATATCTTTGTCAGATTGCGGGAGTTAGTTTTTCAATGGTAGCGTGACCTAATTTCACCTTTATACGCATTAAATACACTACCTGTAATAATACACAATTACATAATTCATACTTAACAAGCTGTAAATATGTAATAAATTTGTTACCTTTTATTACATTTTGACACCTAAGTTATTATATGACGTAACTTCGTTAACTTTTATACAATATACAATGTAAAGTTTTGTCATTAACAACAAATTGGACATGCTCGTTTACCATTGGATCACCACATGGTTTTTATCGGCTGCTCACAACTGAAACCACCTGGCGAGGAAAAGTTACGACGGAATACACAAATATTGGTTGAAAAAGGTGATTAAACTTAATTAAAAGCAAAAAATAAACTTAATGATAACTTACCTTGGACGGCGATTTTTCGCCTGCTGTTGATGCATATATTTTTGATATATTAGTTAAATGGCGGCGATGGTCCTTTCACACCTAAGTTACACTAACCCAAATACCTTCCGCTGCTATTTTTAGATTTGATATCCATAATGTTAGGTAATTATTAACATAGTCTTCGGATCTTCAAAATTAAAATACTTAAAGAAAAAATATCGACTACAACAATAAAATCTACTTTTGAATGTCCAACTGCCCACAGTAGGTAAATATTAGCATAATTTTATGAAGAATGTATTCGACGTCTGCAGCCGATGATCTTGAGGACAGTGAACTGGTCAATAAACGCTAGTTCATCACGGCATGCCAATGTCCGTAAACATGCGTATTATAATCACCGTCAAATGAAAAAAATGTAACATTTTTATTGATCTAATAATGAATGATATTGTTCTCAGGTTTCTGTCCCATTGATTTTTCGTGCTTTAATGAAAAATAAATACACCTTTGAAAAAACATCTATTAGCACAATCAATGGAATATATTTTTTTACCAATTAATCATCAGTCTTACCGCTGGTCTGGTTACACAAAAGATCATTTTAACAAAGAAGACACGAATCAATTGACCAGCAAAATTATTATTTTTCTCTGCGCCCAGGAAAGGGGAAGATCAAAAAAGAAAGAAAGTAATTATTTCTTGATCAAACCCCGGAATGGGTGCGAAGTAGAATTTATGTTTTTTAGACGAACCCAAATTTTGAACTATCATAAGAGGCGTACATTCCTGAAAAAAACAGTGGAGGTTGTCTTATTACAAGTTAGGTTTCTAAAGGGGGTATCATTTCTTTTTAAAAATCGTACATCAAAAATTGTATATTCATGGCGTCCAACTTCATTAGGGGACAAAAAATCGAAAAGAAAAATCTATATGAGCGCGGCAGAGAAATCCACCCTATTATTGGTTAAAATCTACGTTAGAGTATCTGGAGAAGTCGGAGTATCCGGAAAGTTGGAATATCAGGACAAGTTGAATTATCAGAAGAACGCCCCTAAACTCCTTTTTTTAAATAGCTTATAAGACTCGGTTCTATTATTGTAGACAATACACCCTTACATCTCCCCAGCCCACTACGGCTGCCACTGATAATTTATAGGTACCCTAGCTAACCTTCTATTGTTCCCGGGAGTAGAGCTGTTTATTTACCAAGTATAAACAAATATTGAGCAATATCTTCGTTCGAGTATCAGGCGAAGTTGGAGCATCCGGAGAAACTGGAATAATAAAAGTTGGAGCATCCGTAGAAACTGAACTATTAGAAGAAATCAAATCAGAAGTCTGGGAATCCGGAGAATTTTAATATCAGAAGTTAGGGTATCCGGAGAAATTGGAATACGTAAAAGAAGAAGGAGTATCTTGAGAAGTTGGAGTATCCGGAGAAATTTGAAATATCAGGAGAAGTCTGGGTATCCGGAGAAACTGGAATATTAGAAGTTGGAGCATCCGGAGAAACTGGAATATTTGAAAAAGTCGGAGTATCCGGGGAAATTTGAATATCATGAGTAGTCGGTGTATCTGGAGAAATTAGAATATCGAGAGAAGATGAAGTTTAAGGATAAATTGGAATATCAGGAAAAGTTGCAGTATCCGGAAAATAATGGAATATCAGGAGAAGGCGGGAAATTGGAATATCATAAGTCGGGGTATCCGAAGATATCGGAATATCAGGAAAAGTTGGAACATCTGGAGTTCTTTGTTATTAACAAAGTTGTCTTTAATATGCCCAGCGTGTTGTATGTATCTTTGACCTCCATTTAAGACTTGGATATTTACATGAATGCGCAACGCTTCCAACAAATGATTATGCTTTTTAATAACATTTAGCTGGAAAAATAGTCATCAAACCTCGACAGACTCCGCTCTCTGGAGTATTGTCCTTTGGAAATTTTGGGGACTACATTTACAGGAACGGACAAAAGTCTGTATCCCAACAATTTTCGACCTTCTTCTACATTGATGGATTGGTGTTTATCGAGTTCACAGCGTGGTCTTTTCAGCCATATTCGGAGAAAACCCCCGTTTCAACCAATAATAAAACGAATCACATAAAATATACAACAGGTTAAAATCCCTATTACTTACACGCGTTTCTGACGACGATCTTACTTCATTTCGCGCTTGTAAATATTTTACATCTTTCATTTTGTAAACAAATGAGGTCTATCGCCTTCGTTGACGTTTATACATGTTTTATGCTACAATCACTTTCGTCTGACGCTCGACGTGTCGTGTCCTTGCTGGTCACGCAAATTATTGCAATCTATGTGTAATGACCGATTAAGAATTGATGGCGTCCGTCTTCCTAGTCTGATTGCGGTAATTTTGTTTTATATGAAGGTAATTTTGATTAGGAATTTCGTGCTTTTCTGCCTATACTTATTATAATTTACACAAGTTAGAAAATGTGTTTGTAATTATCGTATGGTTTATTTTATTGTCTTATCGACTAATGTTCGAGCAATATTAAATTACACCCTTCGAGGAAATTGACCACATTATCTATCATTGATTATCCGAAGTTTGTGGACGTAAACACCTTTTTAAATATTGGAAAATTCAAGAAAATATAGATTACTACAATAATTTAATTCACAGTAAAACCAATAGTATTTTAAAGCGTAAAACAAATTATCTTCAATAGATCAAATCCGTCCTCGAACTTACAATATCCACGAAGTTAAGATATTCAAAGATGTATTGGTTCCCATATATATCTATCCACGAATTTAGATATTCAACGATGTATGTGTGGCTGAACATTTCTTATTCAACAACGGCTGCCCAAAAAGGACTCTCTTCAGATTATGTAAAACGATTATCTATACATGGATTATCATTAAACACTACTGAAATTTCATTTTATAACTATGACTAATGTGTGTCAGGAACAATAACTCATTTATAACTATGACTAATGTGTGTCAGGAACAATAACTCCAATGAAGTGGTGAATTTCATCCGCTAATTGAAAATGTAAAAAGTCAACTATAAAAACCAAACAAGCAAACAAAACAAACAAACAATAAATACAAAAAAAACATAAATAGTTATAAAACATAACTCAGGCAAATATAACTAAAAGAAAAAAGATATTATACTTCATACAAAAAAGCCGTCTTTTTTTTGGACAGTAACACTTTGTTAATTTATACCGATTCAGATTTTAGCCCGCCCATTATAGCAACAGGTGTTAATATGATTGCTGTATTGGCCTGAGGCGCAGCCGAAGGACAATAAAGCTGGCCAAGGACCAATAACTAGGCCAATACAGAAATCATCACGTAATGATATCTCTATTAATTAACTAGTCCAAATCTCAGGCCAATACAGGTTGCAATTAGGCCAATACAGGACGAACTAGGCCAATACAGGGCGAATCAGGCCAATACCGATATTGGACTAGTTAATTCCGTATTGGACTGGTTCAGCAAAATATATCATATTGGCAGTTTAACTGTTATTTAAGCGAATATTACAGTAGTTAATTAATAATTCCTCGTACTTTCCTCCCAACAGGGGATATTAAAAAATATTAACACCCGCTCAGACCGGAGATTGCCGAACCGGAAAATTATAACCAGAACCCGCAGAAATTTACGAGTGATATAAAATTATCACCCGCTCGCAAGGAAGATAACTAACCTGGAAAATGATCAGCCGCATCAGCTGAAATTTACCTACACTTCGCTTGTCTTTCAACGCAAACATGTCAAGACACAACAAATACATGAAATGTGCAATAATTGTAAATTATATAAATATAATTATAAAAACAACTAGTAGACAAACAAACATTTTCCATTAAAAATGTAATTCAGTGCAGTATCTATATGGTAGTTCACGTTTCTTCTTTAGATAAAAGACATTCAGTATAATAAGATCATACTGCCTTTGAACTCGAGTGTAAGGGTAGATTATCACATGAAGTAAAACCTTATCACTCTCGATTTTGTCTCGGGTGATAATTTTTTCTTCATGTTATAATCTACCATAACACCCTCGTTTAAAGGCATTATGATTATAATAATATTTTTTCAACATAAACATCCAACTAATTGCAGTTTCAAAACAACAAATAAAGTTACAAAGCAACATTTCAAGAGAAATAACTCTGAGTGATTTTTGTGTGTGAAGTTATAGCTTGTTATATCGGATTATTTACATTTTCAAACATTTTCTATATATTGCAAGATGAAAGCAAAAAAACGAGTAAAAATTAAAAAGTTTAAGAACAAAAAAATATTTTTTACCAATATTTTTTTAAAAGGTAGCTTTTATCATGCTCTACATGCACTATCTCCGATAGTTTGCAAAATAAAAGTTCTACAATGTCAAAACATAAAATTCGACATTTTAAACTAACAACTGAAGGAATTTTCTGAAAGTAGTGGTACATAAAGGGTTTGTTATGCTGATTGTTTTATTGGCAATTTACATCGGCTGTTATAGTGTTTAAGATAATGCTAAAACCACGCAAAATTTCTGTATTTCAAATGTAATAATTCATATATAAATTTTCCAAAACTTTTTATGTAAAAAGAGCTTGTAATGCTGATTATTTTTGCTACACATTTCATTTTTAACTATTTTCTATATTTTAGAAGATAACAATCGAAAACTGTCAACTATAACTGTTAAAGGCAATACACGATCGCCGACGTAAAGCAATACACGATCGCCGACGTAAAGCAATACATGATCGCCGACGTAAAGCAATACATGATCGCCGACGTAAGGCAATACATGATCGCCGGAAAATTTTCTTGCAGATCAAACTTGTCATGCTAATCATTTTTAACTAGCTAGGAAACTTTGGTCTGTCCAAACGAGCTAAAAACGATAATAATGCGATCCTTATATTCTCCTAAAATTTATTTTATTTATTTGATTTAATCAGGATTTTTTTACGTGGAAAAAGCGGAAATAGTGGCATTTCCACTGTGCACGGAAGAGCGGATCCGACATAAGTTAATACAGCCCAAACAGAAGTAGCTCCTTGTAGGGCATATTTTTTCCTCGGCATTTAGAGAAAGGTATGTCATATTTCCATACTCCGGGGTTCCTCAATGGATTTATTCAGTACAAACGTAGTTCTGATGCGTGTTATTTCGTTAACACTATTAACCGAAGTTCCAATCAAGGGAGAGTCTGAACGTTTAATTCTTAGCAAAATATGTTTACTACTTTGTATACTTCTTTGACTTTTAATTGTTATTAATAGAAGTCATTTATAAGCCCGAGAATCCTCTACCGTCCAACACTTTCCGACTTCAGAGATCTCCATAAGCTAAACAGTTGATTTTTTGCGACACGGGTCTGAGTCGGCATATTTCATTGTGTTCATTTGTTATAAAACATTGTCCCACACAAAAAAGCGTTGGACGGTAGAGAATTCTCGGAGTAGTTATTTATTTTAGCTTGTTTAATATTCATTCTTTAATCTTTTTTCTATTTTTTTTCTCTGGTTGTCTGCCGAACAGATTGCTTTCTAGAGAGTGGCACCTTCATGTTGTTATTTAATATGATATACGTTTACAAGAATATAAGGTTTCTGAGAATGTTATGAGCAGGCAGTTTTACAACATATATATATATATATATATATATATATATATATATATATATATATATATATATATATATATATCTCGTATTTTACAGTTTTGCATCTACATTTTAATTTAGGTTTTCTAACACTCTAATATCCTCAGTCTGTGCAATAATTGTGAAAATCATCACAGAGTCGAACTGAATGAAATGTTACGATTTTAGTCAGAATCTATATGCATTTATGTATTCAGAAGTATTTTTGTATATCTATGTATTTACGTTTTTATTCAAAAGTATTTTTGTATATCTATGTATTTACGTTTGTATTCAAAAGTATTTTTGTATATCTATGTATTTACGTTTGTATTCAGAAGTATTTTTGTGCAGCCATGTATTTATGTTTTTATTCAGAAGTATATATTTGTACATTTAAGTATATATGTTTTTATTCATCAATTTTTCAATTTCGTGCTCGTTGACAGATGCTAGGAAAGAAATATATAAAAATGGGTTAAAAGCCTATTTCAAATTTGTCAAATGCTTTAAGGTTAACCTTAAAACACTCCACACGCGTTTGACAAGATGTACAATGACTTGCCAATAGAATTTATTCATAGAAACGTTTGTAAACATCTTTTAGAAGTAAAAAAGCGCTCAAAAACAAAAACTGTTATGGACGAGCTATACAATACAAATACAAATATCTTTATTTCCTAATCATAGGGCCCATCAGAGCATGTTAATTAGTTAGCTATAGGACGCTACCCATTAATGTTGGAAGTTATTGTAAATATGTTAGCATACTAGGTGGGATTAAGTAACACAGAAGATCTTCTTCACGAGCCATTTATGTGCTCCAAAATTCTAATGAAGGATTTTAAAATATCCTGGGTGCACTGTATAACTGAAATTCTAAAAAAGTTTATTTAATATAGACAAATCAAAACTGGTTTCTATCAGTAAAATGAATAAAGTATGTTTACATCAAGTTACGTGAAAAATATAACAATGCTTGGAAAAATGAAATGTTTAATGATGGCTTAGATCCCAATCATGGTAATAAGCTTAGAACTTATAGATGGTTCAAATAAAAATTTATATGCGAAGAATATCTATTATGGGTGGGGGTGGGGGGGATATACTAGTAATAAAATAAAGGTAATAACTTTGGATTAATATGAAATAACTAAATTCCGAATAAGTGCACATGATTTTGAAATTGAAAGAGGGCTTTGCAAAGGGCTAAGAGCAGAAGATAGAATTTGTTGACTGTGTAATACTGAGTTTTAGGCTGAAGTATACTTTTTTGTTAACATGTCCAAATTTTAGATGGCGAACGTAGACCAATGTTGGAGTTACTGTCTACACAATATAAGAACTTTAATTTGTTGAACACTGACTAAAATTTATTTGGTTAATGTCCTCTGGAGATCTTTTGTTTTTGAAAATTTGTATAAATTACAACTCTAAATATAAGTAGACGGGTTTTCTTATCAAAGGAGTAGTAAATGGAACCCCCTTTTTGTTTGTATAATAATTAATTTTATATTATAATTATAACTTTTAATATTATGACATGTGACTCTATCCTATTGATTGCCTTATCAAATAAACAATATAAAATTCGAAATGAACAAAATATAAATATATTCATGAATACTAGTAATTATATAATAAAAAATACTTTTATTCGTTAACCTATGTTAAATGGGACATAACTCTTATTTCTATAAAGAAATTCGACAAAAGTTGTGTTGTCTCCCTGTTAATGTATTTTATCTTTTATCATGAACTTTGAATTGCATATTGCGCATTGATTAAATACCGTAATTAAATCTATAAACTGCTAAATTGTTCTGACGATTAACTGTAATCCAGTCTCGAGGGGGTTGGGGGGAGGGGATAACTAGGGATATTTTTAGGCACAGGTCTGTGTTAGGAGATTTGTAAAATTGAAAACACACCCTGTTCATATGTTTGACGTTATGAAAAACCTAATCACATGTTGAGTTATTAATTTTGACATATTCATATATTTTATTATTGCACATCCATATTGACAAAATAGTCCATCCACCACAAAAATGATCAATTGATGTGGAACATTTTGTTTGTAAAATCACACTGGTTTACATGGGCTTCAGATGAGAACCGAGGCAAGGATATATTTCGATAATTTACAACTACCCAATAATATATTTTTCATTGAAGAAATCTACCTTTCATATATTTTGGAGAGCTAAAAAGGTGACCCTTCCGGGCCGCACATCCGTATTAACCTATATATACCCCTCCCCCGTGATTTCAGTATAATTCTCAATGTTCGGGCATTATCAATGTTTCAGGTAATACCACTCTCCCTTGTGCAGTCAAGATTTGCCCTTTATATAAGATATCATGACAATGCCCTTTATATAAGATATCATGACAATGCCCTTTATATAAGCAACTTTTGTATAACTATTGCTCCCCTTTTTGTTGTTGTCATATGTTAGACAATGGCAAATGGGTAGCAAGTACCAGATTCAATTTTAATGAGATTGTATGCTTCTTAACGCTGTTTAAATTGATCGGTATGTCCGTTACCGTTGCGTGTAATTCGTTATGCTTGTTACCATTGAGTGTAATTCGTTATGCTAGTTACCATTGAGTGTAATTCGTTATGCTAGTTACCATTGAGTGTAATTCGTTATGCTAGTTACCATTGAGTGTAATTCGTTATGCTAGTTACCATTGAGTGTAATTCGTTATGCTAGTTACCATTGCGTGTAATTCGTTATGCCTGTTACCTTTGCGTGTAATTCGTTATACTTGTTACCATCCCGTGTAATTCGTTATGCTTGTTACCATTGTGTGTAATTCGTTATGCTAGTTACCATTGCGTGTAATTCGTTATACTTGTTACCATTGCGTGTAATCCGTTATACTTGTTAAAATTGCGTGTAATCCGTTATGCTAGTTACCATTGTGTGTAATTCGTTATGCTTGTTACCATTGCGTGTAATTCGTTATGCTTGTTACCATTGCGTG
This sequence comes from Limnoperna fortunei, assembly GCA_944474755.1. Taxonomy (NCBI): domain Eukaryota; kingdom Metazoa; phylum Mollusca; class Bivalvia; order Mytilida; family Modiolidae; genus Limnoperna; species Limnoperna fortunei. The sequence continues at coordinate 57,195,889 of OX104124.1, forward strand.
TAATTCGTTATGCTTGTTACCATTGCGTGTAATTCGTTATGCTTGTTACCATTGAGTGTAATTCGGTATATTTGTTACCATTGTGTGTTTTTCGTTATGCTTGTTACAATTGCGTGTAATTCGTTATGCTTGTTACCAATGCGTTTAATCCGTTATGCTAGTTACCATTGCGTGTAATTCGTTATGCTAGTTACCATTGCGTGTATTTCGTGATGCTAGTTACCATTGTGTGCAATTCGTTATGCCTGTTACCATTGCGTGTAATTCGTTATACTTGTTACCATTGCGTGTAATCCGTTATGCTAGTTACCATTGTGTGCAATTCGTTATGCCTGTAACCATTGCGTGTAATTCGTTATGCTAGTTACCATTGCGTGTAATCCGTTATGCTAGTTACCATTGCGTGTAATTCGTTATGCTAGTTACCATTGTGTGCAATTCGTTATGCCTGTTACCATTGCGTGTAATTCGTTATACTTGTTACCATTGCGTGTAATCCGTTATGCTAGTTACCATTGTGTGAAATTCGTTATGCTTGTTACCATTGCGTGTAATTCGTTATGCTAGTTACCATTGCGTGTAATCCGTTATGCTAGTTACCATTGCGTGTAATCCGTTATGCTAGTTACCATTGTGTGCAATTCGTTATGCCTGTTACCATTGCGTGTAATTCGTTATACTTGTTACCATTGCGGGTAATCCGTTATGCTAGTTACCATTGTGTGTAATTCGTTATGCTTGTTACCATTGCGTGTAATTCGTTATGCTTGTTACCATTGAGTGTGATTCGGTATATTTGTTACCATTGTGTGTATTTCGTTATGCTTGTTACCATTGTGAGTTATTCGTTATGCTTGTTACCATTGCTTGTAATCAGTTATGCTAGTTACCATTGAGTGTAATTCGTTATGCTTGTAACCATTGTGAGTAATTCGTTATGCTAGTTACCATTGAGTGTAATTCGTTATGCTTGTAACCATTGTGAGTAATTCGTTATGCTTGTTACCATTGCGTGTAATTCGTTATGCTTGTTACCATTGTGTGTCTTTCGTTATGCTTGTTACCATTGCGTGTAATTCGTTATGCTTGTTACCATTGCTTGTAATTCGTTATGTCTGTTACCATTGAGTGCAATTCAGTATATGGGGTATTTGCTACCATTGTGAGTAATTCATTATGCTTGTTTCCATCGCGTGTATTTCGATATGCTAGTTACCATTGTGTGTAATTCGTTATGTTTGTTACCATTGCGTGTAATTCTTTATGCTTCTTACCATTGCGTGTAATTCGTTATGCTAGTAACCATTGTGTGCAATTCGTTATGCATGTTACCATTGCGTGTAATCCGTTATGCTAGTTACCATTGTGTGTAATTCGTTATGCTTGTTACCATTGCGTGTAATCCGTTATGCTAGTTACCATTGCGTGTAATTCGTTATACTTGTTACCATTGCGTGTAATCCGGTATGCTAGTTACCATTGTGTGTAATTCGTTATGCTTGTTACCATTGCGTGTAATTCGTTATGCTTGTTACCATTGAGTGTGATTCGCTATATTTGCTACCATTGTGTGTATTTCGTTATGCTTGTTACAATTGCGTGTAATTCGTTATGCTTCTTTCCAATGCGTGTAATTCGTTACGCTTGTTACCATTGTGAGTTATTCGTTATGCTTGTTACCATTGCTTGTAATCAGTTTGCTAGTTACCATTGAGTGTAATTCGTTATGCTTGTAACCATTGCGTGTAATTCGTTATGCTTGTTACCATTGTGTGTCTTTCGTTATGCTTGTTACCATTGTGTGTCTTTCGTTATGCTTGTTACCATTGCGTGTAATTCGGTATATTTGCTACCATTGTGAGTAATTCGTTATGCTTGTTACCATCCCGTGTATTTCGAAATGCTAGTTACCATTGCGTGTAATTCGTTATACTTGTTACCATTGCGTGTAATTCTTTATGCTTCTTACCATTGCGTGTAATTCGTTATGCTTGTTAAAACTGCGTGTAATTCGTTATGCTTGTTACCATTGTGTGTAATTCGTTATGCTTGTTACAATTGAACAATAAAGTCTGATGTTTGTATTTAAGACCTGCGGCTAGTATAGGTTCCTGTAAAGATTTAGCTATTTTATTTAAATTGGATTATACCACCACATTTTGCTTACTCTCAGCGGAGTTCATACCATTGACACAATGGCACACATAGGCCTACGCTATGTTCAACGCGCCTAGGCCACTCGTCCAAATCGGCTACATCGGTCTGGGTCGCTAGACATCGAGCAGGTATCATCGATTAAATTTATTTCAGGGTTTGTGAATCTTATATATTGGTCACTAAATAGATTGGCCGGTAACGGAAATGACCATTTTAACTGCCCGACTATCAATATAAACTTTTCTATTCGGGTGGAGTGGGGGCTTTATCTGTTTCAGGCATTTGTGCTCCAAAACGGCCCGTCACATCGACACGTCTGTTTATAGTATATAATGTGTAATAATAATTTCTGTAATTGAACACTGACAGGTTGTAGCTTATATAAAGTAATTTGATCAAACTGGTTTCTTGGACTTTTACCCAGTGAAATGCTGGACTAGACGGAACTTTCGGTCCTATTAATTGCTCAAAATGTACATATACAATGTATCAGAAGGGCTCCATTTAATTAATAAATCTCTCCATATCTAGACTAATAAATTTGCGGACATTTTCTATTAGATTGGTCGACCAAAATATGGGCCATATTTTTTTCTTCAAAATAATCCTAGCCCTCTTCCACCCACTAAACAAAAGAGTAATGGTCCTATCAGCCAGATTAATATAATGTGAACTTATTGCACTGGTCAGGTTTAATATGGGAGTCATTTTCCTGTATTGACGGGAATATAAATATTATTATCATTTCTGGGTGAAAAACAATTGAAACATTTTCAATAAATTTGGATATGTTGTTTATTATCATTGAAGGTTTAAATTGATTTTGATCATTTTCCAAATGTTATTTTAGGAACTAATTCTTTTTATTAATGGTAAATTAGTTTTAATGATTTCCGAGCTTAAACTTAAAAGCCATTTAAAATAGTCAACATATCTTTTCTTTCATTCTACTCAATTTCGAGGAATAATCTCAGCAGCTTTAAAACCAAAGCAATTGAAGGGTACATAAAAAACCATAAGTTTTATAGTACATAAGGTAAATTTTTGAGACGTTGTGTGGAAACTTTGTTTGGATGTTTGTCTGTTCGTCCTTTTGCCCGGTTCCTTCCTAAAGATTGTTTATTGTTTAAAATGTTATGATACGGATATACTGTGATGGTTCCCATTTCTGAACAGCGCGTCCCCTGCTGTTGGACAAGGGTGGGAGGCCCTTTCGTTGTTTTTCTTTTATATTTAATACGGCAAGCTTGATCGCGGTCCATGGTGGGTGACGCTCTTTGAACGAAAAAGCACCAATTTAGCCGCTACAAAAGGTTAAGTTCTCCGTCCCTGCCTTATACTCCATACATTCCAGTGTCAATCAAAATTCTGTTTCCGTTGATCTATCCCTTATACCCTAAAACGCTAAAATTTTTGTTCGCTGGACGCTGGACGTTGCGCCAACAATCAATCAATCAATCAATTAATTCATCAATCAATGTTAATGGAACTGGTTTGAATTTCCTCGGTGATATTCCTACGCGAACCAGAAATGTAGTCCACTTAGTGAGGCTCTAAAAAGGCGTAAACTAAAAACAATATTTAAAAGAATTATAAGAATTTTGTGTAGTTCATTGACGTATTCACGGGGTTGATTCACTCACAAACTAAATAAACGTTAACTCCGTTCATATATCAATGAACCACTGAAAATAGGCGTTAAATCATATCTTCTTTTCTTACACCCTCATTGTATCATATTCCGGTGCGAAGAGGTTTTTACTGTCACTTATTCTGGACGTCAACAATATAACCTTGCATTTTGTCTGGTATACTGTCAGTAAATATAAAGATCTTTAAGTTTCTGTTTTGGCTAGATAAATAGATTTAAAATAAATCTAAATGCGATTTTAATTTTGGGTCAAATTACTTTCCGAATAATACTTTTCACTGTTCCATTCATAATAACTTCTTAACTTGAATCAATATTTGAATTTAATATCTGTTTGCTGAAATAACGCACTTATTAAAATACCAAGACCTTTTTTTGCGTTTTGGACAAAAATCAGGAAAAGTTTTGTGAATAATAGTATTTAAGATTTGGATAAATGTAGAAAAACATTTTGATCGATTTCATTTTCTTCTTAAAGTAGAATCGTTATTACATCGGTTCAAGGTACCGCAGGTCGGGGGTTTTCTCCGGGTACTCCGGCTTCCTCCCCCAATAAAACTGGACGCCATGATATAGCTGAAAAATTGCTGAAAGTGGCGTTAAACACCATCAAACAAACATCGGTTCAAGGTCTAAATAATGAGTCATCTACTAATGATCAACGCGGCGTGACAACACTACGGCCTGTTGTGAGTTCGATTCTGACTTCAGGAAAGGTTTGTTCTACCTTAATTGACTACGATTGCCAGGGTTCTCGTTCTCGCCATCCTCCCAAATCAAGTGTTCTCCATTATCGAGCGAACGCGATCTCAGAACCCCCGACTTGAGATGACATTAAAATGCCAATCGTTAATGTTTGTTATTGTCTGGACGTTAAGCACATTCATTCAATCAATCAGTGTTATCACTGCAAGTTTCCTACACACATGGTGACAACGCCGCAACTGTATTTAATTTATTGATGCCCTTTCACCAGGTCGCCCCGATATCAGAGGCGAATACAAGTGGGCGTGTGCCTAAATTTGCCAAGTATTGTTAACGTTAAAAATTGCAAAAATTGTGCGTTTTTGAAAAACATATACAAGATTTATATAATATAGAACCAGAGAAACGTCCAAACAACATTTAAATTGCTTCTATTTCTTACCCTGGTATACCGACCAGGGCCCAGACCCGAATCCCTACCCCCATCTAAAAGGAAAGAAATCCTGGATCATTCCCTGGATATTGTCATATCCGCCTGAAACAAGAATATTTAGCAACATAATGAGCAACGTTCTTGTTTCGGTTATTCTGATTGGCTGTTGTACATTACACAAGGAAGAGTCTACAGGATATAGCTTTGTGAAATTAGAAATAGGTAGTTAAATGCATGCATGCGTATTGGAACAAGCTCGTGTGATCTTCCACTCGCGGAAAGACATAAAATTTCTATGACTTGTGAGATAACCCTCGGTCTTTCCTCACAAACGTATGTTACGTTTTACATACATAATCACTATTACAATATCTATCATCTAGCTTACGAAAATCTCGCCAATAATATACATTATGTAGTCTTTTTTCACATTTTTTATTGGACCATAACATCAATCTAATTAAAATTAAATCTTTCACTTGCTTCCCCCTTTTTGTTATTGGTCGTTGCGTTACAAAGCGACCGATAACAAAAAGGAATGCAGCGACCAATAACAAAGGGGGAACTCAAATGAAAGATTTAATTTTAATTAGATTGCAGCCATTATTTACTATTTTTAAATTTTATTCGTTGCCTTGAATAGTAAATACGATACTAAATTAGTTTAAAAAGTAAAATAGTTAACTGTGATTTTTATTAAAATATACATGACATAAAGTAAACATTAGACACTCTTTCAATATTTGTATTATTAGTTTAGTTTAGTTTTTGTTTTTAATTTTTATTATTTCATATTATCAACGGAAACACCACTGAGAATTACAACGCTATAATTTTGTTAATTAAATAGTATACAATTACTGTACTTGTTTTATAAAGCAGGGTAGAATAATAATGAACGAGTGTAATATTGTTGTCTTATATTGTTGTACGGTTATCTCTTTACATGCTTTTTATGCAACATTTTAAAGTATTTTTTACACTTGAACTTAATGTGCTCTCTGACCCTTTTAATTAGTTTGTAATATTTTGATAACTCGGGTTGCAGACATAAAACTTGTCAAGACCATTTTATCTAAAAATGTCACTGTGAACTATGACCACGTTTATATGCATATAATTCTTGTTGCTTGCCTTTTGGTTCTGTCTGTAATTGGAATTTGTAGCGATCAGACAAATAATTAAGATGTGAAGAATTGCGGAGTTTTCTATTTATTAATAAGTGTGTACCTTGGTTCCCTGCACAAAAGGACAACTATGACATGCAACAATAGTATCCTGCTCCATTAAACCTCAAATTTATCAAGTTCAAGTGTAGTTAATTTTTATTACATAATAATAATAATAATTTATGTTTGTTTCCTAATTACAGGTTCTTTGCATGCATAATGAATTACAACAAAGGATTCATACAAAAAAGACATACATGCATCAGACAGATATTCATTCATACCTGATTAAAATGATTTTGAAAACAGAAATTGAGAAAATATATAAAAAATAAAATATAAAACAAATTGACTAGGACAAGTGTAATATCAGTATAGCAACTGCCATATAAATGAGGAGTAGGCCAAGAAAGTAACAAGTGTAATATCAGTAAAGTAACTGCCATATAAATGAGGAGTAGGCCAAGAAAGTAACAAGTGTAATATCAGTAAAGTAACTGCCATATAAATGAGGAGTAGGCCAAGAAAGTAACAAGTGTAATATCAGTAAAGTAACTGCCATATAAATGAGGAGTAGGCCAAGAAAGTAACAAGTGTAATATCAGTAAAGTAACTGCCATATAAATGAGGAGTAGGCCAAGAAAGTAACAAGTGTAATATCAGTATAGCAACTGCCATATAAATGAGGAGTAGGCCAAGAAAGTAACAAGTGTAATATCAGTAAAGTAACTGCCATATAAATGAGGAGTAGGCCAAGAAAGTAACAAGTGTAATATCAGTAAAGTAACTGCCATATAAATGAGGAGTAGGCCAAGAAAGTAACAAGTGTAATATCAGTAAAGTAACTGCCATATAAATGAGGAGTAGGCCAAGAAAGTAACAAGTGTAATATCAGTAAAGTAACTGCCATATAAATGAGGAGTAGGCCAAGAAAGTAACAAGTGTAATATCAGTAAAGTAACTGCCATATAAATGAGGAGTAGGCCAAGAAAGTAACAAGTGTAATATCAGTATAGCAACTGCCATATAAATGAGGAGTAGGCCAAGAAAGTAACAAGTGTAATATCAGTAAAGTAACTGCCATATAAATGAGGAGTAGGCCAAGAAAGTAACAAGTGTAATATCAGTAAAGTAACTGCCATATAAATGAGGAGTAGGCCAAGAAAGTAACAAGTGTAATATCAGTAAAGTAACTGCCATATAAATGAGGAGTAGGCCAAGAAAGTAACAAGTGTAATATCAGTAAAGTAACTGCCATATAAATGAGGAGTAGGCCAAGAAAGTAACAAGTGTAATATCAGTAAAGTAACTGCCATATAAATGAGGAGTAGGCCAAGAAAGTAACAAGTGTAATATCAGTAAAGTAACTGCCATATAAATGAGGAGTAGGCCAAGAAAGTAACAAGTGTAATATCAGTATAGCAACTGCCATATAAATGAGGAGTAGGCCAAGAAAGTAACAAGTGTAATATCAGTATAGCAACTGCCATATAAATGAGGAGTAGGCCAAGAAAGTAACAAGTGTAATATCAGTAAAGTAACTGCCATATAAATGAGGAGTAGGCCAAGAAAGTAACAAGTGTAATATCAGTAAAGTAACTGCCATATAAATGAGGAGTAGGCCAAGAAAGTAACAAGTGTAATATCAGTAAAGTAACTGCCATATAAATGAGGAGTAGGCCAAGAAAGTAACAAGTGTAATATCAGTAAAGTAACTGCCATATAAATGAGGAGTAGGCCAAGAAAGTAACAAGTGTAATATCAGTAAAGTAACTGCCATATAAATGAGGAGTAGGCCAAGAAAGTAACAAGTGTAATATCAGTAAAGTAACTGCCATATAAATGAGGAGTAGGCCAAGAAAGTAACAAGTGTAATATCAGTATAGCAACTGCCATATAAATGAGGAGTAGGCCAAGAAAGTAACAAGTGTAATATCAGTATAGCAACTGCCATATAAATGAGGAGTAGGCCAAGAAAGTAACAAGTGTAATATCAGTAAAGTAACTGCCATATAAATGAGGAGTAGGCCAAGAAAGTAACAAGTGTAATATCAGTAAAGTAACTGCCATATAAATGAGGAGTAGGCCAAGAAAGTAACAAGTGTAATATCAGTAAAGTAACTGCCATATAAATGAGGAGTAGGCCAAGAAAGTAACAAGTGTAATATCAGTAAAGTAACTGCCATATAAATGAGGAGTAGGCCAAGAAAGTAACAAGTGTAATATCAGTAAAGTAACTGCCATATAAATGAGGAGTAGGCCAAGAAAGTAACAAGTGTAATATCAGTAAAGTAACTGCCATATAAATGAGGAGTAGGCCAAGAAAGTAACAAGTGTAATATCAGTATAGCAACTGCCATATAAATGAGGAGTAGGCCAAGAAAGTAACAAGTGTAATATCAGTAAAGTAACTGCCATATAAATGAGGAGTAGGCCAAGAAAGTAACAAGTGTAATATCAGTAAAGTAACTGCCATATAAATGAGGAGTAGGCCAAGAAAGTAACAAGTGTAATATCAGTAAAGTAACTGCCATATAAATGAGGAGTAGGCCAAGAAAGTAACAAGTGTAATATCAGTAAAGTAACTGCCATATAAATGAGGAGTAGGCCAAGAAAGTAACAAGCAGGGGCTGCTCTGGCTTCTAAAAAGCTGGCGCCAAAAAAATCGCCAACTGCAATTTTCCGTCGCCAGTTTTGTAAAAGTGTCGCCATATTAGAAATCGCTAGATTACTATATGACATGACGAAATTGTTTAACACTATGTAGTATGTGTGACATATTCTGTAACGTCGGACGAAATCCAAGTTTGCCAGACTCTTAATTCAATTTTTCAAAAGTTTGGTCTCGAGCAGCCCGTACACTAATTGTATTTTAATCATGAAAAGATGTGTGAGTGATTTCTTGTTGGCAGAAAACCAAAATTTTACAGTAATTTGTTAGAAACATATATTCCCGTGAATGAACTTAAAACCGGAAATACTGAAAATAAAACTACGCATGTGTAAGAGTTTTCTAATTTCGAAATTAAGACGGACATCCGGTCCGGAAATCACTCGACAACGATGTCAGTTTTCATACCTGTATTTTATTAATTACATTATAAAAAAAATATTACTACAAAAATATGTTTGTTTTGTTATTTTTATAAATTAATTAACAGCATCAATTGTTCTATTACACGTCTACTCGTTTTTTGTGATGCAGGTAAAGCTGCTTTTCATCAGACAACTTTGTTGATTCATTTATTGCCGATTTCCGTTTAATAACTCCAAATAACACACATGTCACTGGATACTACACAATACACGTGTATTTACGACCATAGAAGCCGACAAAGGATCTTTAATGATGCAATCGCCGATTACAGAAAAATTTAAAATGTGCATGCATCGTTTAACACTATAAAACCTTGGCGCCAAAAAAATCGCCAGACGCAATATTTTGTCGCCAAATGAAAAAAAAATCGCAATTGGCGACATTGGCGAAGCCCAGCGCGACCCCTGACAAGTGTAATATCAGTAAAGTAACTGCCATATAAATGAGGAGTAGGCCAAGAAAGTAACAAGTGTAATATCAGTATAGCAACCCGTACGAAATTCTCCTGGCGTATTATTCACGTAATCATTACGTATTTTTTTCTTGATTCCTTCAAGTAATTTCTATTACTTTACAAGAAGACAAATTCTAAATTACGCCAGGATTGCTACAGGATTGTTACCGTATTCCTACCGTAAAATAAGCCGAATTATTTAAATTAGCAGGAATTTTGTTGCAGGAATTTTTTACCGTAAAAAAAAATCCTGTAAATATTCCTGTAAAAAGTTTTGGCAGGAAAATGAAAAAAAATCCTACAGGATTTCTGAATTCCTTACAGGAATTTCTCTTACAGGATTTTTTTTTACAGATGACCTTTAGTTACAGGAATTTAAATTCCTAACAGGATTTTCGGAGAAAATTCCTGTAACGAAAAAAAAAAGCAAAATATGGTATAAATGAAGTAGATTTTTTATTTTGACTGACATTTAATTATACACAGCTCTTCACAAATAAAATACTGAAGTGAAATTTCATTGGAAAATATCATAAATATACATTGAATTGAAAAATAAAGCCAATAATATTCCAGATAAATAAAATCTTCTGAATGAAAAATCAAAATACCTGTAGACCTTTCAAGTTGCTAGTGCAACCATGTGCAACATGTACAAGTGTTTTTTTTTAAAACATTACATTGCCCTTGTGAGTATTTACATCAGTTGATTAAAATCAGTGAGTATTTACACCAGTTGATTAAAATCATTATAAGTCAAGGTGACATTTCAAAAACAATTAAATGAAATGTTCTACATGTTGAAAAACAGTCACTGAAGATAAGATGTCAATCATAATTGTTTCTCTGCTCTCAATCATAACTTTTTTTTCAGCTTTTTCCTGGCATAAGCGACTGCCTCAGTGACAGCTATATTCATTTCAGCATCTGTTGAGGGTGTCAAACCATTCTTTTTGCAAAACCCCTCGGCATAAGCTGAAAGAAAAAGATAATAAATATGAATACTATGTGTGGAACCATTTATATTTATGGGATAATTTTTTTTAGAGGGACCAATTTTATGTCAGCAGAATTTAATTACATGTATGATTTAAAATAAAGGAAATTTAATCACCTGGGAGTAATTGCTTTCACAGTCTATGTACATGTATAGATGTATAATAGCTTTTGAAAATTGATAATGACAATATAAACATTTTATGAGGTTAATAAGAGAATATATAAATTATGTAAGAAGTTAAGAAATGTTGTTTTTCATTTTGAATATTCCCATTGCACCTCACAACCATGTTGTGTACTTTTGTTACTACTAGATCATGAACATTACTGAGGAAGAGGGAGGCACTATTAAATCTAGTTTAATTCACCATTTCTTTTGAAATGCCTATACCAAGTCTGGACCATTTCGAATGTTTTTGCTTTCCCTTTGACATTTGAGATTGATTTCTTTTTTTAAGTTTGATAGTTTTTATAACCTTTTATTTGCACAGAATGTTTGAATCTTGCATGCATAGATATATATATACTTACTTTTAATTGCTTTCATTTTTTCTGCATCAAGTACAGGTTTTAAGTCTCCGTCTTTGGCAGGTTTAAGGCCTTGTCCTCTTGAATTTGCCATCTCTTCCGTTGCAAATATAAGTGGCATCAACTTCAATACCATTGCATATCCTGGACGTTTGTCTTTTTTTGCCTTTGAAGTTACTTTCCATAGCTGATCTGATGGTATTTGATATGGAAATCCTTCAACAATTCTTACCTAGAATAATACAATCAATAAGATCGTTATTGTTAAAACAAAAAGAAGATATGTTTTTGACAGCAATATTGGTATTGACATGGTATGGAAATGGCGGACTAAGAAACTGAAAAACTAGTTTACTAAAACTGATGTCATTTATTTTTTGTTTACATTTTTGGCGGAAGTGACAATTGTAAAAGAGTATAATTGAATCTGACGGTAGAACATAAACCGAAAAAGTTTTGCTTTGCTGAAACTTTTCACTTCAGATACAATCTTTTTAAGTTGACACTGTTAAAATATATAAAATATATTTTACATTACACTACAATTCATATTTATTAAAGTGATTCACTACAAAAGCTTGATTTTATTGGAACCCTTCTGGCTTCCCAGAATTAAATTGACGATTTTATCTAAATTTTACAACAAAAATGAAGTAATTAAAAACAAAATCGGTCCAGAAACACCCAGAGGATTTAATTTTGATAATGCATAACTTAGTATTATTTCTAGCCAGTTGAAAATGAGTAAAAATCTAATTTTTCAGTGACGCATGTTACGATAAGCACATCGTTTGACCTCAATAGTCCCACCGATAGAATGAAAATTTTGTTCAAAGAAAACTTATCAGTGTTCGTCAGTGACCATAAATGGCAATAAAATAATATATTGGCATGACAAAATACTTTTTACTTTGACACCAGATTGTGGAAAGTGGTGACAAAAAATTGCAGTTGGTGATTATTTTGGCGCCAACTTTTTAGAACCCAGAGAGCAAGACTATCGAGTATCGGTTTATAAAATTTAATTACGAGATAAGAAGTTGAGTAAAAGAAGAAAAATTATCAATCAATGCATGAAAGCCTCTAAAAATGACCTTGCTAATCATTACTTACCATAATAATTCATATATGATTCAATTTTATCGATTGTCGACCACAACAAAGGTCACAAATTTGAAATCCGTGACGTAGCGGAAATGGAACTCTAGTGATAAAAACAACGTTGGCACCGGAAAAACATCGTATATCCGGAAATACCGCACATATCTAATACTAGTATAATTAAAGTTTCCAACTTCTTAAAAATAATCTAAGTCCAACATTTCATCGTTTTCATTGTAGAAAATTTCTAAGTGCTTCTTCTTCATCATTTTCCATCCTCAAAATTTGCTAAGTCAAACTTTTTCATCCTTTTTCATCACCCAAAAAGTTTAAGTCAGACTTTTGCCATCGATTGTCATCGTTTTTCGTCATTTCCATGAAATATTTTGCATGAAAAGGATGGATTTTTTTCCATGGAAATATTTTGCCATGAATTTCATGGCATTTCATCCTTTTTTACAGTGTTTTCATCCCATTTCCATGAAATGCCATGACATTTTCATGGAATTGATGAAATGGCATGAAAATCCTAGGGACGGGGATATGGGCCACCAACAAACAATTTCAATTGCTTCACTAGAATCGAATTTCATGGGAATTTAATCTATGGACTTGACTATAACCGGATGAAACGTCGAAATAACGCAGCAGTTATGTACATAGCAAACGAAACAATTAAATTTGGCCTTGTTAAATTTTTTATATTATTGGCTTTAAATGAAAGTGTGGCTGTAATTCAGAATATTGAATGCAAAAAGGCATACAACAGGATATGCTTTATCTTGTCTGTTGACCTTATTGAGTCTTATAATAACTCTGTTGTGTCATTGAGAGATATCAAGAAAAACTGCATGTTTTTACAAATTCCAAACTCAAAATGTTACATTTGCAGATTTCCAAACAGACTTGAGGGTGATTAGTTTTGAATGACATATGTAGCCACTCAGCTAGCTAACAATTTATCAGTTTGTGTTTGTCATCATAAGAGCACTACGTACTTTTGTACCAATATGATATGATAGCAAAACTGTTAAAAAAAAAATTACTTTTTTGGTATACATGTTTATTTTAAATTTTAATACATCAATATCATAAGAAAAGACACTATCAGCTACTCTAACCAATACTTAAATCAATAAATGATCAAATATGTCATGACAATATTTGAATTGATGGTCACTTAATGCTGAAAAAAAAACATTAGATGTATAACTATATCAGTATAATGAAAAATAGTCCTTTATTCCATGAAATATCTGTAAACGAAAAATGTCCAAGTCCTGAAAGTTGAGCTTTACACATGTTACAAAAACTATTCTGAAGTGAAAATTTTCTAAGTCCAATAATTCTGTTTATCAGCACACCATGCATATTCCTGTAATGAAAATTTTCTAAGTCCAACAATGCAAATTCCTGTTATGAAAAATTTCAAAGTCCAGTTTTCCGTTTATCATCATAAAATATTCCTGTAATATTATTGTTCTAAGTTCAACATAACAGTATTCCTGCAATAGTTATTCCTGTAAAAATATTAGATTCCTGTATATGTTAAAATTACGGTTATACAGAGAAAATATTCCTGTAATTTAACAGGAATACTCATACAGGAATATAAAAATTCCTTACAGTAATATTGTCTATTTTCCATGTACGTTAAAAAAGTAGCAGGAAAAATAAATTACGGTAAGATTACGTTAACTTTACTGTAACTGTCCTGCAGGAATCCTGTAAAAAATTTCGTACGGGAACTGCCATATAAATGAGGAGAAAGTATATCATACACTGACATGTATTCAAGTATATACTATTTTATCGGTAATTTGTACATTTTCCCTTTGATGTGTACCGGTGATAAAGTCAGTAACAACGTAGCTGTTGGATAATAAGAAAAGTCAAGTTAAAAATTGATACAATTCCTCTGGGGAACATTACAAAAAAACTCAAGTTAAATATTGATAAAGTTCCTCTGGGGAACATTACAAGAAAAGTCAAGTTAAATATTGATACAATTCCTCTGGGGAACATTACAAAAAAACTCAAGTTAAATATTGATAAAGTTCCTCTGGGGAACATTAATGGCACTACTTTTTTCTGATGTGCGCTCGCTATCAATGCGCTGTTCCCCTGAGGAACAAACCGAAGAAACAATTATCCAACAGCAACAACGTACTGGCATTTATCACCGAATTTATCGGGTCAGTAGGCTGCGGAGGAATCTAACGATTATTACGTCACAGTAACAAACAGAATGTTCAAAAATAAACAAACGTGAAAGCAGGATAAAATAAAAAACGATCAGACTAACCCCCCCCCCCCCCCCCAAAAAAAAAAAAAGAACACAACGCGACCACCAGAGTTCCGTTTTCGTAGCCACCTTCCGTAAAACAATAATACAGTTTAAGTAATCTGAACAAAACTCTTCAAATTGCACAAACATCAAAATCAAGTGACAATCCCGAATTCCTGTTCATTCACCACAAGAACTTGCGAAGGACCTCTCCATTTTTGGGGGTTAATCTGACAAATCACAAAATTGTAATAGGATTATTACGGCAGGAAAATTCGGCCTACACAAGAACCTACAACTCATCGCATTTAAGCATGATGTGTAAATCGTATCCCCCCTGGCCACTGCAAAGTACTGAAAATTTAACATAACACAGCACCAAACAGTTACCAGAAATGATAACGATGTAAAATACAAATTGTAGAAAACATTTAAGGGGGAACGGACACTCAATGCATTGTAAAATCGGCCAGAAACGTTGGATCACAGGGGCACGTAAAAATTGATTTACTTGCGCTTTCGATTGATACTGGGTCGGTTTTGTTATAGTATGGGAGAAGGGAAGAAACAGAGTCTATACCCGCCAACTTTCAAAAATTAAAAAAATATATTCCTTCACCCCTATCTACACGGGTTTGTAATTATTTCTGTTCCGAATTGAATTATCTTCATGAAAAACCATACCTTTATGTTTCTAATGTCATTTAACTCTCAAATTTTAATAATTTCCACCAGTTTTAAACGAAACGGACAATAACCCTGGCCGGAAGTGGTGACTTTATCGTTTGTCGTCAATGATGCCTTTCGGTACTCACTTTCTCAGTAACGATAAAGTCCACTTCCGGCCAGGGTTATTGTCCTTTTCGTTTAAAACTGGTGGAAATTATTAAAATTTGAGAGTTAAATGACATTAGAAACATTAAGGTAGGATTTTTCATGAAGATAATTCAATTCGGAACAGAAATAATTACAAACCCGTGTAGATAGGGGTGAAGGAATATTTTTTTTTAATTTTTGAAAGTTGGCGGGTATAGACTCTGTTTCTTCCCTTCTCCCACACTATAACAAAACCGACCCAGTATCAATCGAAAGCGCATGTAAATCAATTTTTACGTGCCCCTGTGGTTGGATGTTAGCAACATAAATTTGAAATAATACGGTTCGTCAAAGAGCAAAATATTAAAAACACAAAATTTGACACCCCATATTATTATTAAGAGTAAATTAAAAGATTCTCATTCACAAACTATTACATAAACGATAAAAAAAGACTTGCCTTACAGAGGATCAATAAAAAAACACGTCCATTCATCACGCCACATTCGGATTGAATGACGTTGACGCTAAATGACGTTGCAAACCGTTTTTCACAGATCACTTCGACCAAAAAAGTAGTTCCTTAAAAATATGGCATAAATTAACAAAAAATACTCTTTGAAAATTACCGATAAAAGGAATATAGGACATTTTGTTTGTGATACAGACTTTATCACGGCTTAACGTATCAGGTTCGCCCTACGGGCTCACTTGATACTGGCCGTGATAAAGTCTGTATCACAAACAAAATGTCCTATATTCCATATATATAATTTAAATAGAGTCTATATTTTCTTAAAGAAATTCTTAAAATAATAATAGATTGGTGGTAGTCTGCAACTACCGTTACAAATTAATATCTTCATTGCATATTTGTCAGTCATTAAATTGGAATTTGACAATATGGTATTTTATTGAGCAGAATGGGTGCTACGATAACCAATATGAGGAAACGCAACATTAGGGAAAAGGGGAAAATATCTATTATTCGATATTTTCCTTTGTTTGTTTTTGTCATGTGAATATTTTTCGTTCAGAAACATGTGGATTTTTTTTTCTGAGCCACGTTTTTGAAGGTATAAATGGGCTATTTTTCTTTCAAAATTTTTACTGCTGGATATAAACAATTTGCATTTTTAATCTACAGTTGAACATTTTTTTTTAAAATTTAATATTTCATTTCTCTTCTTAATTCCAACCACTCTATACTTAGTCATTAACAGTAGTCAATATACCAATTTTGAATAGGTACATTACAAGAATATATGCAAATTGTTTTTGCCCTTTCCTCTAATGGCGTAGGAGCGCGACATATCAGATAGGGGACTGGGTTATTTGTATATATCGTATTTTCTTCGTTATTTATACGTTTGGTGTAAGTATCTGACCCAGTATTCTATGTATCATAATTTTTTAAGGTTTCAATAAGTTTTTAAAATTCTTTTCAAACATATTTTAAACAGAAACTAATTTTAGCCTAATCAGATTAAATGAATTATTAAAGTATAACAATTAAAACATATTCAAATGACAGACCATAAAAACGTAGGATATTTTAATATCTATTAATGTGACAAATTTACTGTCAAAGAAAGTTGTTTTCCGGTATATTCGTTAAATTTTTGTTTTGTTTGTTTTAACTATCAGCATTTTTACAGCTATAGTATGGTGTCCAGTTTCTATTTGGGGAGGAATCAGCAGTACCCGAAGAAAATCCCGACATTCGGTAGCCAAACTGGCAATCCTTGTCAATTAACATTGAACTAGAGTACACCCTACCCGCAGTTATTCTCGAACCCAAAAACTTAGTGTTGACTGGCACGTGATCAATAGTCAATAAATAACGAACACTGAGACTGAGACAATTTCTGTGTCACCCAGTTAGTTTTGGTCATACTTTGGAGAAATCACGATGGGTATCTTTAATGTTACAAGACACTTTTTCCTTTTCAGAGCATCTGAGCATCATTGTACTAAACTATAATTTAGTGCTTTCTTTGCTTGTTAGTTGTTTTGATTGCGATTGTCTGATTTGTATCGTTATTTATCTGAAAACAATATATCACACATTTAGGTACAAATGTAGTACACAACATTAACAAGAAATGAAGACAGAACTTTATCCGAAACTATTGATTTGGACTCCATAACACATACGCGTAATATAAATAGCTGCTGATTTACAATGGAGAACGGTTGTATTTACCTGCTGATTGACAGTGGAGAACAATTGTTTTCTTCAGATTGACAATGAAGAACAATTGTATTTACCTGCAGATTAGCAATGGAGAACAGTTGTATTAACCTGCAGACTGACAAAGAGAACAGTCGTATTTACCTGGTGATTGACAATGGAGAACAATTTTTTTTCAGATTGACAATGAAGAACAATTGTATTTACCTGCAGATTAGCAATGGAGAACAGTTGTATTAACCTGCAGACTGACAATAGATAACAGTCGTATTTACCTGCAGACTGACAATAGAGAACAGTTGTATTTACATGCAGAGTAGCAATGGAGAACGGTTATATTTACCTAGCTGCTAATTGACAATGGAGAACGGTTGTATTTACCTGCAGACTGACAATAGAGAACAGTTGTATTTACATGCAGAGTAGGAAGAGAGAACGGTTATATTTATCTGCTAATTGACGGAGAACGGTTGTATTTACCTGCTAATTGACTATGGAGAACGGTTGAATTTACCTGCAGATTGACAATGGACAACAGTTTCTTCAGATCGTCAAATGAGAACATTTGTATATTTCTGGAGACTAACAGGGAATGTAAAACGGTTGTATTTACTTCCAGATTGACAATGGAGAACAGTTGAATTTACCTGCAGATTAGCAAGAGGACGGATATATATCTACCTGCAGATATACAATAGTGAACAGTAAATTTACCTGCAGATTTACAATAGTGAACAGTTGTATTTACCTGCAGATTGACAATGAAGAACAGTCGTATTTACCTGCAGATTGACAATGGAGAACAGTCGTATTAACCTGCAGAGTAGCAAGAGAGAACGGTTATATTTACCTGCAGATTGACAATGGAGAACAGTCGTATTAACCTGCAGAGTAGCAAGAGAGAACGGTTATATTTACCTGCTAATTGACAATGCGGTTGTATTTACCTGCAGATTGACAATGGAGAACGGTTTTTACCTGTAGATAGACAATTGAGAAAGGTTTATTTACTTGCATTAATATATTCAATTGTTAAAAGCGCCATATAATGAATGTTGATAAATGAAACAAACATATCTTCATTGTCAGTTAAGACGCCCATTGCTGAGCTAATCAATTTACATTATATAAAGACAAAAAACTAATTAATATAATATACAGTTGAAGACCCCCCCCCTTTTTACAAGCTTAGACTACATGTTGCATTCACACCAATATTGATATAATTAATAATAGTGTGTACTTTAAATATAATTTTACATAGAAATACTATATATCAGAGTAATTGTGAACACAAAAGGTCGAACCGCCAATGATCACTGTTACTTGTCAAATGTTGGTTGAAATACTTAATAAAAGATTTTTCTTTGAATGGAGAGTTACTAATAATTTACTAGATTTCTTCCGTAAATGACCGATTTCTGGTACAGATGACCCAGTACAGATGAGCTCACGCGCACACATCTGTACTTGCTGCGTCATCCTATCAAAACGCCAGAAACAACGTTGTTATGGAAGCATAACACCGTTCTTCTATGACGTTCTTGTTTCCACCGTTCTGATTTTACGTCAGAGACAATGGAGTCTACAACAATGGAGAGTCTATATGTTATAGCGATGTAAAAGTTGTTGGTTTACGGAAGAAATATGTACTTTCATACGTTTTGGGGAAAGTTCGTGTGAACTTTCACTCGTGATAGAAATTTTTATGTCTTTTGGCTCGTTCAGCTGCGCTCCACTCGCGAAAAGACATAAATATCTATCACTCGTGAAAGATCAACCGGTCTTTCCCCAAAACGTATGAAAGAACCTATTATTCTATGACTTTCTTGTTTCCGGCGTTCTGATTGGATGTCAGTGACAATGGAGTATAAAACAATGGAGAGTCTATAGCGATGTGAAAGTTGTTGGTTTACGGAAGAAATAGGTACTTTCATGCGCTTTTGGGAAAGCCCGTATGAACTTTAAATCTTGATAGAAATTTTTATGTCTTTTGGCTCGTTGCGCTGCGCTCCACTCGCGAAAAGACATACAATTTCTATCACTCGTGAAAGATCAACCGGTCTTTCCCAAAAACGTATATCTTCGGAGGACATAAGGCATATAAGTTTACAATGATTATCAAGATTATTATTTTTTTTTTATTCAATTCATTTGTTTTATTAATTACATCCCGACTGTAATTAAACTATACATATGCAGAAAGCGGATAAAGTAACTAGACGAGTGTGATCGTAAATCTCGGATTTTGGCCGAGTTGTCTACAACACTGGACATAATGCTGGCGAATGGATGCCACAGTGTCAATACGGCGTGAGTTCGAAGTCCGCTGAGGGTAGGCAAAAATTATACAGTATTAAAATATAATTTAAACAGTGTTGGGATATAATTTGCAGACTATATAAAAATTTGGTGTTAACGCTGTATTTCTGATGCTTCAGAATCTGCTGGATATATATACTGAATGTACCAAGGTAAAAGATAGACGGCGCGGTGACAGATAGACCGCTTAGTAAAAGATAGACCGCTCGGTAAAAGATAGAGCGCTCGGTGACAGATAGACCGCTCGGTAACAGATACTAGTAGACGGCTCGGTAATAGATAGACGGCTCGGTAATAGATAGACGGCTCGGTAATAGATAGACCGCTCGGTGACAGATAGTCGGCTCGGTAATAGATAGACGGCTCGGTAATAGATTAATAGGTTCTTTCATACGTTTTTGGGGAAAGACCGGTTGATCTTTCACGAGTGATAGAAATTTTATGTCTTTTCGCGAATGGAGCGCAGCGGAACGAGCCAAAAGACATAAAAATTACTATCACGAGTGAAAGTTCACACGGACTTTCCCAAAAACGCATGAAAGGACCTATTTCTTCCGTAAACCAACAACTTTCACATCGCTATAACCTATAGACTCTCCATTGCTTTAGACTCCATTGTCTCTGACGTCCAATCAGAACGCCGGAAATAATGAACGTCATAGAAGAACGTTGTTATGCTTCCATAACAACGTACTTGTTTCTGGCGTTTTGATTGGATGACGCAGCAAGTACAGATGTGTGCACGTGAGCTCATCTGTACTGGGTCATCTGTACCAGACATCGGCCATTTACGGAAGAAAGACCGCTCGGTGACAGATAGACCGCTCGGTAACAGATAGACGGCTCGGTAATAGATAGACGGCTCGGTAATAGATAGACCGCTCGGTGACAGATAGACCGCTCGGTAACAGATAGACGGCTCGGTAACAGATAGTCGGCTCGGACCCGTTACAATATTAACATGAATATTGACCAAGTTTGTTTGTATCGCCAGTGGACAACATAGAACGGCTGTCTGTATTTTCAGGTTGACATAGAGAAGGTAGATATATCAATAATATAAAAGAATCACTTCAGCGTCCTGTTGTTTGTTTACGTTAAAGAGCTTCATTCTGATATTGTCTACAGAAGTGTAACTTATAGATGAAGCATTTTAAATTTCATGAAGATTAATTGATTTAGTGTTTGCTTTACATCCAGCGAGCAGTATTTCGCCTATATTAAGGACGAAAACAAGTTATAATAAAACAAATACTAAATAAATGGAAGAATGCGCGGGATGGTACATAGAGAACGCATATTTTGACTGCCACTAGAAAAGTATGGTGTAACTGGGCTGGGGAGAATTTAGCCTTTTTTGTAGTTGCTACAATAAGCGCACTCTTTATAAAAATCTACAAAAGGAATCTTCATAGCGCAAAGAGCGTGGGCACTCTCAAAACACGTTACCCACTACGGTCCGCGGCCAGGCTTTCCGTATTATGACCTAACAACCCAAAGCGAGAGGGTCTCGCCTATCCGTCATCCGGAGACGCGCTGGGCTGCTCTGTGTGTTGAGTACTGGGAACCTTCCCAGTATGGTCCCAGTCTATTAGAAGAGCACTGTAAGACAGGATTACCTCCCTTAAAACGTCTTATGTCACTATCAATGATTGTTCAACCATTTCACAGTTGGCTAAATAAGTCGAAAGTCATCATCAAAGACTGCTTAGTTATTGCAAAGTTTTCATGGCACAAATGGTTAAATAACTCAAACACCACTGTCAACTATGGTTTGGTCATTGCTCTATTGTCTTATCACAAATTGCTAAATAAAATCTGAGGTCATCATCAGACTGTTTACAAGTATTTAAAATGGTTATTTTCTGAAACAAGAAGAAATTGTATAATATATATAACCAAAGTGTTAACACGTCAGGGGTCTAAATATTTGTCTTTTTACTCTGTATAATACTAATGAATCATATATTTCACTCCGTGTGGTAGAGAGATAAATAAAATATTTACTATTAGGCATACTTAGGCTCTGAAATGCAAGAATCAAAATATACTTATCTGACCTGCATTTAAATCTCGCAAATTATCGAATTACGAAAAACAATACTAGAAATAATATCAGCATATCTACACCTTATAGACGACATCTTAATCACTACATTTTATTTGTTTTATTATGTCATGTTATTTTAACCTCCATTATGTGTATTCATTGAAGTTCACAATGAACTCCTATCTAAATATATCGTTAAAACAATCGGATATGGCGATGGTTCAAATTCGTCTCACGTTAAATTTTGAGCGGACAATTTTGTAATTTAAGCTGTCAGCATATGTAGTACTTATAATGCACGAATAGAAGGTCAAAGAATATCGATATACTCAATACAGAGTATAAAATAACACGAGGATTACAAGGACACCAATCATTTAGGCGGGGTGGCACAGAACTTGTGGCTTTAATTTTTGTTAAAAGAATTTATTTACTATTCTGACAAAAGAACTGATATTCTATTGTATCTGTTTTTCTATATATTTCATTTTATAATTTTTAAGCAAAACTCACGCGCCGACTCCGAGACGAACACACCAACTTACCCTATCGTCCCTTATAAATAAATAGTAATACTTTGAATGTCCGAAATGAAAAAGAAATCAGTACATTTAGTTCAGTGCCTGCCCTACATTAATGGTGTAACTAGGACAATCCTGTTCCCCCGGCCAGTACTTAGCAATAAAGCCGATTAAAGCTGAAACTAATTAAATATTAAATACATTTCGTTCAACTGACAAAAAAGACAATATTTTATTTAAGTCTCAAATATAGATATTAGTCAAAATGGAGAAACAAATGCTTCGTAATGACGCGTTCTTAAAAACATTAAAACCACAGACAAATGTATTTTACAAGACGGATCTAAACTCATATTTTGTCCGAGACCCTTTCGTAAATTTTGAAATGATTGATTGATTGACCGAAGAGAAGAAATCAAATAACACTACAACTAGGAAACGCATGAAGTATTTGGATGTACTGACAAGTAAGCCTTTCCTAACGGCTTCAATGGGTCTACTCTTTTTGATAACTACAAATGGGGTCAATAGTGCAATTTCAAACACATTACCTACAATGGTCCGCGGTCTCCTCATAATTTTCTTTGTCAACCTACAAACCATAGAAACACACTGACCGATGATATAGATTAAACCGTTCCCAGTGCCAAGGTTGTCTCGATACAAATTTGCTAAGAAATTAATCATAATTACACGTTTACCAGAAAGAAAAACTAAGGTGTTTTTTTTATAATTTTTTTGACAGTTGTATTATTGCTTTTAGAGCATCAGAGTTCGTGATAGTCCAGTATCATTTAAGAGCATGTAGTCACGCTCATTACTATTTCAAATGTAAAGCCATCGACAATCCTGGAATAAATGCTTGCCCAAGTATATTTTGTATATGCTTATTTGTTGTTTGTGCGTGTGCGTGTGTGTGTGTATTTTATGTATTTGTTTTATTAGCCAGTACTTTTTAATTTTGTACTTGGTTTTTTATTATGTTTTCATCTTCTTACCAACTCTTTCTAAAACGATTACTAGAATATTCGCCTATAACTTTTTGGAAATTAAATAAAATGTATGTAATTATTTTCATTGCTATAATTTTATCAGTAGAAGCTCAGAATAAACAAGGAGATCGGCAGGGCGTTTGTGGGTCGCTAAAGGTTCCAGAAAGGGAGAAGCGTCTTCAAAGCTCAGAAATGCGTGTGTTTTGGTGTATTTAATAAAAGGTCGGACCAGACATCTTTTTTCATCGAAAAGTATTTGAACGGATTTTATGGACACTGTCCCTTGCATGCATTAAAACCAATGATATAATTCCAAGACCTTTGATTTGATTCTTGAAGGCTAACAATACATCGTTACATGGCAACACATTTGAGTGTAGGCACGTGGTTTATGTAGCTACGTCCCAGTAATCTCAAAGTACTCACGTTTTCAGAACGATAGATAAGCTGCTTATCCTCCAGTGTGTAGTATTTTAGCTCTGTTAGGG
This sequence comes from Limnoperna fortunei, assembly GCA_944474755.1. Classification (NCBI taxonomy): domain Eukaryota; kingdom Metazoa; phylum Mollusca; class Bivalvia; order Mytilida; family Modiolidae; genus Limnoperna; species Limnoperna fortunei. Next base: position 57,219,853 of record OX104124.1, read on the forward strand.
ACGTTGTTTTATAATATAAGGCACACACGTGTTGTGTCCAGCAAGTGGGCTGGTAGACCGGATCCGTTATTAACAGTAATCCAATATGATCAGATTACAAACCTAATTCACTAAATATGTGTATTCGGACAAATTATGTCGACGTATTGCAACAGTAATTCATGGTACAAACGCCCAATAGTTCTAATACAGGTATACACTGAAATTGTCTTGGTTATTTAACGATATATTGTCTTAAAATTACAGAAAATTCAATTACAGATTAGGACGAGACATTTGCCATAAGCCTTTTAATTGCCTTTTATTTAATTAATGGCCACTGTCAAACCCGAACAGGGTAATCTAACTTTTATTTACTTTTAGTGCGTGTTGTTTACGTTGTCATGAGTTACACTATTCTGGGTTCTATGGGTTAGAAAAGTAAGGCAGGTACTTAAATTAGGATTAGAAATAGCCCTGCAAGTTGTGTGGCTATTAAGCTCACAATACAACTTTACTAGAGTGAATTTATCGCACTGCGTTTCAACGAAAATTTTCTTTTAAAAAATTACATGTTTAAGTGTCGAACGATTGAAATTGACTATTTAAATGATACAATAACAAATTTTTAAAAAGTAAATAAACTGAGCTAAAACATTATTAGAGAACAAAAAAACTAATTCTTTAAAACAACACAATGAGCACTATTTAGTGTTGTCTTGAACATGGCACACATGTGGACATCTGACGTCCGTACCATGTCATAAAAATCTAAGGCGATTATCACCAGTCTTTGAAACCCAACCATCCAACCGACTCGCATTATAAACTGTAGATAGATTATAATTTAAACATAATGGTTTTGCTATAAACGACGAACCTAATTATAATTTTTATTATAATGTAACGGTTTGTTTTGCAAATTTTTATGCTTTTATTGTTTGTAGGACCTTGGCACGAATCAAAGTGTCATGACAGCTACAATCACATTATTTCAACAATTTTTTTTTAACATTTGGTCATTTGGTTGAGATAACGTCTACCAATTTGAGTCGCCTGTCATATTCTGGGGATCTTTCAGTACGTCTTGATAGTAATATTGACAAATTTACAAACACAAGAATATCTGTCAAACACACAATCGTTATATTTTCTTGATATATACAAATTGTGTAGTTTAATTAAGTCTACGATATAAATTATACAAATTATGTAGTTTAATTAATTAAGTCTAAGATAGAACTATAGAATATTTGTTATGCAATATACATTGATAGGTAACATAATCAGGTTTTAAAATCTGCAGAAAATATCAGTAACAAATTAGATATTGATGTAATGAAGAAATAAGTGTCCCGTGAAGAAGTTTATTCTCGCCACATAATGTTTATAGGGTCAATTCCAGTAGGTATGTCATATGTTTGTTTGGTTGTTATTAGAGTTGTCCTGTAATATAGTAATTTGTGTTTCAGTTTATTATGTAGGTTTCTCTTATTTGTAAGACTTATACATCTAGAAACTGTCTATACGAATATGATATGGGTTGTAACTTTGTCTTGTATGGCTTTTACTGTAAATGATGATGTTCCATTGTTCTAAAACTCAGTTTTAAGTAGAGATTGAACGTTATGCTGCTGAAATTCATATCGGGGTATAAACAAACCCCGCATTTTTAGCATTGAGAGAATTGTGTGTGTGTTAAACAGCCACTGCCACTGCCCTATATCGTTTCAGTACAACCTATACGTTATGCTGTGTTGACATCAAAGACAACAAATCGGTGGCCGAGTGGTTAAGGTAGTTCGTCTACTGATGATCACGTGGTCTGTCAACACTGAGGTTGCGGGTTTGAGTCTCACTGCGGGCAGGGTGTACTCGACTCCAATCTTAATTGACAAGGATGGCCAGTTTTCCTACAGAAGGTCGGGGGTTTTCTCCGGGTACTCCGACTTCCTCCCCCAATAAAAACTGGACGCCATGAAATTGCTGAAAAATTGCTGAAAGTGGCGTTAAACATCATTCAAACAAACATAATGTATAGTCAGCATAAAAGATAACGAAGATTTTACTAAGATATTGATTTATTTTTATTTTTATATAACAACTTTAACAATGGAATGTACTTATATCAAACTAAAATGTTCGACTATAGAGAAATGTAACATTTTCTTAGCCTGACATACTAATTGTTAAATATACTTTAAATTCATGTATACACGTATTTGCATACCATTTGCACCATTTTTTCACACATTATACTCGTCTTTGGCACATATAATTAACACATGGAATCGGACAATACATTTCGAAATGAAAAGTGCACTAAAATAATATTACCTCTCGCACGTTTGTTTAACGATAACAAACACAAAAATACTGTTTTCAAGTTTCAACATTGTTTTTACGATGAATTAAATACTCTCCTTTAAAGAAATTCAAAAGTTTTATTCATATATTTGGACTTCATTACGCTATATATGTCAATTTTAAAGGAGTTGTCATTGAGTTAATATCACATTACTAAACAATTCTTTCCAACGAAAGCTAATGAGTTAATGACAATAACATTCCGTTTTTGAATTTTACATCAGATAAAACTGAAGGAGGCTGACATCACTGCGCATGTCCATACAAACAGATGACTAGAAATATTGGAGAAACTACTGCATTAATGCATATAAATAAGCACTGATTGGGAAGTATCCTCGTCGATTGTCATGCGACTACTCTAAGTCCATCGAAGTTCCGATGTCGTCAAATGTTTCCTTTTCGGGACGTAAATGTTTTTTAAGCCGACAACTTTAGTTTAGGGAATCGTGATGTAATGTTTGATTCCGGTCTTATCGGCGGTAATGGTGGTAATGTTGATTTCATTTTAGGTGGACTGGATTGTCTGAATAGCTTTCCGTCCACATACTGATGACTTCCAACATGAATGAATATTCCAGCTACAATGTTCAGAAGTAGTCCCATAATCACAAGACCGACTGACCAACTTACAGCAAAGTTAATGCTATTAGCACCAGCACCAAATATTATCACTCCAATCAATCCGAAAAAACCTGGAAACAAAAGACAATCATAATAATAAAAAAGCATTAAATATACCAAGGTTATAGATTTACCACGCCAGACGCGCGTTGCGTCTAAACAAGACTCATCAGTGGCGCTCAAACCCCAAACAATATTTAAAATCCGAGTAAATATGATAGATGTTTTATAAAAATTCCGAGAAGTTAAACCCAATTCGGCTAAGGGCATATACACCTTGCGAAAAGAAAAATCTTAAAATTGAAACGTTTTGAAATTTAGTTGGTCGTGGTATGAATATTGTCAATCAAAATGCTTTCAAATAATAAAAGAAATGCACAAACAGGGTAACTTTATTAACTAAATTTAAAAAAAAAACAATTAAAGGAAAGGTTAACGTCTATGAATACTGATTTAAAATATATAATATAAGAAATATTAAGATTTGGGAACCGAAACTTGCAAAACAGACATCATCAGTCGTAGGTTCGAACGTAACAATCAATGCGCAATCTAATTTAAATTCCTACGATATCAAACATGGCTGCAGTTTTCTTTTATATTTTGTAAAAAATACAATGTTTTCTGAATGGTCAGTTGTTCAATATATCATTGTTTTCACACCCAGAGGGCCAATTTACCGCATTAAATATCGCAAAGGGATAGCTGGATTCCTTCACTATAGTCCTACTGAAGACGAGAATTTGCCAAGCTTAGATCAAAGGTTACCAGATTTTAGTTCTAAATGAAAACAGTACGTACGTAAATAAAACTAAAAATTGGAATTTCTATATGTAATGTGTTTCAATTAGTTTTTAGAATGTTATGTTTTGAAAACCAATATCGGTCTAATTAGTGCTTGGTTATGCGAGTTTACATACACGTTTATATTAATGTCAACTATGATTGATGTTGTGTACATACTTGTAAAATATGCTGTAATTGCAGCTAGTCTTCCAACTGATTTTTCCTCAAACAGTCCACACATATATAAAAACATAAAAAGTAGTACTAATATTAATCCGCATGTTGTAAGCATTTCTATAACTGCGGCTCCCATTACTCTTCCTTTTGCTGTAATGGAAATAAAGGTACATTTATAATTCACTGCTATCAGAGATATTAGGGTTATTAAATTTACTAAATCAGACGCGTAAACTGAATCAGAATGATGACATAAGTAGAAATCAAACCAAGACAAAAAATTTTGAAGGTCAATTATTTGAGATGTTTTAATCACCAAAACTTATGCCAAATACAACTAAGTTCGTTTTCATCTTGCCACGGGACAGCTAGATAAAAAACCTTTGAAATTAAATCATGTTCATACTTTCATGGTAGGACGTTTTTACACCGATTATGCTTGCTTGGGGAGTTTTTTACGTCCTACACCGACAACTTAATGCCCTTGGTCGGACGGTACACCGATTATACAGATCAAGGATATTTTATTTCATAAATAGAGTGACATCAGGGGTATACTTGGGGTAACAAAGGGTTTCTTCGTATCGTATAAATCAAGCCAAGTATTCGGCTATTATTCAAAGGTTGTGACGGTATCAGTATTTAACGAGTATAATATTACGACGGAGAAAGGTGAGCAAATATGTATTACACTCGAGGATGTCTCTAACATTGTATACTTGACATATTAATAGACAACAAGTCATCTCTCAAAGACTTTATGTATTGATTTGAGAATAAAAGGCTGTTGAAGTATGAATTTTAAAACGAACCTGATAACCCCGACGAATGTCAAAAACAGAAAACAGTTATTTTAAAGACTTTTTTTTTCTTTTATTGCTGTTTTATGCAAATTTTTTAAAGTTCAAAATATGTAGGTTTTAATTTCATTCAAAATTATCAATGAATATATTTTCTATTGTAATTGTAATCAAATGCATTATATTATTGTTTTCACACTAAACATGAAAAAACTGTTTAAAACATAACACTTTAATGGCAATTTGTCTCAACTGGTAACTTATCAATCTTGGAACAAGTTGGAAATAATTATCAACTATCAAATATGCTTCTAAGTATATTTTATATTTTATACATTTATTTATCTTTATTGTTTTTGTCTGTCCTGGTATATACACTAGTTAACTTGTTTTTGCCTTTATTTAACCTTATTTATATTTTTAAATATTTTGTTTCCAATTATAATTCCTTAAACAACAGAATATTCTCGACTTGCTAAGTAAAATCCCTCCGCAAAATTGAGCTTTTAATTTTTACGAAATATAAGAATACATAATAAACAACTTCTATTAATTAAAAAATATATATGAAAATACTGATGGAAGAAAAATTCCGCTGACGTATATATAATCCGTGGACCATTTATATTTTGTGTGTTTTTCATAAATGTAAGATTGACCAAATTAAACTTCTGAGTTCATTCTTATGTTTGAAGTTATTAAAAAATAATCTCTTGAATTTGTTAAATGTATTAACAACAAAATTAATTTCTCGATCGAGGGATAACAAACTTCGATTGTGCACGTTTAATATAGCAGATTATACAATGGAAAAAGCGGAAATTTGTGTATTCCTCTATGGAGAAAATATGTTTTGATGTTACACCTCAATTACATATTAGTTTAACTTGCTATGGAAGATACATCTTGGACTTGTATGAGATACATTTAAAATGTGTGTTTTATCTTATCATATAGTATTTCGTTGATTTTCTGATCACTTCTGCTTTAACAAACTTTACTTGTTATTAAACATCTTTGTCATTCATTAACATCGGATATATGATGAAATGATGGACTTTATTGACGTTACTAAAAAAAATTCACTCTAATATTTTCTTTTATAAAACATTATGTTGGCATTAAAAAAATTTCGAATTTGAATTTTTGAATTTTGAATTGAAATCAGTTTTACTAACTATGCCCTTATGAGGCTTTAATGACTTCCCTTGCATGCAGTCTACAAATACTAAAACTAAATTATATTCGTATTCTATTTAATTCGCCTTATTCGCTTGGGGAATAAAACACGAAAACAAAAGTTGCTTAAAAGTGTTTTACATTTTTCGTCATTAATAGTTATAAAAATATGCTGGCCTGTAAAACGATAGCGAATACATATAGATAACAATTACATATAAGGGAAAATATATATCAGCGAATTTAAGTTATTTTACATAATTATATGCGTAATTAAGTACATTTCCATTAATGGCTGAAAAATTTCTCAAAGTGGCGTTAAACGTAGTACTGGTATTTTTATCATAACTTTACGGACTTTTGTATTAAAATCTCAAAATCACGTCAGTTATTTTGCCTTCCATTTTTTTTTTTAGTTTTGCTTATAAGTCTTGATTCGCAAAAAGCAGGTTTGTATCAGATAAATTAATAACCTTTGTATGTACCTTTGGTGACATTTTTACTGACTGCTATGATTATTACATAAAACATAGATTATGTTAAGAAATCAAAGCGCTCTTTTCTAACACATTTTTTTAAAAGCTGAAATAGATTGAAATAAAATCAAAGAAAATAAGAAAATATTGATCAAGGTAAATATTCATTGTCGTTTTGCAACACATATATATTTTCTTTTAAAATTGGAATGTTCATACATACACTGGCTTATTTAAGTACAAAGTGAAGCCGCTGTGTTTGAATTTCTCACGATTTATATCTAGCATATAATATTTACCTTTATACTGTTAAATGGATTAATGTTAAACTTAAAAAGAAACATTCAATCGATGTTTCACAATAATAATTTTATTGAAAATGTTGATGCAAAGGATGAAATATTTTGGCAGCATAAATGATGGAAAGCCAAATGCATTTTTTTTAGTTTTTTCTACATTTTTCTTAGTACTGATCCGATATTTTACGCAAAAATAATTTTCTTCAAACGAATTTTGTTTATTTACACTAAGGTTCGTTAGAGACTATTATACCATACCAATATAAGCACTAAATTAAATACAACAATACGATATGCAGATCGTTTCACTATAGAAGATCTAACTTAACGAACTATACAGCAAATATCAGTAATATTTTTCAAGATTTCAAGATTTATTAAATAAAGCTCAGACACAAAATTTGTGTAACATGAGGAGAATACAATGTAATCAAATATATAGACGAAATGGACAATGTAGACAATTAAAGCAATGCATTGATATTTTTTACAAACAATGATAAACGCTTACAGACATTAATATTACAGAAAGACAATAAGTACGACATTTTATCAACATTTGGGTACTGTGTGTAATAATTAGGTAACCATTTTTTCCTAAACATTTGTATTGTATCGTTTTGACACATGAAAAGAACATGAAATTACAAGTCATTACAATTTATTCATTTATTGCTGTTTTTCACCCGTGCGGGTCAAAACATACAAATAATACAGTATAACTAACAGATTATTCTATGACATACAAATGTACATACATGTTATATTGATATATTTTAATTTCGTTTAAATACTCAAAACACGAGCAAAGTTGGTTATTTCGTATAACCTAACTTTGTTTTTTTCAGCACGTGACTGATTGTGACGTCATAATAAGATGCATTAATGACGTTGACTATACATGAATTCTTCCGCAAACAACATGTGAAGACACTAAAATTGTGAATTGCAAATATTATTTGATTAGTGTATAAATCATTTTTGCAGTTCCAGTGACTGTTTTATAAATTTGCAAACATGCGGTAAGAATTCAGTTTTTGTGTTAAAATAAATCGATCTTTTGATCTTTTAAATATTAAAACTGAATATTTTAGGATATAATTATAAAGTGATGCGTGCAGTGGTAACTTCAATTCATTTTAAATCACATTTTGATGCACATGCATTTATCTAATTGTACAAATGCAATACAACTGTTTGTGTTCGTGACTTCCTATTTTTGTTTTGCGTTGTATATGTTTGTCTATATCAGGATTTGTAATCTTTCATTGACTTACGTTGTTGTTCGGTTGGGTTTCTTTGTTATTTGTTATATATATTTTAACCACAGAATATGTTTGCTTGTTAGCTTCTATATTTTTACTGTACTGAACTGTTGTCTTTGTGTTTGCCTTTGCTATGTTGTATATGCTATTTTTATTTTGTCCTCTTGTTTCAGTGTATCCTGCCAGATTGTATGAAAACATTTAAAATAAAATTTTAGAACATTCCTAAATTTCTGTATCACTTTCAATGTAGTGCAATATGAAACGAACGCAGATGTTGCTAACAAACGAAAACAAAAAACTTGTTTACTAATGGAATTATAAGTCGGTACGTTTACACTTGCTGTGGCTGGTTTACATGAAAAACTTTGATCATGATAAGTTATCAAATAATATCTCACAAAAAATGTCCCCCAAATCTTACTAGATAAATTAAATAAATTTTTGGCAAGAACTTTTAATACTTTTTATCCACAATTCAATTAACAATCTAAAAATATTTATCGATTTCTGAACGAAATCAATTAGATATGATTGCATATTCTGGTTTCTTAAGAATGTATATTGAATTTGTATATTAAATGTGTTTCTGTCCTTCGTGCGTTATCAATGGCTGACTTTTTGAAATTGATTTAAGATGATTAATCATCGAGTTGTTATCAAAGGTGTTAGGTGCCGCCTGACTACTGATTTACATCATAACGTGACAAGGGAAAACAACAGAGTTATGAATTGTATTTTTGAATTTTAAATCTGAAATGACTCAGCAAAATATTATGCAGTCATATAACACTTGGACTAACGCTTTTTTAAATCAAGTGTTAAAACGGTATACTAGACTGCATTTAAACAGTCAACGCACATACGTGTCATTGTAGTCTCACGAGAATAAATGTATTCCTCATTTTTGTTTGTTTGATTGATTGATTGATTGATTGATTGGTTGTTGCTTAATGTCCTGCAACCAATTTTCAGGGACGTTATTTTCGACACAAAATTCTGAATAGGTTTATACTTAGAATGGAGATATTTGCGATTATAAGAAAAACTTTAAAAAAATTCAGCAATACGTAGCAATGGTCAACCGCTGCCAGCTAGGAGTCCATAGTTGCTAGCTAAGAGTCAACTGGTCGTAGCGAAGTGTCAGCGGTTGCTCGAGAAGAAATCAGACATTGGTCCTGAATGAAATGGGCTGTTAATATGCTATTAATTTGACCGTTTGTTTTGTATGGCAAACACGTTTTGTTTTTTGTTTTTGTTTTTGTTTGTTTTTGTTTGTTTGTTTGTTTGTTTGTTTGTTTTTTTTTGTTATTTTAAGCACATTACAACGCTTATCAAAAACTCAAACTATTTTTTGAAAATCAAAATAAAATTTATTACATTAATAGAGTATCTGATATTTTGGAAGGACAAACGCTTTCAGTATATAACATTGTGAAGAGTGTAAGATATGTATAACTATACATCTATTTTACGCCAATTTGATTTAATCTTTTAAAAGAAAGTTTTATTAAACATATATTATTTAAATTTCAAAAACGTTTAAAAGAAATAAAGTTTAACTAACTGTTTCTTTTTCCACATCATTGCGAAGAAGAATTGTACAAAAAAGTTTAGGTTTAATATTAACTACTTCAAATTGAAAAGAAAAATACTTTGCAAATCATTGTAAAAAGAATTGTACTAAAAACCTTAGGTTTAATATTACTTCATATTGAAAAAAACTAAAAATAATTAAACGTATCACATTTTACAATGGGTAATAATTGTATAATAATAGTTTCTGTTAACGTAGGTATAGTATTCAGACAATAAAACGAGACGACAAACTTAAGACAATCTGTATTGTTTTTCATAAAGGTATTGAGTTTACATTTCCTTTCTTTTCTGTTTCGTGTGTAAGTTGTCGGGCACATTGGTAACGGTTACTACTGGAAATTTTTATTGAGAACTAATGAAAACTTATACATTTTTGGTAACTTTATACGCCATTATTTCTACAGGCTTATGTGAAAAATTTTTTTAATGTAATTTCAGTCAACAATCTTCATATTATGTTTTATTTGTACTTAATACTTGTATATATTAACTATTTTTTGTGTACGTTAAACATCACTCCATCAGTCATTCACTAATACTCTGTTTTATGTAGATTGTATTTAACACGTTTAATATTTTTATACCCTCAAACTTGCTTTGTCAGGAAAAAAAGCGATGTTATTAATTTTTATAATCCTACAACCTAATAACCTCCTTTCTGTTAATACTTTGAAATCGTCATCTGATTAGGACATTAAATCTTAACGTGCTATTAGAGATAGTGCCAAATCCACTGCACATGAAAGGTTCCGAAGAGAGTACCAACGCCCCTGCACAAGAAAGGTTTCGAAGAGAGTGCCAAATCCGCTGCACATGAAAGGTTCCGAAAAGAGTACAAAATCCCATGCACAAGAAAGGTTCCGAAGAGAGAGTACCAATATCCCCTTCACATGCAAGATTCCGAAGAGAGTTCCTAATCCCATGTACATGAAAGGTTCCGAATGGCTAGCACGTAAAGATTGCTATGTAGGTGGCGGCTGCAAGCAAACTTTTCAAGCTTTTTCTAATCTATAATCCTAAGTTTGAAATTGCTGGTTGTAGCTCTTAACTTCGGGCATCGTGTACTTGACTTCAATCTTTATTACACGGCTTTGTGCTAAAAATAAGGGTTTTACCGGGCAGTCCGGCTTCCTCCTAATAAAATATCTGGATGCCATGAAATAAATGGAAAAATTGTAGAAAGTTCTGGCAAACACCAATCAAACAAACTAATACACTGAATTTACTGACATTGTTGTACTATGTCCCCGTACCTAAAATGTTTTGATACATAACACAGATATCAATCAATCAATCAATCAATCAAACTATTGCAATATGAATTAGAACAAGAAATAGCATAGACATGTTTTGTCGTGTTCCTTGTAATCTGCAAATGTTAGCTAAGTATGAAATCATGAGAGCCAGAGACTTCAACCTTTTTGTTGGCAGAAACTTGTTTCATGTGGGTTTGTCAGAACAACCATGATTAGATGCCTTTATACTCGGAATAAAAGATTGTATAAAATATTTTCACCAAACAAGCGAAAAGCCGTGACTACTTCGAATAGAATGTTTAAAGCAATAAATAGCATTATCGGGGAATAAATCTACAGTAACTTTATGTTCAGCCTTGTAAACTATTTTAGTTTTATAAATGTTTGTATTTTATATTGAAATAATAAAGTTCTTAACTTGGTACAATCTAATTATCATATCATGCAAGTTTTAAAGTTGTAATATTAAGGATGTGTAAATTGTATAACCCTAATACGTAGGTGTCATTGGGACAGCGTAACTATGTAATTATTGTCCATATTGAAATTTAATGTCTTGCACTCTGTGTTATATCTCTACCCAGTTAAAATGTTATTTACAAGCATGACACAGAAATGGTAGAATTAGGGTTTATAAAACAACGCATGTCTCCTTGTGACAGGATTAAATCCCAAAATTCTGAATACACAAGAAAAAGCTTCTTGTTACATATACGCTTGCAAAAAATATTTTTTAATGTAGAGGATCTTGTATGATTTTTGTTAATGTAGAGGATGTTATATGATTTTGGTAATGTAGAGGATCTTATATGATTTTGGTAATGTAGAGGATGTTATATGATTTTGGTAATGTAGAGGATGTTATATGATTTTGGTAATGTAGAGGATGTTATATGATTTTTGTAATGTAGAGGATGTTATATGATTTTTGTTAATGTAGAGGATGTTATATGATTTTGGTAATGTAGAGGATGTTATATGATTTTGGTAATGTAGAGGATGTTATATGATTTTGGTAATGTAGAGGATCTTATATGATTTTGGTAATGTAGAAGATCTTATATGATTTTGGGAATGTAGAGGATGTTATATGATTTTGGTAATGTAGAGGATGTTATATGATTTTGGTAATGTAGAGGATGTTATATGATTTTGGTAATGTAGAAGATCTTGTATGATTTTGGTAATGTAGAAGATCTTATATGATTTTGGTAATGTAGAGGATCTTATATGATTTTGGTAATGTAGAAGATCTTATATGATTTTGGTAATGTAGAGGATGTTATATGATTTTGGTAATGTAGAGGATGTTATATGATTTTGGTAATGTAGAGGATGTTATATGATTTTGATAATGTAGAAGATCTTATATGATTTTGGTAATGTAGAGGATGTTATATGATTTTGTTAATGTAGAGGATCTTATATGATTTTGGTAATGTAGAGGATGTTATATGATTTTGGTAATGTAGAGGATCTTATATGATTTTGGTAATGTAGAGGATGTTATATGATTTTGGTAATGTAGAGGATGTTATATGATTTTGGTAATGTAGAGGATGTTATATGATTTTGGTAATGTAGAAGATCTTATATGATTTTGGTAATGTAGAAGATCTTATATGATTTTGGTAATGTAGAGGATGTTATATGATTTTGGTAATGTAGAGGATCTTATATGATTTTGGTAATGTAGAGGATGTTATATGATTTTGGTAATGTAGAGGATGTTATATGATTTTGATAATGTAGAAGATCTTATATGATTTTGGTAATGTAGAGGATGTTATATGATTTTGGTAATGTAGAGGATGTTATATGATTTTGATAATGTAGAAGATCTTATATGATTTTGGTAATGTAGAGGATGTTATATGATTTTGGTAATGTAGAGGATGTTATATGATTTTGGTAATGTAGAGGATCTTATATGATTTTGGTAATGTAGAGGATGTTATATGATTTTGGTAATGTAGAGGATGTTATATGATTTTGATAATGTAGAAGATCTTATATGATTTTGGTAATGTAGAGGATGTTATATGATTTTGATAATGTAGAAGATCTTATATGATTTTGGTAATGTAGAGGATGTTATATGATTTTGATAATGTAGAAGATCTTATATGATTTTGGTAATGTAGAGGATGTTATATGATTTTGTTAATGTAGAGGATCTTATATGATTTTGGTAATGTAGAAGATCTTATATGATTTTGGTAATGTAGAGGATCTTATATGATTTTGGTAATGTAGAGGATGTTATATGATTTTGGTAATGTAGAGGATGTTATATGATTTTGTTAATGTAGAGGATGTTATATGATTTTGGTAATGTAGAAGATCTTATATGATTTTGGTAATGTAGAGGATGTTATATGATTTTGATAATGTAGAAGATCTTATATGATTTTGGTAATGTAGAGGATGTTTTATAATTTTGGTAATGTAGAGGATCTTATATGATTTTTGTAATGTAGAGGATGTTATATGATTTTGGTAATGTAGAGGATCTTATATGATTTTGGTAATGTAGAGGATGTTATATGATTTTGGTTAATGTAGAGGATCTTATATGATTTTGGTAATGTAGAGGATGTTATATGATTTTGGTAATGTAGAGGATGTTATATGATTTTGTTAATGTAGAGGATCTTATATGATTTTTGTTAATGTAGAGGATGTTATATGATTTTGGTTGAGTGGCTACTATTATTGTAGGGGTAAATGGCAGCACTTTTGAATTATCAAATCTCAATATTGTTACCTTCTTACTTTGTTCTGCTAAAATTACTTTGTCCAAAAAAAACAACAAAATATTTTTAAATTGTAATGATATAACATAAGAATAAATAACAATATATTGCCTGCTAATAATAAAGTGATAACAAAAATTGTAACAAAAAAACCCATATTTTTTCATGCTGAGATTGAAATTATATATAAAGTATGTACTTCAGTTATAAGGTTTACAACCGATCACCTGATATAAATACAAAGTATACAGGCTAGCGGTCAGACTTTCTGGTATTGACTGCTAGATAGCTATCCGTCATTACCAGAAATCGGACCGCTAGAGAGTAGTGTTTGTGTCTGCACTGTTTCCCAATGCAATAAACACAATAGTCAATGTTAATGAAGGTTATGACAAAATACTGAACACCTAGAATTAAAACTTAAAAAAAAAACACAATCCACAAATCAAAGTCCGAGAAATCAACAACCAAAAGTATAGTAATTACAGCAATGGCCCTGACTACCAATGGCAATATCATTAAATTCGAACACCACGCGTGCCATGGTATGGACCCTTGGGTAGTCCAAATTCCCTGGTATTGCCCTCAGTATAATTCACTATTGTGTTATTACTGTATGGCAAAACGAAGGTATACAGATACTTGTATCAGATATAAATGACAGAATATTACTGCGGATATTGTGTTGGTATTAAAAAAAATACAAATATTGCCTGTTGACATTCAAGTGTATCAAAAAAAGACCAAAAATATTTCCATCTGATACAATTAAGATTTGTATCCACAAATATTTAAAAAAAAACCATCGATTGGTGAAATGGTTATAATATTAGTTTAATTGTTGTCATTATAAATAAATTTACTTGATATCACATATTGAGTATTATGCGATACTTTTAAGAACAAAATTATGGAATAAGACATGTTGAAAAGTAATGGATAAGTTTGGAGTTCCGTTTTATATATATATACGCATATTGGGAACTAGATGCAAAAAAAACCATGCCTTTACAATAAGGAATACACATAAGGTAAATTACATATAGTTACCTGGTGATGAATGGTAGTAATTATGCGTACTATAACAAAGTGTGTGAATGTCTGAAACACAAGTCGTGAAAAGTCCGGAATTCGTATTTCCATCAATTGATACCGCCCAATATTTAGTCCCGAATCCAGTAAGAAAAAATATGAGACTGACGATTTCAACAATTCCCGAAATCCAATCTAGTCCAATCCGACACGGACAGTTCAGTTTCCACGGCATTTTTCAGTTCCGTCCTAATTACACGAAAATCGAAATTTTAATTAGTTTCACAAAAATTCTTATTAAGTCCCTGGATTTAATATTTGTAGTTTCGAAAATTGCTTTCAATTGTCCATAGTGGATTCCGTTCTTAGATGAAGCCGTCAAAAGTCACAATATTTTAGGATCACCATGTTCGGTTTTACATTCTACTGAGCAGATTGCAATAGTAAAAACTGTTCATTTTCCTGTGTTAATGCACTTTTCAGTATTTCCAATTTCTTCGTGTGAGCAGAGTCTTAATTCTGAGGTAAAATGAAAACTTTGGACTTAAGAATTTCAATCCCACTTGTATTGATTACGCATGAAAGTTCTGTTTGCAAATTTGGTTTCTTTCCAATAAATAAGATTTTAAAAACCAGGCCGAGTTTACCCTTTAAATTTTATGTATGATTCGTATTGAGATTAAATCTGAACAACAACCTTCAATAGCAAAGATCGAGGGTTCAATTGGGGGTAGCTCTGAGAAATAAAATTAATAAATTAATAATAGCTATGATTGCCATATTGAAACTAATTAATTTTTTTAACACACGATATTACCCGATATTAATACTTGGTTTTGATAAAAAGAAACTAATAATACATATCCCATTTTTGTGTGATTACCGTAGCCCCTTAATGTGCCTTATTCAATCATCAATAAATGTGTATTGAACAGTTGTGATCTTATATATTACAATGTACGGGTAGGGTATCACATGCAAATATTTGAAGGATATTTCGTTTAACTGGACCAAGGTTAACTACAGAAATTAAATCACGAATGTTCAAATCAAAAGGTACTTTATATGGATAATAAATGATTTAAGTCTTCGGTTTTACGCGATATCAACTTCTCGAAAGAAGATTACAAGTGGTTCATTCAAAATTGTGTCCCATTAGCGAAGAAAGTTTTCCCCCAACTGTGAGAACTGTCATTTTGGTCCACTTTAGTAGCAGATATTTAATGTAAGAATACAATTTCTTATCAAATAAGCATGTATATAGTTATAACAACCTGTCAATTACACCTATCAATTTATTAAAATTTTATTATATATACATTTTGCCTATTTAAATATAGAAGAAATAAATGTCATAAAGAAAAATCTTTTTATTGAAAACTATTTTTTTTGCCAATAGAAATAAAAAAACAAACCTAAATATATTGTTACGTTTTAAAATCATTTAAACTTATTTAATTGAATATTACTTTACACTTACACATAAGTGTGGTAACAACGCCGAGTGGTTAAGGTACTACGTTATCTCCTGGTGATCACTGGTATCAATACTGAGGTTGCACGTTCGAGTCCGACACAAGGTGTGCCCGACTCAAACCTAACAGAACCATTTCCTTACAACCGTCGGAGGTATTCACGAGGTACTCCAGGTTTTTTCTTTAATAAAATCCAGATGCCTCGATGTAGCTGAAAATTACAGACAGTCGGGCTAATACTCCCCCCCCCCGATTCAAATCAAGGTGTATTACCCATACTCTTCAATAAAGATGTATTGCTTAAATTAATATGTATTCTGCTATTGTTTACTTTACATGTTTTGAAGATAAAAAGTAATCTAGACCAGAGATCGAGTCATTTTAAAATTATATAATTAAGTCACCACAAAAATTGAGGATAAAAGTAAATTTATCAAATATCACGTTTACAAGCGTTATGTAGTTAAAAGGGAAATATAACGGAATTTATAAGTAATATAGCTTTTTAAATAATTTTACGACTGAATGAGTAGCAAGTGTTTAAATAAATATATATCAACATGGTCTAATGGTATGTGACGAATTGATTGACACTTAAAATGTTCTAATATAGAATACGTGTATATATTTCACGTGAACGGCGGTGGCAATTTGATAGCGAAAAAGGGAAATAATTTATTGCGCCACTCGTGTTCTTATATTTTGCTTTTTCGTGTAAATAGTTTCTGTTGTTTTTTTTTTAATTTTTGCATTTCCTTTCATAAGAATTTCAGTCCTCATCAACTTGCGATGCAAAACGGAAAATAACAGAAAAATCGAAAAGGGTGCATTCCACTTCTGTGCTATAATGTAATGCTGCGTCACTTATGTAGCTTTCTACTATCAGTGGTCGTTCATGTCACAATTCTGATGTTTCTATCGGCTATCATTTTCTATCGCGATACTTGTTAAAACCATCGCGATGAAAAAAACTTGAGGCATAATGTAAAAGGTATCGGCTTATTCTTAAAAACTATAGTCTTGCTTTTTTCATCTACCTGACCGATCGTGTTACAATTGTGATGTTTCTACTTGCTTTTGACTTGCTTTTTTCTATCGCGATACTTGTTAAAAGCATCGCAATATGACCAATATACTTATTAGAAGCATCGCGATACTTTTGAAAAGCATCGCGATGCTTTTTTATTTCATGCATGATGTTGTTTCATCGAGATGCTTTTCAAAAGCATGTGCAATTTTAGTATAGGACAGAGCAAGCAGATATATTTTAGTATAGAGATTGAGATGACATGTTAATGTTCACTTCAACCGAATTTTAACGAAAAAAAAACAAACAGAAGCAGTTTCTTGCGTTACGCTTTCGTAAAGGCCAAATTGGGATCAATCATTAGAATGTACGACAGAGAACAAAGTTGTTCCATAATACAAGGGTAAGGTAATGTTTATACATTATTAAGTGTTGAAAAAAACCACCTTTTATTTGTATAAAATACCAAAACACTTACAAAATTCAGCACGTGCTCAATCTCAACTCAACGTAAATGAATAAATCCATAACTTTATGATATGTCGTAAAGTAAGATTGGTCTTGCGTCCGCTTTAAAAGAAAAAAGAAAACGAAATATGACTGACCTTATTATAAATTTCACAAATAATGTTATATACAGTTGGTTAAACTAAATTTCATTATATATCGTACGTGCACCTTAACTGCATTGAAATATACGAGATTAAGATGAGGCGGGGGACGCTGTGATGGGAGTCATCCTCGGTCGATTGGCTGGTTGCTGGTACGTCCAGAGATTTTTTTTATTTTACTTACAGCTTATTGGATGAAAACAAGTTGATACACAGGTAACCAGTGATTGAAATAGGATAGATCACGCAGGTCGATTATAATGTCGTTAGTAAAGTATGGAGAATTTAGTAGAGATAGAGAATCTGTAGCTCTATTTCAATATTTAAAAATGGATCTTCAACGTGCAATAAGCGTGGTACTCTCACTGAACACGTAACCAACATGGTCCACCGCATGGTCTCTACCGGGGAACTACAGAACTCTAGAACCGTGCACCACCGCAAGGGAAGGCATTCTTTCCTCTACCGGAGAACTACAGAACTCTAGAACCGTGCACCACCGCAAAGGAAGGCATTCTTTCCTCTACCGGGGAACTACAGAACTCTAGAACCGTGCACCACCGCAAGGGAAGGCATTCTTTCCTCTATCGATACATGGGGAACTACAGAACTCTAGAACCGTGCACCACCGCAAGGGAAGGCATTCTTTCCTCTACCGATACATGGGAAACTATAGAACTCTAGAACCGTGCACCACCGCAAAGGAAGGCATTCTTTCCTCTACCGGGGAACTACAGAACTCTAGAACCGTGCACCACCGCAAGGGAAGGCATTCTTTCCTCTACCGGAGAACTACAGAACTCTAGAACCGTGCACCACCGCAAGGGAAGGCATTCTTTCCTCTATCGATACATGGGGAACTACAGAACTCTAGAACCGTGCACCACCGCAAGGGAAGGCATTCTTTCCTCTACCGATACATGGGAAACTATAGAACTCTAGAACCGTGCACCACCGCAAGGGAAGGCATTCTTTCCTCTACCGGGGAACTACAGAACTCTAGAACCGTGCACCACCGCAAGGGAAGGCATTCTTTCCTCTACCGGTGAACTACAGAACTCTAGAACCGTGCACCACCGCAAGGGAAGGCATTCTTTCCTCTACCGATACATGGGGAACTACAGAACTCTAGAACCGTGCACCACCGCAAGGGAAGGCATTCTTTCCTCTACCGATAAATGGGAAACTTTAGAACTGTTTTAATAAATTAATTTAAGATTAGTCAAATTCCCCTTTTTTATTGGTGCTTTGTTTTCTTTTGTTGTCCCTGGTTTTATATAAGTGTTTTTCTACTATGAGATTGGCTGCCCTGTTGATATTTCTTCGCTTTTTGCTACACATCAGTACAGGTCATTATATATTTCAAATATGTCCGTTAAAAAATGACAAATGGCAACAATGTTATAAAAGAAATGGTTATTTAAATAATCCATATATGTTAAGTTCATGTCTACTTAAATACATGTATGTATAGTTCGTAAAAACTGCTTTTTAAATTTAACTCATCATAACAAGAATGACTTTTATTTAATTTTCTGATTAAAAGAAAAATTATTTTCTACTCTACAAACACAACGAAATATACTGGTATTAGATTGAAGTGGTATTTTTAATGAAAAGTTAGAAGTGACCCACTAAGGTTAGATGTTTTTTTCTTTTCAGACACAAATCAAACTTGGGTCTATGTTGTTGTGCGCCGATTATACCAAAATGTGTTTACTGTCATTGAGTCATATGCGACACGTGATGAAAGAAACATGAAAAACAGTAATATTCTTCCGCAAGTGGTCGTTTCTGGTACAGATGAGCACACTTCTGTGCTCGTGGCGTCATCCAATCAAAACACATAAAACAAAGAACGTTACATAATAACGTTTTTGTTTCGAGCGTTCTGATTTGCTGTCGCAAACAAAAGAGTCTTAAACAGTTTAGAGTCTATAGGATATCGCGATGTGACAGTTGTTGGTTTTCGAAAGAAAAATGTACTTTTAGAGAAGCCCGTGTGATCTTTTACTTAATTTCTATCACTAGTGGAAGATCCCCGGTCTTTTCCAATAAATAGCTGATTTCTAGTGCAGATAACCCAGTAAAGATGAGCTCAGACGCACTCATTTTTACTCGTTTCTACGCACAGTGCTCCCCCTCCCTCAAAAAAGTTGTCCCCTCCCACACGAAGATTACAAAGAAAACATATAACAAATAGAACAGTAGAGGCATATGTGATTTAATTGATTTAATTTGTTGTACCTAGGTTGGTGTTATCTCTCCAGAAGTTCTATGATGACTTAACGGATCGTTATGGGAAATCAGTGTCTCAAATACGATCTGACATTTTCGCTGAGTCATATATAGGTAGTGTTTTTCCTATTCCTTGATTTGACTTTTCCCTAGACATGACAATGCGTAACTCGACGGGCGTCTAATTAGCGGCAAGCACTGCTTAATCGTCCGGAGCACCTGAGTGCACCCATGGTTTTTATTGGGTTCGGGTTACTCTCTTTCTGTGTTTTATGTTTTTGGTTTTTTTTTGTTGTGTTTGTATATATCCGGATTTGTAACTGTCCCTTGGCTTTTGGCTAATGTTATTCGGTCGGTTTATTTTTGCTTTTTTTCTTAATAATTAATAAGGGACCGACCATTTAACTTGCAAGGGGGGCTTTGGCTTTTTCCTAAAAAAATATTTTGAAAATGATTTTTGATGAAAAAAATATTTTGGAAGCAGAGGGTAAGAAAAAAAAATATTCTGAAGAAGGATTTCTGCTATATAAAATAATGCTAATAATGAAAAAAATATTCTGTTTCTTACCAAAACAAAAAACCAAGGCCCCGCCTTCAAGTTAAATGGTCTGTCCCTAATACGGAAGTGTATTTTTTCTCGTTAGAACCACAGAAGAACATGATAATTTTAAGTGTAGTTATTTCTACTAACGCTAGGTGTAGCTGTTTAGTGTATAACTTGTTGAAAAGTTAACTGCAAATTCTGGTTCCCAGTTTTAAATAACCCCTCAGACGCTCTACTAGCATTACCCTGAACAAGCTACCATGTGAACTTATATTTGGACTGAAGATAATTTACATGTTTTTGATGTCGAATACTGCATTTAAATGTAAATTTAAATGTGAAGTACAAATTTACTTGACACAAAAACCAGTCAGAATCTTTACTCTGCTGACTCTACAAACTCGTCTTAGTTTTGTAGTTTTCACAATTATAAATGTGTATTTTTGAGAAGCAGGCGATAATTATTTAATAAGTCGTTTTACATGAACAATTTATGGTCATATTATTCAGCCAATAAATGTTTATTTTTGCGACAAGAGAGATAATTCTACTTAATTGAGCGGATTTCAATTATGACATGTATTGTAAATGTTCCCAACAATAAAATGGCCAGAATATCAAAACTGTATTAATTCTACAGATAGTCCAATAACTGTTCTATAGCGGCAAGCTAGAAAATTAAACTATAAATAAAAGAGGTTTTAGTCTCGCGCAAATTATTATTTATAGTTATTTTGAGATTAACATAGTATATAATTATGGCATATATATGCAACTGTAGACCTATTTTAGTTCTAGTTATTATTTTTTGGAACTTTTGATCCAGCTGAAGTAAATTTGGAGAAAGCTTCTAAAGGTCTTCCATATGTGATATGCTTAGATGTTTCTAGATATTAACATTGATTGATTGATTGATTGATTGGTTGATTGATTGATTGATTGATTGATTGATTGATTGATTGATTGATTGATTCTTAGCGGTTAAAACATGAAATATATGACGTTATCATTAACTGCGTGTACTCAATGGCCGTCTAGTCCTGACACTTATATGTTACGTTCTTGATAAAAATTAATTTATGTGTCGAATCAAAATAATTCATTGTGCACGTGGACACGAATATATACTGATTTAATCACGGGTTAGTTCTTTGTGTCCACACAAAATTTCTGGCATAAGGGCAAAACCGTGGCACAATCAGTACATATTATGTTTTAAATATACACGACTTTGTTCACAATTTGCAATACTGGCATAATGTTTATTTAGCTGAACTTAAGGACCTATAAAATATTCAGTATGTATTGTAAACAAAATAAAGAAAAGTCACAACAAAATACCAACAACTAAAGAAACTGTCAAAAAGACAATACAAGAAACTAGCAAACTCGAGAACCACGAACTAAAAAATAAACAACTACAGCAATGGTCCTGACTGGTTTCCGTTAATGTAGAGTGTGAGTTGATGAAAAAGGTTGCGTTTCCAGTGATGTATGGTAGATTCGTTTTTCAACAGACCGTCTGCCTCCCAATAATTAAAAACGGCGCTCCCCTTCTTGCTTACTTTGTTCCTCTATAAAATAAGGACTTAATCTTAGCTCTCTACTTCATTTTCGTGCTTTCATTGAATAATCTAAAATTCGGCGATAAACTTCTAATAGCTATTGGTAATTTGCGGAACGGACATTGCAGTAACTTAAGTACGGAAGCCTTTTAGTGCCATCCCAGCAAACAATTTTACGTCGTAGAAACGTCGTTAAAATGTATGTTTTTGGTTGCAGTAACGTTACGATATAACGTTATTTTTACGAAAAAATGGATGGTTTTCTTAACGTCGCCTTAACGTTTTTTGCAACCATTTTACGACGTTTAACAGACATTCACCAAACGTTACGAAAAAATTGTGACGTACACCCGACATTTAGACTACGTATGACTTTGATGAAGATGTTCTGTAAACGTTGTCACAACATTAAAAATAATATATAGCACGTTCCACAGACGTTTGTCTAACGTAATTGAAACAAGCAATTGATGCATTATATGAAAAAAATGTCTTCCTGAAAATCACTGTTCCGTTTTTTCCTCGAAAGAAATATGGTCATAACCACATCGTATTTATTAACCACAACAATACATCTCTGATAGCCAACGTAAAACGAGATACCAAATGATTAACATTTCAAGAATTCAAGTAACATATAGAAAGCTACATATAACTGCCTTTATGTCTCGAAAAGCTCTGCTGCAGACTCCACAAAATACATAGTAGGGTGAAATACAAAATACGATTTTCAAAGGAAAAACGATGCAAATTACTTGTATAATTAAAATAGAAAAATAAATTAGTTTCCTATTTTTTTATTGTTTAAATATTACGAGACAAAACAGTTAATTAAGCCTCTGACACACAGTTGTACAAGAGGACACACAGAAAATATAAACAGTAGTTGGTTTAAGACATTAATACATACAGACACAAATACAGCTACATTAATTAAAACACACAAAGGCAATACATATTAAAACATATGTTCAACAATCTAACAGTCAATACACAAAAATACGTGTTGTAGAGAGAGCAAAAAATACAAAAGCAGTTTATTCACAACAGATCTATATGACATCGGGATCTTAGGATTTTGTAATATACAATCAATACATTAACTTTTAAAAAGTTTTTACAACTGGTTGCTGTCTAGATTCTGGCACCTAAAAATAAATAAATAAATAAATAAATAAATAAATAAATAAATAAATAAATAAATAAATAAATAAATAAATTAAAAAAATGTCTTGCATCTTCCCATATTTTTCATACGAATTAAAGCAATATAATTTCTTTATCTGATAGACTCTTTTTAACCATCTATTACATTATTATTATTTTTAGGAGTACATTAAGCATTCTTTATACGACACGGTAGCAGTGGTTAAGTTTGAAGTGTGTGTAAAGCTCTAAACAAAATGTTTAAAATATACTGTTATTTTATGAATTTGGTCCAAGGATAGAAGTTTTTATATCAGCGTGTCTCTGTACGCTAAAATTTTGAAACGAGGGCGTCGGTGGCCGCGTGGTTATGGTAGTTAGTCATCTTCTATTCACCGCGCGAGGGTTGTTCGGTTTTTTTTACCGGATATTCCTCCCGCAAAAAACCTGGACGTAATGATACAGCTAAAAAATTGCTGAAAGTTGCGTCAACCACAATTTAAATAAAAACAATATAAACTCTGAAAATGTTTTGAGACAATCTGTGTTCAGTATAATTTGTTTTTCCCTAAGTTAGCAATTATTAAACCTACCTTATATCTGGATCCCCTGGCCTATTAGGGGCATGTTTTAGGCATTCCGTTATAATCTCCTCATCATCCATTTCTGTGGCTGACGGATGATTTTTTCTGTATGCTCCTGGAGAAGAAGAAAATTAATAAATCTTTCGGTATTTTTTGTCATCTGGTTAACAGTAGTTGCACTTCGATAAATTGGTCATTTGCAAAGATTGATGATGGTTTACAGTTTCTTATTAGTCCAAATAATAATTATTTAAAAGTGTTGACAAAAACATTTTTGCTCTTCCTTTCAAATAAGCATGTATCATGTAACACGTAACAATCCTGTGTTGTGGATTTATTATTAATTATAATACAATGATTTAGAAAATAACTTACGTATTATCATCTGACAACACACAGAAGGAATCAGTAATGGAAGCTTTCCGTTTTCCCTCTTAAACCGTAGTCAGACCATAATGCATTGCTGCCAATTGTCTTCATCATTCGCCATACGGACTCCCAACCAGAGCTACCTCCCAGAGCAGTAAGCAGCTTAAGCTGTACGATAAAAAAAAACAATAAATGATTTTACTTCACACATAATCTTAATCCTACTGAAATATATGTAAGAAGAATAATAGGAACCGGATTATTTCCTGTATAAGCCATGTTTACCAAATATTTAAGTTTGGGGTCCAAATGCACATAAGAAAATGTCGACTGGCTGAAATCGTGGGGCTGAAATGCGTTAAGGAAATATTTCACGAAATAAGATCAATTATAAATACATTCTAAGACCCAAATGAAAAGGTCTTCTTCTTCTTGTTGGGGGGTTTTAACGTCCTACACTGATAAATAAATACCAACGATCGGACGGTTGTTAGTTGTTAGTAGTCCATGGACTCCACCATGGTGGGTTTGTCGAAGCCCAGCCTTCGGGATACCTAGTCGAAGAACTCGGCAGCATATGTTATACTAGCGGCCGGGCTGCTCCGATGTAACGTTGACCTACTCCAAGTACCCCACATGGGTAGGAGCGCTTCCGCACTCTGACCTGTCGTCGAGATATAACATCTGCAGAGTGAGCAGCCAGTGTATGCTTTCCTCTGACATTTATGACATGACTAGGTCTAAAATATTACTGAATTTTATACACCCATTTCTTTTCATTCTTGTTTTCAATTAAACGATAATCGAACGTGATTTTGAGGAAAGGGAATTAAATTGTGCGAATGTCGCAACGAAACATTTATTATACAATATTCGCTCTTAAAGAATTAAAAGAAGAATTATTACATATCAAAAATATGCTAAACGTTTTCTTATTAATTTTGTCTATTGTATTTTGTATATTATAGTACTTACTTTTGAGCTTTGTCTTTTCTTTACATGTGGCGAATGACCCAGTTTTCTTTGTTTCAATAGCAAACACTCACAAGACATCAAATTACGCGTGCACGTGTGGTTTTACAACCCTTAGGTAATTTCATGACCCCTGCTATTTACATTCGATCGGCAAGAACAAAAGGCACTGTAAGAGATATACAGAGAAATAAAGCGAACAAAACTGACCGGGAAATGTTAATTAAATTCTGGTAGAAATTCATAAAATTCGATACAATCTTATGTAAAGTATCTCTGTTGCAATCCCCCACCCCCGTAAATCGCCAGCTAATAAAAAAAACCTTGTAAGATACATAATTTGAAAAAAAGCAAAACAGATTGAGGAGGAACATGCTAATTAAATTCTTGTGGAAATTCATTTATTTATTAAAATGTAAAGAATCTATTATGTCGAAACCCTCCCCCGCCCTCTTCAATCCAGGAAAGATTTTTAAACAGAAAAATAGTTTAATATGATTTGTTTTAAAATACTTAAAATATTGGTAAACTATATTCTTTATTTTAAAACATACGTGTTAAACTGTAAAATATTTATATCTAATCTCCATCTACCCAACCCAACACACTATTTTTTTCAAAAAATCGTATATGGGTTCTTAATAAGTCGAACACTAATAAACGTTACAAGGACGTTGCAAATATGTTCGCTAAGTTTTTTGTAACGTAAAAAAC
This sequence comes from Limnoperna fortunei, assembly GCA_944474755.1. Classification (NCBI taxonomy): domain Eukaryota; kingdom Metazoa; phylum Mollusca; class Bivalvia; order Mytilida; family Modiolidae; genus Limnoperna; species Limnoperna fortunei. Next base: position 57,245,693 of record OX104124.1, read on the forward strand.
ACGTTGAATTAACGTTATGTTTTACGTGATTTAACAACGTCTACACAATGTTAAACAAATGTTGCTATTTTTGACAACGTTATAATAACGTCAGTTAAACGTGCTTAATTACCTTACGAATCAAAGACGTAACAACAACGTTGCATTTTCGTTGTAGATAAGTAACGTCAGGTCCGACATTCTCACAACTTATAACCAACGTTAGATTTACGTCATGTGTTTGCTGGGATACAATTTACTTTTTATAATTTGTTATACAGATTATTACATTTGTTGTAATTTGTTATAAAAGATTATTTAGTTCGATATAACAGAGTCCAAAACTGTTGGACCTTATAGTCTATACCGCAGATCAATGTCTTTATTATATAATAGTCCAAGACCATCATTATCTCTTAAAACTCTATTTCTGCGTATATTTTGATCACTTCTGAATAAAAATGGCAGACCCGTAAACTGTACATTTTATCGGTCATGGCTATAAAATTAATATGAAAAGTGGACTTATAAACTGTAAATTTAAGGGCTCCGGTGCTTTACAAAATGTTTTAATAAGAAATGCGGACTCATAGTAAATGGCATGGGTCAGTGACTTAAACGTTACTTGGAAAGTTGGAACTGTAAAATGTATAATTTATGGGGTGTGGGGCTATTAAATTAATTAAATAAAGCGGACACGTAAACTGTAAGTAGTATTGGTCCGGACCTATTAAATTTTAAAAAAAACCGGACATATAAACTGTAAATTTTATGGGTCCGGTCTCTTTATAATAAAAATACTATCACTGCTTGGAGCTTTCAGCCGTGCGTCTGACTTTCATCTGACGCCATTAATGGAAACACTTAGACATCATAAAGTTTGAGAGTTGTTACAATAATCTGTTGTATCAAATTAATATTATGATAATTACCACATATAAGTCGGGGGCTGGGTAAACTTATTATATAGGGGGTATGTGCGGGTATCTTTTTAACATTTCCAAATTATGTGAAAAAGTAACTGTGTGCATTTTAAGATATATAGCATTTGGTAGTTTTAAATTATATAAATATCTGAAGAAGTTATAAAAGAACAAGAACACAAAATACATTCTATATCCTAAAATGTCTCTTATTTTTGTATGTGTTACTTTTGTTTATAAACATGTTGTAGTGAATGTAATACGCACAGCAAGTAATCTTCAAGTAATTGATATTATGCTGAAAACCTATACAAGAAGGAGAAGTTAAGCTATTTTGTAAGTCTGGATTAAAGAGTTCAGTATATGATCAGGTCCATTTCATAACGTCCTAAAATATATAAATAGGGTGCTTTTTCAAATATCTTTCCGCAGACCTGTAGCTAAAAATACCCATTGTTTAACCCCCCCCCCTTTTTTTCTTCATCCGTTTTCGGCTCTTTGAAATTACGAAGTTTTTTTGTATAATAGTATCGCCCATTTCCGTCAACAAAACACACGTGGAAAAAAAGTAAAAAGGTAAAATAGTGATATACAAATACAAATACACAATACAAATATCTTTATTCCAATCAAGGGCCCTAGAATAGAGCATAAAATTACAAACAAGTGATTATCATAATTGGTGACATGTATAACATAGAAAACAACATTACAATAACAGCTTGATAATGTTATAACTTATGACACTTATGTTGGACTGGGGCAGAGCCAAGTGATACATATATAGGTACATGTATGACATATGCATGTAAATAGAAGAGAGACAATTATCAGTTGTTTATTAGAAGAAACAAATACAAATAAAGATTAAGTCAGTGATAAATTTAAACAATAATATTTGATGATCTTCTTAATTGAAGACTTTGAAACACATAATTTCCAAACTCTCTGAGCAAATCTAAATCTTCTTGCATGAAAATCCAATTGAATTTTAAACTGTTTTGTAAATTATTGAAATTTTTACAATGATGTAAGATCTTGTTGGAAAAAATATCTCTAATTTCAGCATATAATGGACATTCAATAATAAAATGTAATTCATCCTCTGTTTTGTTCAAAGTACAATATTGACATTTTCTTAATGATCTTTCAATATAATTTTTTGAATATCGATCTGTCTCTACCCTTAAGGGGTGTGCACTTATTCTAATCTTGCACAATGCTTGTCGAAATCTAAAATCTTTTAAACTCAAGTATTTTTCACATCCAAATGTAGTTTTAAAAGAAAAATATGTATAAAGTTTCCCTTGTTCAGAATTTAAAATCCTATACCTATAATCTTTCCAATATTGTAGAAAACTATTCAATAATTTATCTTTTACTTGTTTGATAAATTGGTAGACACTTAGTTTTTTCATTTGTTTAGAACATAAACCAAGTTTTTTCATAATATAATCTATACAAGAAAACCACGAGCTTGTATTATTAAGACAAAGATTTTTACTACAAACATATGCATTAAATAATAGCCCATCTTCCATATGGTCTAATCTATAATAATATTTTAACATTGATAAGATAATGGAAAAATACATAGGATATCTTCCAAGTTCAGACATGACTGCAAAATTGCTGGAGCGTTTATTTACACCCAATATATATTTTATAAATTTTAAATGTGATTTTTCAGATACATCATTTTCGTATATTTTCTCAAATAAATATTGTTCATCATTTTTACTAGCTGAAGAGGTTGTGGAAAACATACCCCATATTTCACATCCATATGTTAGGATGGGTTTAACAGTATGATCATACAAGTGAAGTAGTGTTTGTACACTAGGATTAGAAGATGACATGCACTGTTGCAATTTAAAAGAAGCTTTAATAGCTTTTTTGTATAATTCTTCTTTACACTGAGAGAATTTACCACTGGGTGAAAATGTTATACCTAGATATTTGTAACTATTGGTACATTCAATAGATTGTCCATTCAGCTGAAAGTGAGAATTTAAATGTTTTCCAGTTTTATTAAAAATCATAACCTGAGTTTTCTTGAGATTGATATTCAAACACCACTTGTAACAAAATGAGTCTAGCGTGTTCAACCTTTGTTGCAATCCCTCTTTAGTTTGTGAAACTAATACAATGTCGTCAGCATACATTAGACAGTCTATGCGATGACCATTTACATCAACCTGATCAAAGCAACAGGAAAGATTATCAGGGAGGTCATTTATAAAAAGTTTAAAGATATTGGGACTCAAAACATCTCCCTGTCTTACACCGATGGAGGAATTAAATAAAGGAGTAAGTTGGTGGTTTAATTTGACACACAGCTTACTCTTTTTGTACATATCTTTTATAATGGCATAAAATTGACCTGCTATATTATTCTGTAAAAGTTTATATCTAATTCCAGCATGAACAACTGTATCGAATGCCTTTCTTAGATCTACAAAACAGGCAAAGAGTTTTCCATTTTTTTTATTAATATATTTATCTATTAATGTTTTCAAAACAAAAATATGATCTGCTGTTCTAGCCTTCTTGGTAAAACCAATTTGATATTTATTTATAATATTGTTCTTAATCAAGAAACTATCCAATCTATTATTTAATATACTGTTAAAAAGTTTTCCAATACATGAATTTATAGCAATTCCTCTATAATTTTCTGGTTTATCTGGGTCTCCAGATTTAAAAATAGGGGTTATGTATGCCGAGGACCACTGCATAGGGTAAGAACCTGTTGAAAATACAACATTAAACAGCTTTTGTAATAAGGGAACTAAAACTGAAGATCCTGCTTTTATCATTTCAGCAGGTATGGCATCTAAACCTGAGGCTTTTCTATTTTTTAACTTTGTTACACATTCTGAGATTTCTTTTGGAGTTATTCTAAAATCTAACTCGCAGAACTGTTTTGTTTTTTCAAGATTATTGACATCAAATAAAATTTCTTGTAGTCTGTTTTTGTAGACATCTGATGTTTTGTTTAGATCAGTAAAATAATCGTGCCATATATCTGGCTCAACTGTCTCTAAAGAATCATTGCTGTTTGGCTCTTTTAATGAATTTATTAGCTTCCAATATTTTTTGGGGTCTGAAACCCTTAACTGATCTAATTGATCAAGTATTTGTTGTTTGAAATGTCTCTTTTTATATTTTCGCATTTTATTATATTCTCGGTAGCACTTGAAATATGACCCTCTTACAACAGGATCAAATGGAAATCTAGAAAGAAGTTTTCCCTTATCAATCAGAACTTTTCTTTTCCCAATTAGCTCAAAGTCAAAATATACACTATTTTTTGTGCATTTTTTCTTTTGACCAAATTGTCTTTTTCTAGTATTAATACATGCTTTTGAAGCAGCTATTTTAATAATATCTGTAAATTCAGTAGCTGCTTTTTCTGAATCTAAATCTTGATTTAAAAAAGAGTTTATTTTTTCTTTACATGCAGGGTGACCAAGTGCATCCTTGAACTTATTTGCTGAGGAGGTAGTCCAAATAAATCCCTCGTTACAATTTATCATTTTTATATTTCTCTTTACAACACTGTCAAAACTGGCCATAATATTAAAACTGAGTTTACAATGACAGTCAGAAAAATTTGGTATAAAATCTGAAACTTGGAACCACAGTAAATTTTTTAATAAATTATCTGACATTATAACATAATCTACAACACTAGAACCAGCAGGTTTATGACATGTAAATTTGCCATTTAGATCACCAAATGCTCTACCATTAAGAATTCTCAAATTTGTAGAAATACACAATTCTAACAGCTGTTTACCTCTTACATCAGCTTTCTTATCATAGCTACATCTTAATTCTTGTACATTATCATATTCATAGTTATTAAATATAGGTATATGTCTGTCATAGCAATCATTTTCAACAAAATCTGGCTCTGCCCCTGACCTAGCATTCAAATCACCACAGAGTATAATATCTCCATTTGCCTATATTTATTTGTTATATCTCTTTCTATTAATTCTAAGACATCATCATCAGTCTGATGTAAATAACTAGATGAAGTTGGAATGATATATGCTAAACAGATAAAAATGTCTTTAGAGAAATTAAAAAACAATTTATCTAATTTTATCCATTGGAAGTCTTTACTTGTGTTTTCTAGAATTTTAACACCTTGTCTAATATTTTTCTTAATTAATACACCAAGTCCTCCATAAAATCTTCTGTTAGATGATTGGGCTCTACATACAGGAAAATAATTATACCCTTCAATATTTACTGGTGTACCATATCCAATGTGAGTTTCACATAAAAGTATAATGTCATAAGTATTAATTTGGTTGATAAAATTGTTATCTTGAATCTTATTATAATTTTTGGAAATTAATCCACCTACATTCCACACACAGAAAGTCATGTTATGGGACCTGAAGCCACTTCGTATTGGCATTCTTTATAAGGCCAACTGCTATATATTTCACTCTTTGGTTATAAAATTTATAATATATATACCCTTTTCAATTAGCCCTTTTATTGGAACTAAGTAATTAAAATGAAAATTAAATTTAAACTACAGAAAATGAATTATACACAGCCTTTATATGACCAAAAGATAATATGACTTATTAAGTGTAATTTCTTATTACAACTATGCTCAAAATTTTACAAGTAAAAAATATAAGCACTGATTATAAGCACTGATACAAACAGACTATTTCAAGTTAGGATGATATGCTATTAAACTAGCGTCCACCACGACCACCTCTGTATCCACCTCTATTATAACCACCTCTTCCTCTATTATAGCCTCCGAAACCTGGTCCATTATATTGTCCTCGTCCTCTGTTGTGTCCACTGTTTCTAATACGTTTTGGAAGATGTAATATATCATCTATGCAGTCTCGGATATTTGCTGCGAATAGTGAAACACCATCTGGGGTAAGATGGACCCCATCCTCACTGATATAACGGCGAATTATTTCACCTTTGTAGGCTAAATTACTGTTATCACAAATAAAAACTTCCTCTATATCCTGGAATTTATCTTTTAACATTGCACTGAGAAGAAAGGCTTTGTTATTTACAATAGAGCTATCACATCGTGGAGTAGGTAATGATACTATGACTTTAGAATTAGGACATCTACTTAAAAAGCTTCGTGTTATGTCAAACATTTTATCTGCACAATCCTGTGGACTAGATGATTGAATATCATTTGTTACTGAATGCAATACAAGCACATCTGTTTCGGATATTTGTGATACTGCTTGTTGAGTGTCCTGCAATGTATAAGCAGTATGCTTTTCTGTAATAAATTTAGAAGACATTTTACTAACATCAATTTTACTAACATTTGATGTACCAATAATTGTCACATGCGGTATTTGACCTTCCCTTGCTCTAGGTTGACTTTGAGATGCACGTCTACTTGTAGAGACCTCTTTGAACTTAGTACTGTCATCACGACACTCGTGCATCTTAAGACTCAGTAATTCTTGGTCTTTTGCCTCAAGTTGACTTTTTAGATCTGCACAATCTTTTTCTAAGACATCTATTTTGTTGGCTTTATCTGCTATTTGGGCCATTACATGATCTGATTCTTCTTCAAGACTTTTCATTTTTGCAATTTGAAAGTCATGCTTTTGTTTCAGTAGTTCATATTGGTGTTTTGCACTAGTTTTCTCTATTTCTCTCTCAAGTGTGTATTTAAAGTTAATTTCTTTCATTTGTACTTTCAAATCAGAGTTCTCCTTTTCTTTATCAACTAAATTACTTGTTACTTTTTCAAATTTGTCTAATAGTTGTGTGAACTTGTTATTGGATTCCTCTATTTGTTTTGTCACTATCTCATTCATTCTTGAAATGTTTTCATTTTGGTGTGTTAAAACTTTTTCAAGAGCATTTGTAAAATTTGTTTCCAATTTAGACATAAATTGTTCTAAAATGCTCTGTCCTCTGATATATTATAAAAATAATCGTGACTTATCAATTGTTTGTAATCGCGCATAACCTAAATTAACATTCATATTGTACTTCCTTTTGTTTTTTAGATTTTTAAACTGATATTCTACGGTGTTACACCTCTACCTACAGAAATTCTTTTTTTATTCGAACTGTTTATGATTCACAGGGGCACGTAAAAATTGATTTACTTGCGCTTTCGATTGATACTGGGTCGGTTTTGTTATAGTGTGGGAGCTCGAAAGCGCAAGTAAATCAATTTTTACGTGCCCCTGTGATGATTGGAACCAGCTGGAAGTCCATTTCCGTTGAGGCTTTTAGGGCTAGCCTCACGTCTTACGACCAGATTCAGTCGCTCTCTCTCTCTCCGTCGAATCATACCAGTAGTGGTTTCTATCGACGTACCTTGATACAGTCAGTCTTCAATTTCACAGTCTTCAATTTCCAATGTTCAACTATTCTCTACTTCAACTGATTACTTTAAATACAGTTTTTCCCTCACAGTAGTTCTCTGGAATGCCTTGCCCCCAGGTATTGTTGCAGCTCCTACACTAGGTCAGTTTAAAACTCTGATCCAGTCACACCCTATCTAATTTCATTTTTACTATTCAAACCCCTGTAAATAACCATGTAAATAAACCCTGACAAATTCCAAGCAATAGCACTAGGAAACAAAACCCATAAACAGAACATCATTTTTGATCTAAATGGCAACAAAATCAGCTGTGATGATGAGGTAAAACTCCTACGGATAACATTTGATTTCAAACTTGATTTTAATACACACATATCAAATATCTGTCAAAAAGCAGCGCGCCAATTAAACGTACTCAAGAGAATTGGATCCAACCTCAGCCCCTTAGCTAAACTGACCATATATCACTCATTTATACTCTCCAATTTAAGCTACTGCCCACTCACATGGCACTTTTGCACAGAAAAAAACACCAAAAAAATTGAAAAAATACAAGAACGCGCCCTCCGTTTCATTTATGACGACTACACTAACAATTACAATCATTTACTTGAACTATCCAAACTCCCATCATTAAAAGTCCGTAGAATGAGGACCATGGCACTAGAGACCTACAAAATCTTGAATAAATCTAGTCCAGTTCTCCTCCATGACATTGTCAAAATAAAACAGAATTCTTATAATTTTAGGTACAATAACATAGCGGATATTCGCCGACCGAAAACAACAAGGTATGGTAAGAAGAGTTTCGGCTATGAGGCGGCAAGGCTGTGGAACACCCTGCCAGATCAGGCAAGAAGCCTATCTACTTTTGGTACCTTCAAAAATTTTGTTTCGAATTGGTGTTTCTCGGAAACATGTCATTGCAGTGCCTGTAGGAGGTCATGTCCTGTCGCCTCATAGCAGAAGTCTTCAAACCTGTTTTAAATGCTTTTATCGATTATAGCTATGCTAGTTTTGTTGCATAATTTACTGCTCTGTCTTAAAAAGGTTTTACTTTGAACATGTATGCATGAATTTTAGTTTCTTTTACATGTACTTGCTTTTTAATGCTAAAGCTTAAACAACTTATATGTTTTTATCTGCTTATATGCTTTACCATTGTGTGCTTATTTTTAGTGCTTGCACATCATGATAAATTAAAATATTTGCTCTGTAATATTTTACTTATACTTGCTTCTTTTAATGCCAAGTTTTAACTGCTTATATTTAATGCCTCTCATAGTGTTTTAGTGCTGTCAAATTGCTTTGATCATGTTGATGCTTTGTGTATTTGAAGTGTATGTTGTGTATGTCTCTCTTGATGTTATATGTGTGCTGATTTTATTATTTTAATAATATGTATTGTTTTTGTTTTATAATATCAGTCGGTATAAAGAGCTCTTCAGAGCTCATGTTTGTCTTGTTTATCTGTATATATATGTGCCGACTTTAAATAAAATTTACTTACTTACTTACTTTAGTTAAAAGTATTATTTCAGTATATGTTTAACTGGAACTTTTGTTTTTGTTTTTTTCATTTTCACTTTATTTTTTATTTCTACTTTTCAATTCGTTTAACGTTTTGTCTGTTCATGAGGTTGCGTATACGTAGTCGTCACTAATGACGGTGCAATGTACTATGTACACATGATGTAGATGTAGATGTAGATACAGCACAATACTGGCGCTGTATAATTTGAAAGTCCATTGGTTTTTGAAAGATTCTTTATTTTTTTAGGTTGCACTCAATGCACTAACCCAAATAAAATACACATATTTTGTCATTAATAAATTGAACTGTAAACAATTTATGTGATTTATCAATAATTTGTTCTGGTTGGTTTGATTGCCATCAACTTTAACTTAAATTGATATTTTATAACTGGCGCATAAAAATATTTTAAAATTTAACTAAAATGAATTCCTATACTAATTTTTTATGAATTATACTTTAAAGTCTGTTTACAGAATCTTAAAACAGCATGTCCACATGAGCATATCTAATTGCAGGGATCAGCAGAACATACAAAAGGCTTTGTCCACCCTGTGTCAACTACTGTTTTATTTATGTGCTGTAAACTGTCACCAGTATGCCATCAAATGTTGAAATAAAAGCTTATCTGAAGGATGTAGAAGGAGTATTGAAAGCTTCCTCAGAGATTTGTACCGAGGGTCCTATCATTATACAACAAGAAGATGTATTTTTCGATGTCGATAAAGGAAGACTCAAACTAAGGAAGCTAGAGGTACCAGTCTGTCTTCATTCGATAACTGTCACTGTCATTCATTTTAAATACATGTACTAGTACTGTACACATTGATGTAGCATACACACCCAATCCAATCTTCTTACAATTATGATTATATACCATGACTGGCTGTATACTAGTAATATGAAAGTAGCAAAGAAAACCGACCGAACAACAAGAGCCAAAAACCAAGGGACAGTTACAAATCCGGATATAGACAAACACAACACAAAAATCAAAAACATAAAACACAGAAAGAGAGTAACACGAAAAATATACACAGTAATGTATTATACCCACCCAATGTTCTTACAACAATGGTGTATACCATAAATGACTGTATATAATACACAGTATTATTTCATATCAGTAAAATTATGTTTGTTTCAATTGGATAAAACAAGGTCAGCTGGTATTAATTAATTTGCAGTAATTTGACATGAGGGCATTATCACGCCGTGATAACGCCCATCACGTCGTGGTAATGCCCTCTCCAGTAACAAGCAACATAAAACTATTTATTTTTAATTTATAAAAAAATATATGTACTTGCACAACCCAAATGAGGAAAAAATGTCATAAAGTATAGAAAACTAACTGTGTATAGCCTAAAAATGCCAAACAATGATATATCATGAGGCCAAACATTCAAATCATACAGCAAGCAGCCACAAATACATAATACAGTCTTAAACACATGGTTTCTTAATTCTTCAATAAAATAAATATAATTGTTGCTTATATAGCTGGCATTGTCATGATACTTGACAGCACTCGGGACAGTGGTATTGCTTTTAACATTAATAATGCCCCTCGCCTTTGGCTCGGGCATTATCAATGTTTCAGGCAATACCACTCTCCCTTGTGCAGTCAAGATATCATGACAATGCCCTCTATATAAGCAACTATTGTATAAATGTATTATACCCACCCAATGTTCAAGATTACAACAATGGTGTATACCATAAATGACTGTATATAATGCACAGTAATGTATAATACCCACCCAATTCAATCTAAAGCTTTTCAATTATTTAACCTATTGCACATCTTGTGTATAATACCCAGACTGATACGATGCTCTTTTAAGCAAATAAGTGACTATTATACAAAACTAGTTGAAGTATTTCATATATATTTTGGTCCTAAAATAAAAAAAAACAATGGAGAAATAACCATTTGTGACATTTTGTTTTCAAAAGATTGATCATTTTCTGAAAAATAGACTTTATTGGTACTTGTCGAGAATGTATACATACGTAGTACGTAGTACTTTGCCTGCACGATAAAATTCAAAATCTATCATGTTGGTCAAATACACAAAAATAAACATCCTCACCATTATCTACTTCACATATCACTCACATGTATATAATGAAGTAAGAATTTCCCTACTCATACTTTAAAGATAATAAACCACATATTGATATAAACAAAACTCAATTGAAAATAAGTTTTTACATATATCTTACTATATAACAAGTGTTTCTCTGTTATACATGTAGTAGATAAGAGTGAAGCATTTGTGGACTGGTGGTTTTAATATCTGTATGTATCTAAAATGTAGTATGTATTTTGTCAGAATCTTAAAATTTAGAGATTGATACAACCTGGATGATACATAACCTTTTATCATGTTTATCATCTGATACAAGATTTGTCCGAACTAATTTTTGACATCATAATGAATGGTATAACCAATGATCCTATAAGAAAGTGATTGTGAATGAATGAAATGTGATCTTATTATACTTGTGACATTAAGAACCAGATTTTATGTCAAATAATATTATAAATTATATCAAATATTAAATTTTAAACTAAAAAACATCATGTTTAATTATACTTCATGATTTTAGATATACTTATAATAAGTATATCTAAAATCATGAAGTATAATTAAACATGATGTTTTTTAGTTTAAAATTTAATATTTGATAAAATTACTTATTACATAGGTTTTGTGTAGGTACAACTACCTGTATCATGTCTTGACAGTTGCATACATTCCGCATCACAACTTGACGCCACATGTCTCGTACGATACGAATGTACACAACTGTCTCGACGTGATACAGGTAGTTGTACCTACTAGTACACATAATGTATGTTAAATGTGTATGAATACCTTCTGTGTTATTGTGTACATGTACATGTGTGTATGTTGAAAATTGAGAGCTTCATTTCATTTTTTGCTTAAAATTTTAGGGCAAAACTTCTCAACTGATCTTTTATGAGCGGCCAGACCAGGACGGTCCAAAATTTTCTGATTACAACATAACAGAGATAACTGACCCACAAAGCCTTCAGGTAATGTAAATCTTTTATTTTTATATTTTTTGCTTAATTTACTTATCTTTGTGCGCCTTAGTTGACATCATAATCTATAATTTTTCACAGATAGAAGTCATCTAAATCTAATGAGAGATTTTCATGCCCCTGCGACAACATGTTGGGGGGCATTAAGTTTTACTCATGTCTGCCCGTCTGTCTGTCCATACGTAAATATGTCCATTCGTTCGAATTTCCGTCAAGCTTTTCTCAGAAACCGTACATGAGAACAATTTTAAATTTGGCAGGGTGGTTCAGTATCACAAGTTGTACATGTACATGTCGGACAACTACTTCCTGTTTGGGACTTCATTAAGCGGGGGCATCTGTATCCCTTGAACACATTCTTCAAATTTTTGTTGTTGCAATCTTACATTTTAATAATAACAATACAACAACTTAAATCAGACTATTATATGTACTGTCTCTGGTGGTTAGCTACGTTTTAGTAGGGAATGAATGACCAGTAGCATAGCTATTGCCTCTATTACTGACACGACAGATGCCTGTTTAGTCCACTTTATACTAAACTTAATTATCTTGGCTCATGATTGCAAAATGTTGGCTGGTTTACCTGGTTTTTCAGTTAATGCCATTTCAGTTTTTATTTTAAATTTTTGTTAGAAGATGCAGAGATTGATGGATTCAATGTTTTTACCCCTAGCAATGAACCAAAGACATAATTGAGCAATTTGCAATTGAAATAAATATTGTCAGATTTATATCTCTCCCACTCACTTTCCCTTTTATCTTGATTTTGTTTTACAAGTCAAACTGTACTTCCTTTGTAGTGAAAAAATTGAAAGGTTATCATGTTGTTAACAAACATGAGTAAAAAGGGGAGATAAACCGAACACATGCAATTCAATTATTAACTAAAAGACAAAAATATAATGACTAAAAGGTTATCAAAAACATATAGAAACAAGAAATTGTATCTCGGCGAAACTGGTGCCCCACTTGGCAAACATTGGTTAACACCATTTTCTAAGTTCACTCAAGAATAAAATATTCTGCACAGCCCTACAGAAATTTGCCAGTGAAGAAATCTCATCATGTTGTAACTTTATGCCGAGCTTCAATGAAATGGTAAACCTGAGGTGAGATGAACGAATGAACAGACAGAAAATCTATATGTCTTACTACTTTCATTGGTGGAATATATAAATATGAAGGCATAAAATATAAAAAAACTTGCTTGAATGGTCACACAATACATTATATAAGTATAGTGTGGTTGAACCAGTTCTACAGATCCTAAATTTGACCTCCCCATTTTTGTAATACCAAAAAACATAAGAATGTTTTACAAAAATAAATAAAACCTACACAAACAAAAGGCCATCCGTCCACCCTTATTCCAAAGACCTTATTTTATTCTTTTTTTGCAACATTAATTTTTAATAATTAACCAGTAATAAGTTATTCTTTATTTGTGAATGTTTTATCATTGCCATTTATCATGTGACCAGTGTATTTTTAACACTTTTTATTACATGTAAGTATGTCAATTTACGGAAAATTACAGGTATACATAACATTTGTATGGATTCCCTTATTTTCTTATAAATTTTAATTAGACGTATTAATAATAAAAATTACACCTTCATCGTAATTTAATCAGATTTAATGCTGGAATACAAAAAGGATTAAAATGTTAATCCGTGATAGTTAATTACTGATTAATAATGAACCTATGTTTTATAGGTAAGACTTCCAATTGAACCCCCAATTTAAAATACGAATACATTAGACTATCACAAGATACATGGAGTTAACATGTCTCGCACTTGCCCATTTGGCAATGCATGACTGTGTGCACTGTGGGGTTCACCAGTGGCTGCCACCCAGTTCCAAAGTTAAGGGAGGGGTTCAAATGGAAGTCTTTCCATTTTATATATGTGCGGTACTTAGTCTAATAACACTTGGTTAACACATTTTAGGCATAATAGCTGGATTTCTAAGTGGGTACACGCTGTTCCCGCAAATTATATACTAATATATAAAACACATATAATAACCTTGCTGACTACTGCTACTTACTACTTTAAAGAGAGCAGCTGTTGAAGGTGCCAAAATTTAACACATCAGTTGGATAAAACACAAAATTTAACACACTAAAATAAAATGCAAGGTTTTTGAGAGAAAAATGACAAAATATCCGGATGCCAAAATAACTTGCTTTATGTTAGAACATAGTGACATCAATTCCAGATAGTGAAAGAACACAATTTATTTCACATGTGATTTACCAGAATTTATTCCACTAGGAAATCTCTGTATTTTATTGCTTTCAATAATTTTTGATGACTTTTGTTTTTCCATTCCATTTACAATGTTTTATTTATGTTTAAAATGAGAAACATTTGTTTTCAATTTCTAACACATCTTGACTATAAACAAGCTAGAGTTACTCCTCTTCTACCACCTTTTTAACAGATAGATGATTTCATTAGCAATTTTTTCTAAGTGATTTAAATCTCCATTTCCACTTTGTTATTCTTGGTGGCAAAGTGGTTTAGGTAGTTTATTAGTCATCTGAAAATAATTTCCAGAATGTCAGTAGTTCAAGTCTGATTTCTGGCTGGGTGTTGTTTACATTAATTGACCAAGAATGCCAGGCTTTATGCTGAAGCTGTGGGCTACACTGGCTTCTTCCCTCAATAAAAACTACAAGAAGTGGATTTAAACCCCATCCAGGGAAATCTTTAAGATAAATATGGGTTATGTCCAGATTATTCAGTGTCGTGGTAAAAACAAACATCAAATCATATAGATTATATATAATTGACATATTTTATGATGTTTTTGTTATTTATAGGAGACTTTAGGAAAATGTCTTGGAATAAAAGGGATTGTGAAGAAAACAAGGACTTTGTACTTGGTGGGCCAGACACGTATTCATATAGACAAAGTACACAATCTGGGTGATGGCAATTTTATGGAATTAGAGGTAAGTACTTAAGGATAAATGGAAAATTTATACATGATAACTTTTGCTAATTTCCAAATTGATGGAAAAGAAGATGTAAATTCTGTTTTAATTTTCCTACACACAAGAGTTTTCTCCTTTTTTAGAATTACACAAGATTTACCTCCCCTGTAAATGTCTCTTCTTTTTCAAGTGAATATATTGACCACCTTGTGGGTTCTTCCAAAGATTTTCCCCCATGTTTGTGTCTTTCTAAGTTACAAGATTACCCCCCTTTTTAGAGGGGAATGTCTTTCTTATATGTACAAGACTACTAGAAGCTTCACTTTAAAATAGAATTAAAAAATTACCTACCCTGTGAATGTCTTCCCTAATACAAGATCAATCTCTACATCGTACAAAGATTTAACTCCTTGTCAATGTTTTTCTAATACAATTTGTATAACAAAATGAAAATATATGTTTAAGGTTGTTATACAGGAAGGACAGACCATAGAAGAGGGGCAAAATATTGCTGATAATCTGATGAAAAAACTTGGCATTTTAAAAACAGACCTTATTTCTGGGGCTTACATTGACATGATTCTGGAAGGCCAAACAAATGGAAACTGACTGTGGAATGTCACCATAGAAAGTGAAATGTAGTGAATTGTAACTAGCATTGTACATGAGTAGTAGCTATGTATACTTGGTGTTGTTATCAAAGTGAAACACACTTAACAGCTAAATAGGTTAGGATGTCATTTAACTGACAAACTGCTAACCTGGCTTTATAGACTATATATATTGTTTGTGGAATACATTAAGACTGGGAGAGACTTCAATACAGGAGATAATAGAACTGCTGAAAATAACTGCAAGATATTTAGTCATAACTGTGATGCTGTATGAAGTAAAAAGATCATCTATATAACAATATTTGTTTGTATGAATAGAGTTAACACCATTTTCAGCAAGTTTTCAGCTATATCACCATTTTCAGCAAGTTTTCAGCTATATCACCATTTTCAGCAAGTTTTCAGCTATATCATGGCAGCCTGTTTTATTTTTGAGGGAAGCTAGAGTACCCAGAGAAAAAACCACCTTCTTTATGAAAACTGGCAATCCTTATCAATTAAGAGTTGAGCACACTCCGCCCGCAGTGAGACGTGAACTCGCAACCTCAATGTTGAAAGGCATGTTATTAATAGTAGATGACTAACTACATTAACCACTCAGCCACTGTGGCTCCACACACTTGATCAATAGTAGATGACTAACTACCTTAACCACTCAGCCACTGAGGCTCCACACACATGATCAATAGTAGATGACTAACTACCTTAACCACTCAGCCAATGAGGCTCCACACACGTGATCAATAGTAGATGACTAACTACCTTAACCACTCAGCCACTGAGGCTCCACACACATGATCAATAGTAGATGACTAACTACCTTAACCACTCAGCCACTGAGGCTCCACACACGTGATCAATAGTAGATGACTAACTACCTTAACCACTCAGCCACTGAGGCTCCACACACATGATCAATAGTAGATGACTAACTACCTTAACCACTCAGCCACTGAGGCTCCACACACTTGATCAATAGTAGATGACTAACTACCTTACCACTCAGCCACTGAGGCTCCACACACGTGATCAATAGTAGATGACTAACTACATTAACCACTCAGCCACTGTGGCTCCACACACTTGATCAATAGTAGATGACTAACTACCTTAACCACTCAGCCACTGAGGCTCCACACACATGATCAATAGTAGATGACTAACTACCTTAACCACTCAGCCAATGAGGCTCCACACACGTGATCAATAGTAGATGACTAACTACCTTAACCACTCAGCCACTGAGGCTCCACACACATGATCAATAGTAGATGACTAACTACCTTAACCACTCAGCCACTGAGGCTCCACACACGTGATCAATAGTAGATGACTAACTACCTTAACCACTCAGCCACTGAGGCTCCACACACATGATCAATAGTAGATGACTAACTACCTTAACCACTCAGCCACTGAGGCTCCACACACTTGATCAATAGTAGATGACTAACTACCTTAACCACTCGGCCACTGTGGCTCCTCACACGTGATCAATAGTAGATGACAAACTACCTTAACCACTCAGCCACTGAGGCTCCACACACATGATCAATAGTAGATGACTAACTACCTTACCACTCAGCCACTGAGGCTCCACACACGAGATCAATAGTAGATGACTAACTACATTAACCACTCAGCCACTGTGGCTCCACACACGTGATCAATAGTAGATGACTAACTACCTTAACCACTCAGCCACTGAGGCTCCACACACATGATCAATAGTAGATGACTAACTACCTTAACCACTCAGCCACTGAGGCTCCTCACACGTGATCAATAGTAGATGACTAACTACCTTAACCACTCAGCCACTGAGGCTCCACACACGTGATCAAGAGTAGATGACTAACTACCTTAACCACTCAGCCACTGAGGCTCCTCACACGTGATCAATAGTAGATGACTAACTACCTTAACCACTCAGCCACTGAGGCTCCACACACGTGATCAATAGTAGATGACTAACTACCTTAACCACTCAGCCACTGAGGCTCCACACACGTGATCAATAGTAGATGACTAACTACCTTAACCACTCAGCCACTGAGGCTCCACACACGTGATCAATAGTAGATGACTAACTACCTTAACCACTCAGCCACTGAGGCTCCTCACACGTGATCAATAGTAGATGACTAACTACCTTAACCACTCAGCCACTGAGGCTCCACACACATGATCAATAGTAGATGACTAACTACCTTAACCACTCAGCCACTGAGGCTCCTCACACGTGATCAATAGTAGATGACTAACTACCTTAACCACTCAGCCACTGAGGCTCCACACACATGATCAATAGTAGATGACTAACTACCTTAACCACTCGGCCACTGAGGCTCCACACACATGATCAATAGTAGATGACTAACTACCTTAACCACTCAGCCACTGAGGCTCCACACACATGATCAATAGTAGATGACTAACTACCTTAACCACTCAGCCACTGAGGCTCCACACACATGATCAATAGTAGATGACTAACTACCTTAACCACTCAGCCACTGAGGCTCCTCACACGTGATCAATAGTAGATGACTAACTACCTTAACCACTCAGCCACTGAGGCTCCACACACGTGATCAATAGTAGATGACTAACTACCTTAACCACTCAGCCACTGAGGCTCCACACACGTGATCAAGAGTAGATGACTAACTACCTTAACCACTCAGCCACTGAGGCTCCACACACGTGATCAATAGTAGATGACTAACTACCTTAACCACTCAGCCACTGAGGCTCCACACACGTGATCAATAGTAGATGACTAACTACATTAACCACTCAGCCACTGAGGCTCCACACACGTGATCAATAGTAGATGACTAACTACCTTAACCACTCAGCCATTGAGGCTCCACACACATGATCAATAGTAGATGACTAACTACCTTAACCACTCAGCCACTGAGGCTCCACACACATCATCAATAGTAGATGACTAACTACATTAACCATTCAGCAACTGAGGCCCCTTTAAATATCAGTAAGAGCTGTGTCCGTGGACATTCTTTATGGCCCCACAGCTAACAGTTGCAAGCATATTGTTTCACTCTGTAATTCTGTCATCTATCCCTCCCTTATGCTTTCTGGACTTTTTAGTAAATTCTTGTAGATATTCAGTTGATTTTTGGTATGCGAGTCTACAGTGAAAAGTTACTTATCAAATTTATGTTTTGTTCTGTTCAGCTGGTTTCTATGTAAATTATTGGATCTGGTAAATCTCATCAAAATAATATTTATCTTCTTGTAAACATGTGAGAATATTGAGCTGATTTTTTATAGGTGAAGCTAGAGTGATGAGTTACATATTAAGTTTACATTTCATTTAACTGAATTCATTTCACTGGTTAGACAGAAATTCGGAAATTAAAAAAAAAAAAAGTTATAATTGTACATTAAGGCAAAAATCTGTATACTAATATTACTGAGGAATCTACCAGATAGAAATTTGTTCCTAGCACATACATTTTTAGTCTATACCAACTCATACTCCTTCAAACACATAGGAGGCATCATTTGTGTCTTCCAGACAAATATAAACATTTCCAAGGTTGTTTGTCTTCATTATCAAGTATAATACAGCTTTGTCTGGAGTGTTGGAGCATCATATTTGTCTCCCAGACACAAGGTAGTGCTATTTTAATATTGGTTATTATAATACAGCTCTGCTTAAGTAGTTGTTGGCCAGGTCATTACTTCTTCCAGTTTTAACTGGTAGCCAAGTTGTGAAGAAATCAGATTTAGCCAATAGTATATAATTATTATGTTCTGTGTTTTCATTTCAAATGGATAATTTTAATGAAGGTACCTGTTACATTTTAATTTATTTAAATATATTAATGTCTTACCCTGCTTTTTCTGAAAAATTAATACATTAAAACAAAATACTATAAATTGTTCACTGTAGCATAACACTATATCATCATAAACTTTATATTTTCAACCTCAAAATAAATTAGGATTTAAAATCATTTCTTCTGTTTGTTCCTGCTCACAAAGTAAAATATAATATCCAAGTACTATTTAGAATATTACATTGTCATTTGGATAATCACATGATACAACTGTATCTTTGGATTCTATGATAGAAGTTTCCTGTGGCTCAGCCATGTTTTGTATTCCTGACAAACTAAATTCTATTGAACTTTTAATTGCATCTTTCATTTGTTATGATTGTTAGGGCACCGCCACTTTGTGGCGGACGCCCTATAGTGATCAGTCTGTGCATCCGTCTGAACTAATTGTGTCCGGGCTGTAACTTTTTTATCTTTTGAGGTAGGCTTTTGATATTTGGAATGTGG
This sequence comes from Limnoperna fortunei, assembly GCA_944474755.1. NCBI lineage: Eukaryota > Metazoa > Mollusca > Bivalvia > Mytilida > Modiolidae > Limnoperna > Limnoperna fortunei. The sequence goes on from OX104124.1 coordinate 57,265,446, forward strand.
GTAGATAATATCAAGGCGATGGTTAATGACATTTGACCTTGACCTCAATTTATTTACTATTCTTATGAATTTACACAGTTTAATTGGGTTTTCGTTTTTGGTGTCGCACATAATTTGACAGAATTTAAGTATATTTTGCCTTTGTAAACAGTCCATTCGGATAAATTTTTCTCTCTCTGAGAATTGTGTACATTTTAGCAGATAGTGAAATTCATCGCCAATTTCTTTAGCATTGCAATAGATACAAATCCTGTTCTCTCTGGTTACTTTGTTCCCTCTACCAACTTCAATTGGTAGTCATGCCAATGTTACTTAAACTGATAATGTAGAATAAGTTTAATATTGGCGATAAGCCACTCATAGTTAATAAAGCTTTCATTTATCAAAATGTAAGAGAAGCCATGATGTCAAAAAAATTTTGAACAAATTTTGGTCATGAAATATTAACATTTTTACCATATATATGGACACCCGCAACATTTTGTAAGATAAAGAGAGAAATTTTTGTTTGTTTATCTGAGAGGAGTTTGGCGAACCTATTCCTTTTCGACATCTACAAAATAACTTCTAAAACGCAAGGAAAATGGCACTCCACAAACACGTCCAGTCTATCCGCGTTACAAAATGAAAATCAACTAAGTAAGGGTACTGTCTTTCTGCTACATAGGAACTCGCCGAGCAACTATGTGAACCGTTACAAGTAACAATTTCACTACCTTACCTTTTTAGAAACGGTAGATAATTGTTTTGCATTCACACAATTACAAAATTGTATAATTGACCTAATTATTTTCTAGCATAATTGCAAAATAACTGTAGTAATCTGATACTGGAGTTATTTATGTCAGGGACAGTCTATACTGTCCCTGTTTATGTTCATTATTTTCATTCTGTAATAATTCTTATCTGGGAAATGCTTTCATACGATTGGTTATAATCGATTGATAATTTATTGGAAATGTACAAGATGGCTGACTTTTTAGGAATAAATTTAACATAGAAACCACTTTAAATTATGTCTAAAACGGCAATTTAACAATAGTTTTCCTGCCGAATGTTACGCTTTTTACCATGTATTCCGGCTTCGCCCTCTAAATACTAAAAAGTGACGTTAAACTCCATTCAAACAAACAAACATAATCTATGTAATTTAAGATAATCATGGCAAAAATTTTTTTCTACTAATAATATATTGTAAGCCAATAACAGTTTCTTATCACAATCTAATTTTTGCGTTAGTACAAAAACAAGTCACACAATTCTGTCTTCACACATACTACCTGAGTGCAACCACTCTCTCCCGCTTTCCCCTTCACCTGAGTGCAACCAATCTCTCCCGCGTTCCCCTTCACCTGAGTGCAACCACTCTCTCCCGCTTTCCCCTTCACCTGAGTGCAACCACTCTCTCCCGCTTTCCCCTTCACCTGAGTGCAACCAATCTCTCCCGCTTTCCCCTTCACCTGAGTGCAACCAATCTCTCCCGCTTTCCCCTTCACCTGAGTGCAACCAATCTCTCCCGATTTCCCCTTCACCTGAGTGCAACCACTCTCTCCCGCTTTCCCCTTCACCTGAGTGCAACCACTCTCTCCCGCTTTCCCCTTCACCTGAGTGCATCCAATCTCTCCCGCTTTCCCCTTCACCTGAGTGCAACCAATCTCTCCCGCTTTCCCCTTCACCTGAGTGCAACCAATCTCTCCCGCTTTCCCCTTCACCTGAGTGCAACCAATCTCTCCCGCTTTCCCCTTCACCTGAGTGCAACCACTCTCTTCCGCTTTCCCCTTCACCTGAGTGCAACCAATCTCTCCCGCTTTCCCCTTCACCTGAGTGCAACCAATCTCTCCCGCTTTCCCCTTCACCTGAGTGCAACCAATCTCTCCCGCTTTCCCCTTCACCTGAGTGCAACCACTCTCTCCCGCTTTCCCCTTCACCTGAGTGCAACCACTCTCTCCCGCTTTCCCCTTCACCTGAGTGCAACCACTCTCTCCCGCTTTCCCCTTCACCTGAGTGCAACCACTCTCTCCCGCTTTCCCCTTCACCTGAGTGCAACCACTCTCTCCCGCTTTCCCCTTCACCTGAGTGCAACCACTCTCTCCCGCTTTCCCCTTCACCTGAGTGCAACCATTCTCTCCCGCTTTCCCCTTCACCTGAGTGCAACCACTCTCTCCCGCTTTCCCCTTCACCTGAGTGCAACCACTCTCTCCCGCTTTCCCCTTCACCTGAGTGCAACCACTCTCTCCCGCTTTCCCCTTCACCTGAGTGCAACCACTCTCTCCCGCTTTCCCCTTCACCTGAGTGCAACCAATCTCTCCCGCTTTCCCCTTCACCTGAGTGCAACCACTGTCTCTCGCTTTCCCCTTCACCTGAGTGCAACTAATCTCTCCCGCTTTCCCCTTCACCTGAGTGCAACCAATCTCTCCCGCTTTCCCCTTCACCTGAGTGCAACCACTCTCTCCCGCTTTCCCCTTCACCTGAGTGCAACCACTCTCTCCCGCTTTCCTCTTCACCTGAGTGCAACCACTCTCTCCCGCTTTCCCCTTCACCTGAGTGCAACCACTCTCTCCCGCTTTCCCCTTCACCTGAGTGCAACCACTCTCTCCCGCTTTCCCCTTCACCTGAGTGCAACCAATCTCTCCAGCTTTCCCCTTCACCTGAGTGCAACCACTCTCTCCCGCTTTCCCCTTCACCTGAGTGCAACCACTCTCTCCCGCTTTCCCCTTCACCTGAGTGCAACCACTCTCTCCCGCTTTCCCCTTCACCTGAGTGCAACCACTCTCTCCCGCTTTCCCCTTCACCTGAGTGCAACCACTCTCTCCCGCTTTCCCCTTCACCTGAGTGCAACCACTCTCTCCCGCTTTCCCCTTCACCTGAGTGCAACCACTCTCTCCCGCTTTCCCCTTCACCTGAGTGCATCCAATCTCTCCCGCTTTCCCCTTCACCTGAGTGCAACCAATCTCTCCCGCTTTCCCCTTCACCTGAGTGCAACCAATCTCTCCCGCTTTCCCCTTCACCTGAGTGCAACCAATCTCTCCCGCTTTCCCCTTCACCTGAGTGCAACCACTCTCTTCCGCTTTCCCCTTCACCTGAGTGCAACCAATCTCTCCCGCTTTCCCCTTCACCTGAGTGCAACCAATCTCTCCCGCTTTCCCCTTCACCTGAGTGCAACCAATCTCTCCCGCTTTCCCCTTCACCTGAGTGCAACCACTCTCTCCCGCTTTCCCCTTCACCTGAGTGCAACCACTCTCTCCCGCTTTCCCCTTCACCTGAGTGCAACCACTCTCTCCCGCTTTCCCCTTCACCTGAGTGCAACCAATCTCTCCCGCTTTCCCCTTCACCTGAGTGCAACCACTCTCTCCCGCTTTCCCCTTCACCTGAGTGCAACCACTCTCTCCCGCTTTCCCCTTCACCTGAGTGCAACCATTCTCTCCCGCTTTCCCCTTCACCTGAGTGCAACCACTCTCTCCCGCTTTCCCCTTCACCTGAGTGCAACCACTCTCTCCCGCTTTCCCCTTCACCTGAGTGCAACCACTCTCTCCCGCTTTCCCCTTCACCTGAGTGCAACCACTCTCTCCCGCTTTCCCCTTCACCTGAGTGCAACCAATCTCTCCCGCTTTCCCCTTCACCTGAGTGCAACCACTGTCTCTCGCTTTCCCCTTCACCTGAGTGCAACTAATCTCTCCCGCTTTCCCCTTCACCTGAGTGCAACCAATCTCTCCCGCTTTCCCCTTCACCTGAGTGCAACCACTCTCTCCCGCTTTCCCCTTCACCTGAGTGCAACCACTCTCTCCCGCTTTCCTCTTCACCTGAGTGCAACCACTCTCTCCCGCTTTCCCCTTCACCTGAGTGCAACCACTCTCTCCCGCTTTCCCCTTCACCTGAGTGCAACCACTCTCTCCCGCTTTCCCCTTCACCTGAGTGCAACCAATCTCTCCAGCTTTCCCCTTCACCTGAGTGCAACCACTCTCTCCCGCTTTCCCCTTCACCTGAGTGCAACCACTCTCTCCCGCTTTCCCCTTCACCTGAGTGCAACCACTCTCTCCCGCTTTCCCCTTCACCTGAGTGCAACCACTCTCTCCCGCTTTCCCCTTCACCTGAGTGCAACCACTCTCTCCCGCTTTCCCCTTCACCTGAGTGCAACCACTCTCTCCCGCTTTCCCCTTCACCTGAGTGCAACCATTCTCTCCCGCTTTCCCCTTCATGTTCCTCTTTAGTTTTATTGGTTGTTGTGTGTTTTTTTCCAACGTTATTTGTCACATATTACAATTTACGTTTTTCCGACGCAGTCGGTATATTTTCGAATTGTGACCTTTGAACTAAAAGACGCTTACCCATGGTAACTTACTATAATTGAAGACAAACTTGCATTCTGATTGGACAAAAATAGTAAAAAATTCTGCGTTCGAACAATCTACTATAGTTTACTCTGAAAAGCATCCCTATTTGCATTTCTCAATTATTATTCCAACAGACTGGTGTTTTAAAAAAGTTGGTAGTCGTAATTAAACTTTAGAAAATGATTTTATGCCAAAGAATGCCATTTGAATCTGATAAACAATAATTAAATGATAAACCTATACGCCGTAGTAAAAAATGCTGCGTTCGAACAATCTACTATAGTTTACTCTGAAAAGCATCCCTATTTGCATTTCTCAATTATTATTCCAACAGACTGGTGTTTTAAAAAAGTTGGTAGTCGTAATTAAACTTTAGAAAATGATTTTATGCCAAAGAATGCCATTTGGAACTGATAAACAATATTTAAATGATAAACCTATACGTCGTGTATTTTTTGCGCATTTCGTCTAGGGTAGAATTAATATTTGCATTGTTGACCATCATATCTATAAACAATCCTCACGCTGGTGATATATTTACGCCATATTTTCTTGATTTGACCGCCTGCACACGCAATCTCTCTCTATCGTGAAATTATTGTCATACAAATAATTCTACACAAATGTAATTAGGTCATTTGTAATTATCGGAACGCCAAATGACTTACATGAGACACAGTGGTTCGATAACACATGTTTTTGTTTACTATACACACATAGAATTGAGGATAGCTATTCGCTGATAGTTCCGTTGCAATTATTTATCTCCCCCCTATTTTTGGCGGAATAGCCTACACATGACATATTTCAATTCACATAACAAGCATTGAATTGACATTTTGTGTTCATGTTAATACAATTCTAATTAAAATGTTTTACTTTGAAGTTTCCATTTTAAAAGATAGTTAAATTAATAAAATAACAAACTGTAATGAATAATACTTGATGCTTGTAAGTACATATTTGCTTATGAAATTTCTTTAAAAAAAAATAGGTGCTGTTTTGAAGTTTTGAAATGTTAACTAACTTTTTGTCCAGTAAATATTTATTTCTACATCGAAAGAAAAAAATAGAAAGGTTTATATTTCGTTTATTTACCATTGTGGTCTTCAACTTATGAAAAAGCTTTTCATTGAGGATATTGAGGATATTATACGTTTATTGTTAGCTATATGATTTTTAAAGCCATTAATGCCTATATCTTCTTTCTTTGCGTCCGTCGTCATTCACGTGCAGACAGGAGATGAAGCTCTAATTGCAAAGTCTCTTTTTGATAATACCCTATTGTTTAGTAACATGTTTTAAAAAGTCCATGTTTAATACATCAATGCAGCAACCGTTTTAGCCTTATTTTAATTGGATACAGTTCGCAGCACGTTAATTATTTACCCCCCCCCCCCCCCCCCACACACACACACATTAATGAAAGAAAACGTTACTGTTTCTTGTCTCTTTCTTTCATTTGATAAGTTTTTTAACGTGTTTTTTTCTTATTGTTGTTGTTTGTTCAGTTTCCGTTCTACTTTACATAAATCTCTAAGAGTTAAATGCGTCGACTATCTTTTTTTAAAGATAGTACTTGTTTAAATCATTTCTTGGTAAAATCTGCTTTCCATAATTAGATTCAAAATCTGTCAGATGAAATATTGTAACTGATTTTGTCAACTAAATCGAAGATTTTTGCCGTCGATACTTGAATACTGGTGGCGGTCTTCAGTTAGTACGGTAATGTTTGTAATCTTAACAACATTTGGTTTCCTCTATACATCGTATGACAGAAAGATGAACCGATTTAAAACATGGTTAGCGAGTTCGATTCTCACTGAAGGCAGGGTGTACTCGACTCCAATCTTAATTGAGAAGGATTGCCAGTTTTCGTATCGCAGGTCGGGGGTTCTCTCCGGGTACTCCGGCTTCCTCCCCCAATAAAAACTGGACGCCATGAAATAGCTGAAAAATTGCTGAAAGTGGCGTTAAAACACCATTCAAACAAACAAACAAAAACATGGTTACTATGTGGTAGTGTTGAATTTGGATATTTTTTATTTTTGATATTTAAAAATAATAATAAATAGATTTGAAACAAAGGAGTAGACTAGGAGTTTACTTTGGATATTTGGAACATAATGAAACAGCCGTTGTGTCTAGGTTAGTGTAAAACGATGATTTTTATAATTTTCTGTATTCGATCATTATGAGACAATTCCAAAAATAGAAACAGCTCACAACAGTATGAACACACATCACCAGTATTATATATATCCTGTACATTAAAGGTCGGCTGTTTTTGTTTACAAAGTTTGACCTTTGACCGCTGAACTCTGAACTTCAGAAGTAATTAACTGTATAAAATACACAAAATGTCCCTGAGCGAGACAGCAAAACTGATAGAAGAGAGTAGGAAAATAGTAGAGAATACGGGAGAGAGCCAAAATGCATCGGTTATTCTATCCATGATCCTAAAGCTTGTATCAAGCATAGACAATAGGCTACAGCGCGTAGAACACAAAGTGTCATAAAGATTGAAGAGTTTAAAAACGTCATAACATCAATTACAAGCAGACTAGTCACAGCCGAAAAGACTATAAATAAATGCAGATCAAAAATGTCAGAACTAGAAACGAACATTCAAGGTGTCGGAAACCTGTTTGACGATGTTAAATCGGAGACTGAGAAAAACAGAGTTGAAATTAACAAAATCGCATCAAAATTTCAAGCAGACATTGCTCATCTTAAAACTGAGCAAAAAACAAGTGACTGTGAGGAAAAAGTAAGCAATCTGAGGTCTGAAGTTCTAGACTTAAAATGCAGATCCATGAAAAACAATTTAATATTCACTGGTCTGCATGAGGTGAGTGACGAAGACACCGAGGCCTTGCTAAGGGAGTTCCTTTATAAAGAACTAGGAATTGACTACAACATTGAGTTTGGCAATGTACATAGATTTGGTCGAAACAGCTGGGGAAGACGCCCAATAGTTGCCCGCTTTCTCTATTACAGAGACCTGCAATACGTCCTTGACAATGCTTTCCGGTTGAAAGGGAAACAATTTGGAATCTCTCCGCAGCTCCCCCCAGAAATCGAGGAAAGGCGTAGGAAGTTGTATCCAGTTCTTAAAGAAGCCAAGCTTAATAGGAGAAAAGTAATTATGGTACGCGACCGTCTGTATATTGACAATGAATTGTACGTCCTACCTGAAGAAAGGCGCGGTGGTGATAATTTTACTGACAATCGAACCGAAAATGGAGGGAGCGCTATAACACGAACACCAGTAAACCGTGAAAATGCCAGACCACAAAAACGACAGCGTATACATTCGTCTACGCCCCCTCCTATACGTTAGGAACGCCAAGAAAGGCGCGAACTGTCGTCAGTTACAATTTACGATACATGTACAGTACCTACTGATATAAATGTGTGTAATACTTAGTCATTGCTGTTCGATATTATTAGTTTTGTTACATCTGACATTATTGATCTGTTGTTATTTTTTGTACAATACTAATATACATCCATTAAGCACATGTTTTAGTACGCAATGTATTACTTTTAATTTTATCTCCAAAATAGCGTGTTTTAAAAATCAAGACAATTTTGGACTCTTACTTAGCCTGTATGGTGATATAATTTTGTTATTACATCTAAATAATTTTACGAAAATTTACCCACCGCAAATAAATAAAGATGACGCTAAAGATAATGCAAAATATGTTGATATACTCAAAAGCCCCACTTGTTCTATTTGTTTATGTAGTCCCTGTTTTTGTGATTACCTTTTTGTTATTGACCACTGTTTAGTAACTGAAAATGAAAATTGGTATAGTGAAAAATTACTAGAACATTTAAACTTTATGATACTTTTAATACATGTAGTTTGAGCGGTGATGTTAGTAATGGTTCTAAAGAGTTACGTGTTAATATGACCAAGAATAAAGATACCAACTCTTTTATCGCGTCATTAAATATAGAAAAAAATAGTAACAAAGAAACAAGTGCTCCATTATACTGCGATACAACGTTTCCAATTTTTAGAGAATCAAACATATCGGTTAGTAACGACAATAGACAAACATTAAAAATCTTGTGTTTAAACTGTTGTGGAATTAAAATGAGATTACAATACCCCGAATTTAGAGATATGATACAAAAATACGATATTGTTTGTTTTGTAGAAACAAAAACAGATGATCTTGATTCAATTAATTTTCCTGGATATATTTTTAGCATGAAAAATAGAAGAACCGTTACTAACAAACGCTCAGGGGGTATTATTGAAATGTTGAAATGTTGGCAAATTATATTGATATTGTTGACACCTGTAGTAAGTATGTAATGTGGTTTAAGTGTAGTGAGTTAGTGTTCAAAACAGACCAACCTGTATTTTTTGGTGTAGTGTATGTACCAACTGAATACACCAGGTATTCCTCAGAAGATGCTTTTTGAAATAGAACATGAATATCATTTGCTCTTAAATAAATCAAAATACATATGTCTTATGGGGGATTTTAATGCAAGGACCTCTAATGATAAAGACTTTGTTAAAATAGAAGAAAGTAGACACATAGATGAATATCTTCAGGAATTTGTTAATGATTTTTGTTGTATTTTAAATGACTTAAAGATACCACTTGTTAGAGGGAGCATGGATAAAGTGAAAAACAGATACGGAAATTTATTGCTAAACTTTTGTAAAGGAAATAACATGTTTATAGTTAATGGTAGGGTTGGAAATGATAAAAAACATCGGCAAATTTACATGTAAGAATGCTAGTGTCGTAGATTATTGTATAAGCAGTCCAGAATTCCTTAAATTTATTTCAGACTTTAATGTTCTAGATACTAATACATTACTCTTGGACGTCCACGCACCGCTGTATTTATCTTTGTCTAACATCTTTATTGAAAATGTCATCCCTGATGATGTTACCAAAACGTTTACAAATAAATTTAAAGTAAAACCTTGGGATAATGAAAAAGTCTTAGACTTTCGTAATAACATAGATGAATTCTCATTAGTTAATTTTGAACAAAAACTTGAACTATGCTGTACCGAGAGAATAACTAACCTAAACAATGATTTAATTGATGAATTATTAAACGACTTCGGAAATATTTTTATTGAATCAGCGTCAAAAACCTTTGGAAAATATAGCCCAACACACCTTAGAAGAAGTCCACAAAAACGTAATATAGAAAATAACAAACCCTGGTTTGATAAAGATTGCAAAACAGCTAGACAGAATTTTCATAAATTAAAAAAACAATACAAATCAAACAACACCATGCAAAATAGGTCAAATATGAATAATGCAGAAAAGAATTATAAAAAAGTCTTGAACGCAAAGTATAAAAACTATTGTATGAAACTTTCACACTCCTTACAACAAGAATCGGAGAGAAATCCCAAATATTTCTGGAAAATATTACGTAGAAATAATCGACAAAAAAATCAAAATATTAATATAGAAACCCTCTACGAATTTTTCAAAAAACTTAAACATGGCGAATATAGAAGAACAACAACCGATTTTCAATAACGAGATTCCAAATACAACAAATGAACTTATAAATGACTATATTTCCCAAGAAGAAATTCTTAAATGTATTAAAAATCTTAAAAATGACAAAGCCTGTGGTGCTGATGAAATTGTTAATGAGTATATTAAATCTACCTCAAACCGGTTTATTCATATCTACGAAAAACTTTTTAATTTAATTTTCGATACCGGAATTCTACCTAATAGCTGGCTAATAGGTATAATTAAACCTATATATAAGAAAAAAGGAGATCCAACAGATCCCAAAAATTATAGGCCAATAACAATTGTCAGTTGCCTGGGTAAATTATTTACTGCTATTTTGAATGCAAGACTAACAAGTTTTTCTGAAGATTATAATATTATTAAAGAAAATCAGAGTGGTTTCCGTGAAAACTACTCTACTATGGATAATATCTTTGCTATTCTCTTCTTGTTCCAAATTTTAAAGCCAAAAAAGAAAAAGATGTATTGTGCTTTCATAGACTTCGAGAAAGCCTTCGATACAGTATGGCGAGATGGTCTGTTTTATAAGTTGTTACTTAACAATATAAACGGCAAGATATATAATGTAATATTTAACATGTATTCACATATAAAGTCTTGTATATCATTAAACAATAATACATCAGAATATTTCAACTGTGAATTGGGCATACGACAGGGAGAAAATTTGTCCCCCTTTCTGTTTACAATGTTTTTAAATGATTTGGAAGATTTTCTGAAAACAAAAAATGTAATTGGGTTAAACAGTGTAACAAATGATATAGAACATGAACTTAATGTATATCTGATGATTTTTCTCCTGCTTTATGCTGATGATACTGTTTTATTAGCTGAATCTGCCGAGAATCTTCAAGTTCAATTAAATGCTTTTTATGATTATTGTAATATATGGAAGTTAAAAGTCAATGTCGACAAAACAAAGGTTATGGTACTTGAATTAGGTAAACTAAGTCCAAATATTAAAATTTTTTTATCAAAATACTGAAATAGAAATAGTCAAAACTTTTAACTATCTAGGGGTCATTTTTACAAAAACATGTAATTTTGATACTACAAAGAAACTTCTAGCAGATAAAGGGTTGAAAGCTATGTACGAAGTTCTTAAACTAGGGCGATTATTTAAATTACCAGCAAAAAATTCTTCTAGATTTGTTTGATAAAATGGTTAAACCTATTCTTCTTTATGGCTGTGAAATCTGGGGCTTTGGTAAAAACGATGTTTTAGAAAGAGTACATTTAAAATTTTGTAAACTTCTGTTGAATTTAAAGTCTTCGACACCAAACTATATGATATATGGGGAACTTGGTAGACTTCCTATTAATATTGATATTAAGGTACGGATGGTATCTTTCTGGTCAAAACTTGTAAATGGCAAACAATCAAAAGTGTCCTCAATATTATATCGTTTTACCCGGAAATTGAATGAAAACCATAGTATGCATTTTTCTTGGATTAACTGTGTTAAAGCTATTTTTAATGATTGTGGTTTTTCACTAATTTGGGAAACAGAACAATTCCTCAGTAATGACTGGCTAAAATACATAGTAAAACAACGGTTAACAGATCAGTTTGCACAAAACTGGCATTCACTTATGTTTCATTCAACTAAAGCACTAAACTATAGAATGTATAAAACAAAATTGGAATACGAAAGTTATTTAAATGTCTTAAATTTGGCTGACGGTATAAAGTTATGCCGATTTAGAACAACAAATCACCATTTACCAATAGAAACTGGTAGATGGAAAAATACTGAAAGAGAAAATCGTTTTTGTCATTTATGTGATAGTAACAAACTAGGGGATGAATACCATTATATATTTGAATGCACCGCTCTTTCAGAACAACGAAAAAAGTTAGTTCCAAATCACTACGTAAAAAACCACAATGTTCATAAGTATTCAGAATTGATGTCTAGCAACAGAAAGTCTCTGCTTAGAAATCTTGTCAAGTTCATTAATATTATAAATGATTATGTCGGCGCCCCTGGCTTACCTGTCATGTAACAGTAACCTTGTTTCTTTTTGTTTGTATATATTGTATATAGTATGTTGTTATCATTCTTTATTGTTATCTTCTCTGTACAAATTGTATTATTGGCTGTATGAGAATAAACTATCAACAAACTTTTGTTATTGTTGATTATTTAATCCAATAATTATGTCCTTAGGGATATTTACATGTCTTCATGGTTCAGTGAGTCATGATAGGTTTTCACACATGCATTTCTTTATTTCTCTAGATCTTTCTCTTTTGGAAAAGAAAATTCTAATCCTTTAATATCTATTGGTTGATGTGATCATGTGTTTCTTTTGGTGGGAAAATTCTATTGTTCCCTCAGATTTGATTTTGACTTTGAATAGTCTTGTTCCCATATTTTTCACTCTTTATTATTGGTGGACATCTTGATTCTTGATATGTAAGTTTGTTTTATTTCTACTAATTAACACATTTATTTCACACTGATAAAGGTATATGTGAGATTTTGAATAATTGTGCACTTTGAAAGATTTCTGAGTGAATAAGTTTATTTAAAATAATAAAAACACATAAAATCACTAAACTGGTTAAATTAATATTGACGAAGTTGATAAAAGTACAAGAATAAAACTTTTTTAATATAATTTTATTTGTAAACTTGATAAATATTTAATTATAGTCATTTTTGCACATTTCAAGTTAAGTGACTTGGAATATTGCTTTATTCAGAATAATCAGATACATGTACAAATAAAATGTGTATCAAATACAATATTTATAATCGTATTATTTATTACAGATTTTGTCAAAACTGATGAATTACTTGATTGTACTGATGAAGTATTATTATATTTTGTGCTGAGGACCTTTGTACCTCAATACATGGTAGGTTTTGTGTTTAATTATATTTATGTGTGTAGTTGTGAATAATTGATTGATTGATTGATTAATGGTGTTTAACGCCCGAGCAGCAATATTTCAGCTATATTCAGGCGATGAACATGAAATGGATGATAAAATGAACATGAAATGATGATGAATGAAAATGGGATGGGACACAAGGAAAAATAGGGGTAACGGATTTTAGATTGCCACTGGCAAATGGGAGGATGGATAGGGTCGGGCAATTTAGCCTCCTGTAGCGGGATCGAAATCCCTACTCATAGCGAATACTACAGCAGCGTTCTTTAACGTGCGAGGAACGTGGCATTTTTCCCAACACGGTGCACTAATATGGTTTGCGGTCAGGTTTTCCGTATTATGGCCTGACAACCCCAGCTTGCCAGGGGTACCCCATTCAACCACCTGGGGCACACATCCCAGTCGGTCTTTAGGCAAACCGACCTGACACGCCGGTCAGGGTACTGGGCGCTATTTAGTCGCCTTTTACGACAAGCTAGCGCGACTGCGGTCTATTCTTTTAGCCACCCGGATCCCGCACGGGGCTTGTGAATAATTAGTTTATCGACTGTTTAATAAGCTTGCTATGCACGTGTTGCTAAGTCTCGTCATTGCATGAAATGCTTTACTTGTTAAATAATACTTTTGAATTTTAAATAAATTACTGTCGTAATATTGAGTAAAAATTGAGATTTTAATATGTCAAAATATTATATAGAAAGATATTATTAATATATATTATATTGTTCTGTATTTATATTTTAGGGTCATTTATGTTATATTTATGAATTTTGGACATAAGCAGACATATTAAATACTGAACCCAATCCTGAGGTGTTAGTTGTTAATAAAGGCCAACTAGCTACCGGTTACATAAATGTTATTTAAATATTAATAAAATACATGAGCGATAAAATGGCAGGAGTACCGGGGGTATGCGCAGTTAACTGATGGGTCAAAACAGAGTAAAATCTTTTAATAATAAGTTAAGTTTTATTCATACATAGTTAAAATTACGGAGAAAGGTAAGATGTCCGATTTATTTATGGTAATTTGGAGCGCCGTACTATCGGTAGGTGTCATTATCGTAAAACAGTGTAAAAACAACGAAGAGAAAAGTGGTAAGTTGTATTCTTTGTCCTTCACAACGAAGAAATCTAGACAGAAACACAGTGGACAAAAAACAACAAAAATACACTGAATAAAAAAGAAAATTACGAAAGCACATACAAAACTACTTGTCGCATTCTTTGTAAACGTATTTTTTAATTTCCATTTTTTTAATGGGTGCATGTATTAATACAATAATGATTGCCATTACTATAAACATAATTTTATATTTTATAATTCAATTAAACTTTTATAGCTGCTGTCTATTGCTCGAAGACCATACACGTGTGTAAATGCATGGCAAATCAGTTTCTGTATCGGTACGGAAAGCTTTTGTGACCATTAATAAGTTTTCCAGTTTGAAAATTGAATATTATTTAAAACAAATAATAAAAAGCAAAAATAAAAAGAATTAAAAAAAACCAAAACAAATAGAGAAACAAACTACAAGAAGAAACAAAACATAGGAATTGGACAAAGAGACGTTAAATTATGCTAGTTGTTTTGTTTTTGTGTATTTATTCTGTACAAACTTTTACTTATTGTCTGTAGTAACCTATTATAGAGTTATTATTATATATCATGAACATTTTTCGAAAAACATCTACTATAATTCCTCCTTACCCGGTAAGAAAAAAAACAGATAAATTCCTTAAACCGAACAGGATACGCTTGGAAACATTGACCCTAACGGAGTCATTATCCTATTTTAGAATGTATTTCCGGTGCGTGGTAACATGAAAATATAGTCCCAATTTTCTCTTTTGTTTCTGTGTTGTTTTTGAAAGGTAGAACAAGAATAATTTTAGTCCAGACAATCTCTTTACAGTCTAAGTGTGTAATGTGGTACAAATCTCTTTACAGTCTAAGTGTGTAATGTGGTACAATGTGATCACAACATTGAAATGAAAGTAGAAAAAAATATTCTTAAACAATAAGGTTGAATTCCCGCATAAAGTTCGTTGACATTGACTCATACTTTTTCTACATTTGAAAGTCAGCGTTATGTGTGTAATGTCCGGAACTAAAATTCAATATGCAACAGCGAAGAAAATGTTTTTAGTATGCTAGATTTTCTGATCTACAACAAATTTGTAATTTTTTATGTTGTTTTAAGCAGGAAATCGAAATCCCAATGGGTACAAACCGTGCTGATTTGTTTCTGTTTTCTTATGAAACTGAATTACTTCAACGTCTTATTAAAGACACGAAGGTAGCAGAAACACTGTCCTTTCATTTCACATATGATGATGTCCTTTCAATTTGCTGAATGGCTTCCATTAATATATCCCTTAGAACTATACATTAATCTACATCATTTTTAGATTTACACTCCGAATATGACACCAACGGTCATCTTAACACAAGAATTTACGACCAACGAGACGATTTTAATTTTAAAAATAAATTTATTGCTTCACTTATGCAGCAATATTGCAGATTCTCCTGCAAATGGTGTATATGTTTCTCAATTCATCAGGTATGCAACAGCTGGCAGTAAGTATACTGATCAATCGGAACATCTCTCGGCCATTTCCGTCAAGGGTCGAGAGTGTGACCTCGGAGGTAAGTGATCTCCATTTTGAACTATTTTCAGTGATTTCAAAGAATTTGTCACGTCACAAGTTCGTTTGTGACGTTTCAGTTCATTCATTTGATTGGCTTGTCATTGACGTTTAGTTAATTGTTACTGATGACGTCAGATTGTAAACAAATACTTATCCATTTAAACGTTGTCAAAGAAGGAATTTTTTGGCAGTGTTAGCGAATTTAAGTTTAAAAAATACAATCTTGTATTAGATTTTTAGTTCTGCTTCGATAAAGATCTGTATAGTTGAATAATAAAAGGATAATCTATTTCATCGAACTAAAATAATGTTGTTGTGTAAACAGGCTAACCGCATCACATTTGGACCGATTTTTTGTCCATATCCATACACTTACCTCCGAGATTACTTTCCGACCATGGGCGGAAATAACCGAGGTGATCCGATTGTATACTGATTTGTTCAAACGTCACAAATTTCTTCGGGATAAACTTATAAACCAAGGTTACAAGAAAAAAAACGAGTGGTCCGCGCCTTTAATAAGTTTTACTATAGATACCACTTCGTTGTCGAAAAATGTTCTATCTCGTTTGAAAATATGGTTGCAGATAGTTTTCCCAATTTCTGAATTCAGTACACAGTGATTGTGCTACGATGATTATTGGATACACCTATTACTGACCAGTGGTTCTGGAGTTTGCTAGTTTCTCGGACTAATAAAGTTTGTTCTATTTGTGAAGGAAATATGTCGGTTGACGTTTTGCTGAAGAACATTACCATGGGAACCGGAGAAGGTCCTCATTGGGAGGAATCAACGCAATCTCTGCTATTTGTAGATATAGTAACACAGCATGTGAAGCGGTGGAGTTACAACACTGGCACTGTTGACGAAATCAAATTGGGTTAGTTCTATACATGAAAGAATTTAGACTAATAATATTATTTGATTTTTTCTAAAGCACACTTGGATATTGCACATTTTCAAACATTGTATCTTATCTTAATGAAAGTGAATACGTGGCATAGATAATTGTCTTTAATAAATTTAAGAATCATGTTGAATTCTGACTCAGCTGTTTTCTTAAATGGTGACGTTACCATGTTTAACTAGTATCTGCTAACCCAGTTTTCGAAGGTCGTGGTTTTTCTCTTGGTACTCCGGCTTCCTCTTACTTTCAAAACTGGAGGAAGTGATATAGCTGGAAAAATTGCCGAAAGTGGCGTTAAACAAACTAAAAAGTATCTGCCAACAATAATAAATTTTTCGAACCCTGTTATTTTAAGTACAAGCAATTTTACATTGTTTATTTCCCTGAATGTCAATTACATAACTCTTACTTTTCCTTTTTCTTGTAAATATACCATTACCCACATTTGGGAAACGCATAAGAAACAACTATGCATAATTTTGTATTTAATTATACGGTGAGACAATTCAGTAATTATGTAAGTTTTTTTATAGAAAATTCAGTTGGTTTTGCAATTCCTCGGAAATCAAGAGGAGTTGTGGTAGGTCTTGGTAAAACAGTTTCGCACTTAGAATGGGACACACGTAAAGTAACAACACTGATAGAATTCGACAAGAATTGTGAAACAAGGATGAATGACGCAAAATGTGACTCCCGAGGCAGGTTATGGGCAGGTAAGTTAGAGGCAGGTTATGGGCGGGTAGGTTAGAGGCAGGTTATGGGCAGGTAAGTTAGAGGCAGGTTATGGACGGGTAAGTTAGAGGCAGGTTATGGGCGTGTAAGTTAGAGGCAGGTTATGTGCGGGTAATTTAAAGGCAGGTTATGGGCGGGTAAGTTAGAGGCATGTTATGGGCGGGTAAGTTAGAGGCAGGTTATGGGCGGGTAGGTTAGAGGCAGGTTATGGGCGGGTAAGAGGCAGGTTATGGGCGGGTAAGAGGCAGGTTATGGACGGGTAAGCTAGAGGCAGGTTATGGGTGGGTAAGTTAGAGGCAGGTTATGGGCGGGTAAGAGGCAGGTAATGGGCGGGTAAGAGGCAGGTTATGGGCGGGTAAGTTAGAGGCAGGTTATGGGCGGGTAAGTTAGAGGCAGGTTATGGGCGGGTAAGTTAGAGGCAGGTTATGGGCGTGTAAGTTAGAGGAAGGTTATGGGCGGGTAAGTTAGAGGCAGGTTATGGGCGGGTAAGTTAGAGGCAGGTTATGGGCGCGTAGGTTAGAGGCAGGTTATGGGCGGGTAAGTTAGAGGCAGGTTATGGGCGGGTAAGTTAGAGGCAGGTTATGGGCGTGTAAGTTAGAGGAAGGTTATGGGCGGGTAAGTTAGAGGCAGGGTATGGGCGGGTAAGTTAGAGGCAGGTTATGGGCGCGTAGGTTAGAGGCAGGTTATGGGCGGGTAAGTTAGAGGCAGGTTATGGGCGGGTAAGCTAGAGGCAGGTTATGGACAAGTAAGCTAGAGGCAGGTTATGGGCGGGTAAGTTAGAGGCAGGTTATGGGCGGGTAAGTTAGAGGCAGGTTATGGGCGGGTAAGCTAGAGGCAGGTTATGGACAAGTAAGCTAGAGGCAGGTTATGGGCGGGTAAGTTAGAGGCAGGTTATGGACGGGTAAGTTAGAGGCAGGTTATGGGCGGGTAGGTTAGAGGCAGGTTATGGACGGGTATGCTAGAGGCAAGTTATAGGCAGGTTATGGGCGGGTAAGTTAGAGGCAGGGTATGGGCGGGTAAGTTAGAGGCAGGTTATGGGCGGGTAAGTTAGAGGCAAACTATGGGCGGGTAAGTTAGAGGCAGGTTATGGGCGGGTATGTTAGAGGCAGGTTATGGGCGGGTAGGTAGGAGGCAGGTCATGGGCGGGTAGGTAGGAGGCAGGTTATGGGCGGGTAAGCTAGAGGCAGGTTATGGGCGGATAAGTTAGAGGCAGGATATTGAAAGGTTGGTTGTTTGTAGCATAAAGCAGACACTTGGAGCCAAGACTATTTATATTTTATCTATTGCTTTGTCTATTCGGGATCAATCATTATAGTATCCTTTGAGGAAGGGAATACGGTCTTTTTATAGATTGATTTTAATTTGGCCCCAAAAATATTATACATTCTTTTTATTGTACAATCTTTCTAAACCTTTTAAATATTGTACACGCCGTCTTAAAACTAGTAGAATAGATCTTGCAGGCATGGTGTGCCTTTGGCTCGGATATTAATCAATGGTTTTGACAATACCACTCTCCTTTGTGCAGTCAAGGTATCATGACAATGTTTCTATATCAGTAACTCTTGTACAATTATTAACATACAAATTAAATAAAACTACTCTGATCGGGATTAGAACTCTACAATCTAATTAAAATTATATCTTCACTTGGCTCCCCCTTTTTGCTATTGTCACGTTATTGACGGCGACAATAGCAAAAAAAAGGGGGGGGTGGAGCCAAGTGAAGATATAATTTTAATTAGATTGAGAAATCTATAGCCACTGGGAGACTGTGGCAATGGGTTATTCACTCTAAACAATTCAACCACATCGGTTGTATAGATTCGAATGTACTTAAATTTAAACATTTGGCATATAAATGCTCTTTTTATAAATGTTATGATAAATTAACAAAGCGCTTTGGATTTATTTGTTTGTACAACCTTTTCAGGTACAATGGGGATAGATAGATGGCCTGACCTACCCCACATGGGGGAGGGGTCATTGTATTGTGTGGACACAGACGGCACTGTTAAGAAATGTAAAGAGAAGACTAATATTTCTAACGGTCTGGCCTGGAGTTCTGACAATACCACCATGTTTTACATAGATTCCGTGCCAGGAACACTTTGGGCCTACGACTACGATATAGAAACAGGAACGGCAAGTAAGGATACTTTGAATGGTGTTTTTCGCCACTTGCAGCAACTTTTCAGTTATATCAAGGCGTCTAGTTTTTATTGGGCAGGAAGTCTGAGTTCCCAGTGAAAATCTCTGACTTGCTGCTGGAAAACGGTAAATGCTTGTCAATATAGTTGGAGTCGAGCACACCTTTTCCAAAATCATTCTTTAACTTACAACCCCAGCGTTGACACGCCTATGATCATTAGTAGATGGCTAATACCAAGGCCAGTATTAAGTATATTACAACAGCAATCTACCGTAACTCTATGTGTGCTACTGCAACTGCTCATGTAAAAAATGTTTGATAAATATTGAACTGGTACCCTATACTAGTATTTTTAAATAAATTTTCACGCAGTCATATAATTACATTCCACAAAAACTGTCTACTGTAGTTGACGTTGCTAACTACAATACATGTATATAGAAACAGTTACGTAAATAGAAACTAGTTATGATGGTGCTATAGAAAGTGTTGTTTTGCAACTATGCTATTCTTTACAGAGTTGTGGGACTTGTGGTCTTAAGGAATGTCGGTAACGACTTAATTTGTACTTCAAGTCCAACAAAAAAAGTTTGTAAATTAAATCTAATATTATACCATAGGGACAGAAAATGAGAATAAGATATTAAGATTACTTTATGTTCATTGTCCAGCTTTTAACTTTTTACATGTTAATTTACTGTGTTATGCGACCCAAATTTAGTATGATTCATGCTTAGACCAGTCCTGTTTTGGGTCACGGGACATTTACATCTTTTTCTTTTTGTCACATTTTTCATTAACTGTTGACTGGTCTTTATGAAATTCAAAATAGCCAATTCAGGACCTCACTTAATAAATGGGGGCCTCGGTGGCCGAGTGGTCAAGGTAGTTCGTCTACTATTGATCACGTGGTCTGTCAACACTGAGATTGTGGGTTCGATTCTTACTGCAGGCAGGGTGTACTCGACTCCAATCTTAATTGACAAGGATTGCCAGTTTTCCTACCGCAGGTCGGGGTTTTCTCCGGGTACTCCGGCTTCCTCCCCCAATAAAAACTGGACGCCATGATATAGCTGAAAAATTGCTGAAAGTGGCGTTAAACACCATCAAACAAACAAACAAACACTTAATAAAGGAACCAATGAGACAAATGTGCGAATGCCTTCCTAGAAATTTAAAAAATGATTGAATCCAAAGTATATCAAATTTTTACTGCAATGGATGGTTCTCTGCATTTTATGCTTTTTGATCGATTCCAAATCCAAGATAGATGCCAGTGTATGAGTAAATTTAAAAAATAAATCTATTGAGAAAATGTTTTAAAAGGCTTCTTCTCTGCAACCGGTGAAGCGATTGAAACACAACTCATACATCTTTATATGATAGTCCTCTAGAAAGATTGCAAATCAAAATTGACGCATCCGCATTGTTTAATACAGGACCCTATGTAACAATATTTAATTGTCCTCAGTCATAAAGGTGACTGATGCCACATTTTAAGCGAAAGTTTGTTGGGTGTTTGTCGGAAGTTGATGTTTTGTTCCAATCGGAAATTCAAAATGGCTGCCACCGCAGGATTTAATCGCAATTTATTCGCATGTCCACTACAAAGTTAGTGCCGTTTATGCTATTCATAAATTTTAAATGGCCTCCACCACTAATTAGTCTAAAGTAGTGAACTGTAATTTATTGTCGGTTTAATTATAGGAGCGACACATGCTAATTTCTGAAAAAAAAGTTACTTTTGTCAAATATAAGGACTATGTTAAATTTTGTAAATACAACGATTAACAATTTTCTCCCCTTAAAGTTTAGTGGCAATTTAAACCACATTTGGAATATGGACGATTCTATGAACGTCTTCTATCAAAACTGTACAAATTAGTCTTATGGTCAATCTACAGTGTTGGTCGTTACACAAACAGAAGATTCTTCAAATAGCTAAATCCATGTAAGATGTAAGTTGTTTATAAACTATTTGGTTAAAACATTCTACTGTATTCTTGGTGTTGTGTTGCAAACAAAGTCATAACTATCTTTTAAATTTGAATTACGTACTTACATAGGCAATGTTAGAACTGTGCTAGATTTTGAGAATTTGGGCTCACCAGATGGCATGACAATTGATACAGACGGCAAAGTATGGGTGGCATGTTATGGGGCTTGCTGTGTTGTGCGGATAGATCCGAATACCGGTAAGTTTTTATTATCACAATCTTCCTACATTGTGTCGGTGAGTTGTCGCTATCAAAACATTATTAGAACGAATAATCGTACCCTCCCTTAATCCGACAAATCACAAAACTAACTTCGGATTATAACGGCAGTAAAATTCGGCCTATGACATTATATATTCACATATAATTTCCCTGTTTCAAATTAAACCGGTAAGTTGTTAACGTATTGGAGCAGTAAGTTGTGTTATCAAATGTTGTTCCTACATAGTCTTGGTAAGTTGTTATTATCAACGTTGTGTCGTTAAGTTGTTGTTATCAACGTTGTATCGGTAAGTTGTTGTTATCAACGTTGTGTCGGTAAGTTGTTGTTATCAACGTTGTATCGGTAAGTTGTTGTTATCGCTATTTTGCAGTATTTTCCTTTGATCGTTGTGTGCGATATTATTCCATCTCACTCTACTAGCGTGGGATGGGCCCATCTCAGCTCGCTGTCAAGACGTCGTTATGTAAACACTGTGACACTGTTACAAAACAGCGATAAACAGATTATTTACGTTTTTTGAAACTCGATGCACTTTCTCGTCATCTCATCTCAGGGCTGTCGCCCTTCGATGAGATACGACGAGAAAATGCATCTCGTTTCAAAAAACGTAAATAATCTATAATTATCAACGTTGTATCGGTAAGTTGTTGTTATCAACGTTGTATCGGTAAGTTGTTGTTATTAACGTTGTATCGGTAAGTTGTTGTTATCAATTTTGTATCGGTAAGTTGTTGTTATCAACGTTGTATCGGTAAGTTGTTGTTATCAATGTTGTATCGGTAAGTTGTTGTTATCAACGTTGTATCGGTAAGTTGTTGTTATCAACGTTGTATCGGTAAGTACCGGTATTCCTCTTTTAGCACATTATATCGTTTGTTTTATTCCTACATTAGACCGATAATTTATCATTTCCACATTGTACTCACAAGTTGTACAGTATACCGATAAGTTGCTTTATCTAAAATTAAGTATGTATTTCGTCAAAATCTGGAAAATTAGCGATTGATACAACCTATGTGATACACCTTGAATGAGGTATGACGTCATAATACGTGTGACGTTGGGGCCTATATTTTATAAACGAATGCTTTGTTGAAAGTTAAATTTAAAATTTTAAACATTCAGTTTTGTTCGGCCCTTTTTATACTTCTTAATTTTAGATAAACTTATTACATACATTATGTACACTACGCGTCTCGTAGTGATACAAATGTACACAACTGTCCCGACGATACAGGTAGTTGTACCTACACATAATGTATGTAATTTTTATATATTTACATTTTTTTACTGATTTACTCATGTTCTTATTCCTACCTTATCGTTGGAAATCCGCGACCCGTCGCGTTCTTTCCAAGTGGCAGCATAGCTAGAACTCAACTGGGTGTGGGTTTTGACAATGACATTACGCCTTTAAATTGTTGTTCCTATACATTGTACCGATAATTTGTTATTCCTACATTGTACCGATAATTTGTTATTCCTACATTGTACCGATAATTTGTTATTCCTACATTGTACCGATAATTTGATATTCCTACATTGTACCGATAATTTGTTATTCCTACATTGTACCGATAATTTGTTATTCCTACATTGTACCGATAAGTTGTTATTCCTACATTGTACCGATAATTATAGATTACTTACGTTTTTTGAAACGAGATGCGTTTTCTCGTCCATATCTCATCGAAGGGCGACATTTTCTCGTCCATATCTCATCGAAGGGCGACAGCCCTGAAATGAGATGACGAGAAAATGCATCGAGTTTCAAAAAACGTAAATAATCTGTTTATCGCTTTTTTGTAACATTGTGACGTCACAGTGTTTACTTAACGACGTCTTGACAGCGAGCTGAGATGGGCCTATCTCACCCTAGTAGAGTGAGATGGAATAATATCACACACAAAGATCAAAGGAAAATACTGCAAAATAGCGATAATTTGTTATTCCTACATTGTACCGATAATTTGTTATTCCTACATTGTACCGATAATTTGTTATTCCTACATTGTACCGATAATTTGTTATTCCTACATTGTACCGATAAGTTTTTATTCCTACATTGTACCGATAATTTGTTATTCCTACATTGTACCGATAATTTGTTATTCCTACATTGTACCGATAAGTTGTTATTCCTACATTGTACCGATAATTTGTTATTCCTACATTGTACCGATAATTTGTTATTCCTACATTGTACCGATAAGTTGTTATTCCTACATTGTACCGATAGTTTGTTATTCCTACATTGTACCGATAATTTGTTGTTCCTACATTGTACCGATAAGTTGTTATTCCTACATTGTACCGATAAGTTGTTATTCCTACATTGTACCGATAAGTCGTTATTCCTACATTGTACCGATAATTTGTTATTCCTACATTGTACCGATAATTTGTTATTCCTACATTGTACCGATAAGTTGTTATTCCTACATTGTACCGATAAGTTGTTATTCCTACATTGTACCGATAATTTGTTATTCCTACATTGTACCGATAAGTTGTTATTCCTACATTGTACCGATAAATTGTTATTAATACACTGTACCGATAAGTTGTTATTCCTACATTGTACCGATAAGTTGTTATTCCTACATTGTACCGATAAGTTGTTATTCCTACATTGTACCGATAAGTTGTTATTCCTACATTGTACCGATAATTTGTTATTCCTACATTGTACCGATAATTTGTTATTCCTACATTGTACCGATAAGTTGTTATTCCTACATTGTACCGATAAGTCGTTATTCCTACATTGTACCGATAATTTGTTATTCCTACATTGTACCGATAAGTTGTTATTCCTACATTGTACCGATAAGTTGTTATTCCTACATTGTACCGATAATTTGTTATTCCTACATTGTACCGATAATTTGTTATTCCTACATTGTACCGATAATTTGTTATTCCTACATTGTACCGATAATTTGTTATTCCTACATTGTACCGATAATTTGTTATTCCTACATTGTACCGATAAGTTTTTATTCCTACATTGTACCGATAATTTGTTATTCCTACATTGTACCGATAAGTTGTTATTCCTACATTGTACCGATAATTTGTTATTCCTACATTGTACCGATAATTTGTTATTCCTACATTGTACCGATAAGTTGTTATTCCTACATTGTACCGATAAGTTGTTATTCCTACATTGTACCGATAATTTGTTATTCCTACATTGTACCGATAATTTGTTGTTCCTACATTGTACCGATAAGTTGTTATTCCTACATTGTACCGATAAGTTGTTATTCCTACATTGTACCGATAAGTCGTTATTCCTACATTGTACCGATAATTTGTTATTCCTACATTGTACCGATAATTTGTTATTCCTACATTGTACCGATAAGTTGTTATTCCTACATTGTACCGATAAGTCGTTATTCCTACATTGTACCGATAATTTGTTATTCCTACACTGTACCGATAAGTTGTTATTCCTACATTGTACCGATAAGTTGTTATTCCTACATTGTACCGATAAGTTGTTATTCCTACATTGTACCGATAAGTCGTTATTCCTACATTGTACCGATAATTTGTTATTCCTACATTGTACCGATAAGTTGTTATTCCTACATTGTACCGATAAGTTGTTATTCCTACATTGTACCGATAAGTCGTTATTCCTACATTGTACCGATAATTTGTTATTCCTACATTGTACCGATAAGTTGTTATTCCTACATTGTACCGATAAGTTGTTATTCCTACATTGTACCGATAATTTGTTATTCCTACATTGTACCGATAATTTGTTATTCCTACATTGTACCGATAATTTGTTATTCCTACATTGTACCGATAATTTGTTATTCCTACATTGTACCGATAAGTTTTTATTCCTACATTGTACCGATAATTTGTTATTCCTACATTGTACCGATAATTTGTTATTCCTACATTGTACCGATAAGTTGTTATTCCTACATTGTACCGATAATTTGTTATTCCTACATTGTACCGATAATTTGTTATTCCTACATTGTACCGATAAGTTGTTATTCCTACATTGTACCGATAAGTTGTTATTCCTACATTGTACCGATAATTTGTTATTCCTACATTGTACCGATAATTTGTTGTTCCTACATTGTACCGATAAGTTGTTATTCTTACATTGTACCGATAAGTTGTTATTCCTACATTGTACCGATAAGTCGTTATTCCTACATTGTACCGATAATTTGTTATTCCTACATTGTACCGATAATTTGTTATTCCTACATTGTACCGATAAGTTGTTATTCCTACATTGTACCGATAAGTCGTTATTCCTACATTGTACCGATAATTTGTTATTCCTACATTGTACCGATAAGTTGTTATTCCTACATTGTACCGATAAATTGTTATTAATACACTGTACCGATAAGTTGTTATTCCTACATTGTACCGATAAGTTGTTATTCCTACATTGTACCGATAAGTTGTTATTCCTACATTGTACCGATAAGTCGTTATTCCTACATTGTACCGATAATTTGTTATTCCTACATTGTACCGATAATTTGTTATTCCTACATTGTACCGATAAGTTGTTATTCCTACATTGTACCGATAAGTCGTTATTCCTACATTGTACCGATAATTTGTTATTCCTACATTGTACCGATAAGTTGTTATTCCTACATTGTACCGATAAATTGTTATTAATACACTGTACCGATAAGTTGTTATTCCTACATTGTACCGATAAGTTGTTATTCCTACATTGTACCGATAAGTTGTTATTCCTACATTGTACCGATAAGTCGTTATTCCTACATTGTACCGATAATTTGTTATTCCTACATTGTACCGATAAGTTGTTATTCCTACATTGTACCGATAAGTCGTTATTCCTACATTGTACCGATAATTTGTTATTCCTACATTGTACCGATAAATTGTTATTAATACACTGTACCGATAAGTTGTTATTCCTACATTGTACCGATAAGTTGTTATTCCTACATTGTACCGATAAGTCGTTATTCCTACATTGTACCGATAATTTGTTATTCCTACATTGTAACGATAAGTTGTTATTCCTACATTGTACCGATAAGTCGTTATTCCTACATTGTACCGATAATTTGTTATTCCTACATTGTACCGATAAGTTGTTATTCCTACATTGTACCGATAAATTGTTATTAATACACTGTACCGATAAGTTGTTATTCCTACATTGTACCGATAAGTTGTTATTCCTACATTGTACCGATAAGTTGTTATTCCTACATTGTACCGATAAGTCGTTATTCCTACATTGTACTGATAATTTGTTATTCCTACATTGTACCGATAATTTGTTATTCCTACATTGTACCGATAAGTTGTTATTCCTACATTGTACCGATAAATTGTTATTAATACACTGTACCGATAAGTTGTTATTCCTACATTGTACCGATAAGTTGTTATTCCTACATTGTACCGAAAAGTCGTTATTCCTACACTGTACCTATAAGTTGTTATTCCTACATTGTACCGATAAGTTGTTATTCCTACACTGTACCGATAAGTTGTGATTCCTACATTGTACCGATAAGTTGTTATTCCTACATTGTACCGATATGTTGTTATTCCTACACTGTACCGATAAGTTGTTATTCCTACACTGTACCGATAAGTTGTTATTCCTACATTGTACTTATAAGTTTGTGTTGTAGTGTTGTAACGCTTTTCCAGTGTTCATTTTTTCATCGGTAAGTTCTTTTTCTTACCTTGTCCCGGTAAGTTATTGTAACTGCAGTCTGTCGGTTAAGTTTGTTCATATATTGTGCCGGTAAGTTGTTGTTTAATGTCCGGTAAGTACAGACAGCCATTGTGATGTATGATATTTGAAAATATTTTTGATCTACCGTGCCAGACAATCACTTCTCCATAGGGGTATTTTCTTTGATGGTAGACTTCTTCCAATTTTACAATCTAGCATTTTATTTATTTTTAAATCAGTAACCATTGTTACATCTATATTCTAGGAAAGTTGTTACAGAAGATAAACTTCCCAGCCAAGCGTATAACATCTTGTTGCTTTGGTGGACCTAATTACGACGAACTATTTGTAACAAGTGCTGCAGCCGGCGCGGACGAATCGGAAATGAAACAGTTTCCGTTGGCGGGGTCTTTGTTTAAAGTGACAGGACTTGGTGTAAAAGGATACCCTCCGAATATATATCAGGGATGATGCAATATAAAAAAATCAGCTTTTCTTATGGGGTGTTCATATAGAATTAAATTGTGTATGTCGGTTATCTTGTTGTCAATATAATGGGTGTTGATAGTTATAAAAAAAACAGATTGTAATAATGTAAGAATGTTTTCATTGTATGCAGATTATAAAGTATAACCTGTTAAAAATGAAAAAATATCTTAAAATAAAAAAAAAACTATTATTTAACACATTTTTCATTTATGTAATAAAAATCGACATTTAAATTGAAAATTACGCGGTGCAATAGTATTTGCACGCTACTGATCTATTGTTTGTTTGAATTGTGTTTAATGCCACTTTCAGCAATTTTTCAGCTATATTATGGCTTCCAGATTTTATTGGGGGAGCAAACCGGAGTATCAATCATAGCAAAACAAAACATATGTCTGGTGACTGTCCGCTAAATACAAGATCAATACACCGGCTTTTTTTCTAAATACATTTACATGTACAACATATAATTTGACATTTAGGCTCAGTAACAAGAACAGGTTGCATGTAATCTGTTATTTCTAATTCTAGTTTCTAAGCCAAAACTGAATAGACAGTATTCACTCAGACTTGTAACCACATAGCGCACTGGATTAACAGTCTGCACTTTGACTTGTAACCAGATAGCACAATGGACGCATTTTTCAGAGTTAAGCTCACCAACACTGTTTTCTTGATGCGTGCTCTGTGGAGAATGCATTATTTTCCTGGTGATTGGGGGTTTTCACCGATTACTCCAGCTTCCTTCTATAATTAAAACTATAGCTGAAAAATTAAGCGGAGTTAAACATCATTCAAACGTAATAATCTACGTACACAGATCGCGGTATTCAACCATTGAATTCCTTTCTTTTTAATACAAAATTGTTAACTTGTTAACTCCACAGTAGTAAAATGAAAGTTGCTCATATTTTTGTAAAAGCATTTAAATTGTTTCCCACTCGTGTCTCTTAATATAATTGTAAGCGTCTATAATGAAATTTCTCATTTTTCTGTTATTGTCACAAAATGGAGTCCCCGTAGAGTTCAATTATATATCCCCACCCTATGATGGCAAAAACGTAATGGATAAATGCACTTGCATCTCCATTCATCTTTCAAAATATGCATTAATTATCAAAGAGTCAGTACTATTAGATTATTACATGACATGTTTGATATCATATGTATTATTAGCCCAAGGTTTGATATTGGCCCAAGAGCCACAGGCTCGAGTGTCAATATCAACCGAGGGCTAATAATGCATATGATATAAAAAATGTCATGTAATAGTCTTTTTATCATATATGCTTCAGCAGAGGAAACTGAAATAGAACTGGATATATCAAAATCTTATCGAGTTCTGGTACCGCTATTCCCAGTTTCAAGTCATTTAGGTCACTCACGGTTTGTTTCTTTTTGTGTGCAAGTTTTGATTGACTCAAAATAATCCAAAGTATTGTCCATCTATGATGCATTCTTATGCATTTAGTCTGCTTTATCGTTAGACGTTATATATGTAAACAATTCCGGTAATTTCCGATCATTTACCGAAAGGCGTGTGATAACACATACGGAAAAGCGTGTAATAACTTTCGGAAGCAGTTAATAACAGTTTGATATCAGCCCGCTTTGCCAATCTGGTAAAATATCAAATTTTTGCCCATTTATTCCTTTTATCATACAGTAAAAAGTTATTTACAATAACTATATGATAATGCAATTTATTACAGTAAGTTTTACCTCCTGATATAATAGGTTGATTGCTTACAAAAACTCTCTCTACATCCTTAAATATATTGAGGCAATACATTATTGAGTAAAATTTGCTCAAGCGGCTTGAGTATTGAAATGAAACCATAAATTTGATCACGTGCTGAATGTTAACATCAACTCACGTTCACTTATATGCACGAGTATGTTAGTGAGTGGATTTTACGAATCGGAAATTGTATTCCTTCAATAACACGCATTCCCTTTCTGCAGTAAACGTTAGTTGTAAGTATTCAGTCTGATTCATCGACCACTCACTTCTTAATATAGTGAATGGAACCTCCTATTCGACTCTTGATTTGCCTTTATAATTTGTTTATCAGTAATATTGTCTAACCTTTATACTATAGAACGCCATAGCTATCTTATGTTGTATAAGTTAATTATATGTTGTGATTTAATTATTATTTGCTGTGGTTTCCTAATTATAAGATGTGGTTTGATCAGTATATGATGTGGTTCCGCCATTATATGCTGTGGTTAATTGTATGGCTACTTAATTATATGCTGTGGTTAACAATCTGGGTTATTTCTCTACCCAATCTTGTTATACGTGTCCTTTGAAAGCTGTTGGAAAATTTCAGTGCAATAATTTTGAGATTTATAGTGTCTTAAAGGACTTTCATAATCATCATTTCTTACATTTTTAGTGCAAGTGTAAGAAACTCGTGTAAAATGTGTGATTTTGACGTATCTTGCTTCGACCCTCTCAGCTCACAGTCAGCTGAGGAATAGGTTCAGTCGGTTAAGGGTTTATCAGGAGGCCCAAAAGTAACTGTAGTAGCTGACGTGCATGTAAATGAAAATGTAAGTACAATTGTACCTCCTCAATCTAAGCGCTGTTTATCACCCGATATAAATGATTTGCAATCAAATTTTAAGAAACACAAAGTTAGTAGGTTACATGGAGAAAATGGTATTTGGTTAGCTGATAAATCTGTTAAAGCTCAGGACAATGAAAGTGAGTTTGGGGAGTTGAAATCATTGACTAAAGTGTTGACGGTTAGTATGAAGGCTATATATGTGTGATGTACTCGCGAATCGGATGAACGAATGTGACAGAACAATAACTCAACAGATAGCAGCAATGATTGATAGCAAAATTACAATTGAGATAAGGTGAAAAAATTTAAATCCGACTAGAATGCAATATCACAAAAATTGAAAAAATATAGAGAAAACTTATGCGAATGCAGCAAAGGTGAATGTGAACAGTCAGCCTAAGCAAACATACAACACTTGCATCATTATTAAAAATTTACCTGCATCAGAAAATGAAATTTTAGAGAACAAAGTGAAAAGTGTATTTAAAGACGGATTATATCTTACGGAGGTTGTAGTAGAAACAGCAGAGAGAAAGACGTCATTTCGACAAGGTAAACCAGGTGTCATAGTGGCTAAATTACATTCCGTTGAACACAAACGAAAAGTGCTGAAAAAAAGAGTGAATTAAATAATTAAAGGAATTTTAAGGACATTTTCATTAAAAATGATATTCCCAAAGCTCAAAGAGTCATAAATAGCAATATGAGAAACATTTTCAAAGCCATAGGATCCGTCGGTGTGCTTGTTCGTAATGATATTATGAATTTGTTCCGTGTCGACATTATAGAAAATAGCACAGATGGAATTCAGTGGTTAAGTTTTCCGGATAAAAAAATGCGATAAAAATATTTTTATGTGTGCGTTGTGTACCTGCCCCCCCCCCCCCCCCCCCCCCGAAAACTCGTCCAAATCTGTTAACGCTCACGAATTATTTGGACTTTATGATGGATGATGTGACTTTGTCATTGTTAGAAAATACTTTAGTCAAACTAGAAGAATCACATCAAACACAAAACGAAATTGACTCGGCTTATTGTACATTTGTTGAAATTTTCCAGAGTTAAATGCATATGAAATTAACATTAATGGTTAGATTAATTAATGGATACAGCAACAAGAAACGGAGACATCTTAAACCGTGGTGGACTGATGAACTGACTAATATATGGAATAATGTTTGTTACACCGAGAGACTGTGGATAAAATCTAAAGGAAATAGGAATATGCTACGTCATGACTTTGTTAAAGCACGTTAAGTTTTTGATAAGGCCTGCCAGAGTGCAAAACGTCGTTATTGGTATAAAATTCAGGAGAATTTGGTAAATTTGGAGGATGATCCTAGAGAATTTTGGAAAAAATAGGTCGAATCTGTGTTGGAAACATGCGCCAAATTATTCCTATTTAAGTTCGATTAGATAACGACATCATTAGTTCCGATCCAATAATAGTTCCCCATACATGGTAAACAGATTTTCAAACTATGCTCAATTCAAATAAAGTAACCAGATCTTTTAAAGATATTGATCAACACAACGTAGTTGATGATTTCTTAGACCGTGAGATAATTGTGGATGAAGTATTTAAAGTTGTTAAAAACGCATAATGTGGAAAAGCGCCTGAATATGACGGTAGAGTTGTACAAAAATGACGATAAGACTTCAATTGAATCCCCCCCACCCCCGCCAGTAAAAAAATACGCAATGCATTAGACTATCACAAGATCCATGGTGTTCACACGGCTCGCACTTGCCTAATTGGCAATGAATGACTGTGTCCACTGTGGGGTTTACCAGTGGCTGCCACCCAGTGCCAAATTCTTTTATTTACGTTCGAAATAATGCATTTTTAGTGGGGGTTCAAATGGAAGTCTTTCCAAAACGACACCGCTGTATCAGTACTCACTAGGGTATTTAATGTTTGCTTCAACACTGGAAATGTGCCAAATCTTTGGAGTAAAGGAATTATCACACCGATTCCCAAGAGTTCGACAGCTGATCTGTGAGATCCGTTTATCATATAGCAGAATTACGCTGGCTTCAAATTCTTACAAACTCTATTGTAATGTGTTAAACTCCAGACTTACTAAGAACCTCGAAGAACGTGACGTACTGCAAAATGAACAAAATGGTTTCAGGGCAAATAGAAGTACTATAAGACCATTTATTTACTTTAAGGAATATTATTGAATGAAGAAAACTGCGAAAATTATCAACTTTTGCAGCCTTCATTAACTTTAAGAAGGCTTATGACACTGTCAATAGGGATCTACTATTTTGTAAACTTTGTGTTAGTAAGATGATTAATGCTTTGGTCGAAGTTATAAATAATTTAAATGTTGGGGTCTCTGTAAATGACGTAAAGGTTGCAATTTTGTTATATGCAGATGATATTGTATACTTCTAGCAGAAAATGAGTTGGATTTACAAAATTACTTGATGTGCTTTCCGTAAATTTTTCTGATAGTGAACTCATACTCACTGTTAACCTTAACAAATCTAAAGTGGTTGGTTTAATGAACCCATCTGTTGTAAGATCTAGTTTTAATTTTTCGTTTATCAAAGTAGTGTTGATATCGTACCTATGTATACATATCTTGGTTTATTATATACTGAATTTTTTTAACTATGATGAAATGGTAAAAGCTATTGCTAAGTCTTCAAGCAGGACCCTTGGTCTGCTTATTGCAAAATGTCAAGCAAATGGAGGGTTTAAGTGTTCAACATTTACAAAGCTATTTGATACAGTGGTATGGTCAGTTATACAATATGGAGCCTCAATATATTCAGTACGACGTTGTTAATTCTTATACGCTGTTTACAATCAGATTATATTGAATGCCGATACTTGTCACATACGGCGCCACTCGTAACGTAGTCATATACGGCGCCACTCGTAACGTTGTCACATAGGGCGCCACTCGTAACGTAGTCACATACGGCGCCACTCGTAACGTAGTCATATACGGCGCCACTCGTAACGTTGTCACATAGGGCGCCACTCGTAACGTAGTCACATACGGCGCCACTTGTAACGTATTTCAGATGTACGAAATATGCTATGTCCAAAAAGCGCGACATTCATTCATTCGAGTTGTTGCTACATATAATCATTTAACTGGTGTGACGTCAGTAAACCAGACACCAGCGAGAAGAAATCAACTGACCTCACCTATACGCACTTCCGAGCTCTGTTTAACCCTAGATAGTTGAAACTATATCTCTTCAACATTTGACTACTTGCATCCCTTTATATAGGTATACATACAATAGATTTTAGGCCACCTTACGGTGAGCTATTGCCATCCCTTGCATGGGATTGCATTGAACTTTGCACACATCATCAGTAAATTTTCCTCTACCAAGCTTGCACAAATCATGGCCGCAGACTACCAAACAAACATGGCAGTCGTGGCTAAAAATAGATCAGGGGTCAAAATACAAGTCTTATAACAGTAAAACACTACATGAAAACCGAAGAGACTTTCCTTCTTCAGCACCAAAAGCTCTACAAAACTCTATTGAGTCTAGCTATGAAAATGTCTTAGGGTCAAAATTGTCTGATCAACCGTTTAGGAGTTATTCTTCTTGAACCGTTTTTTAATGAATTTTAACATGGCTGCCTTGGCCAAAAATAGAACATGAAAGTCAAGGTATAGTTTTTGACATATAGTTCAAAAACATAACAGATACATGAAATACAAAGTGAATCTCCTTCCTCGGAATCGAAATCTCCACAAGACTATTGAGTTGAAGTTGTGTGCTGATTCCTTAAGGAAATATTGCCCTAATATCGTCAAATTTGTTGATTATTTTCTTTTTTCCATAATATCTTGAAAACCGTAAGAGCAAGAGTAGATCTTTTCCACATAAAATTATTTAGCTCATCAAGATCTGCAAAAATGATTGTGTGCATGTGTGGGACAACTCCTTTTAGAAGTTATTTCCCTTAAAACGTCAAAATTAATGCAATTAGAAATTTTAGAAGTGTAGTAATTTCCTTATAGGAAAAAAAAAGATAGATAAAGATGAATTGCATAGTTGTGTTATTATTTTCAGGTTCGGGTGAGCGATCCAAGCTCCTAGGAGTCTTTAGTTATAATTAATTTCCTGAACCTTCGTCACGCAAAGTTCGCGATGATTGATTTTGCTTGCTTGAATGACATTTAACACCACTTTCATCATTTTTCAGCTATATAGTGGTGTCCAGTTTTTATTGTGAGAAGCCGGAGTACCCTGAGAAAACACTCGACCTTGAAATATTTCAACAATAGCTGTACTCGAAAACATAACCTGTGATATTTCCACAAACTGTAGCCAAAATGTCCCCACATAGTCTGTATTTTAGAAACATGATCTTGTAAAAATTCTCCAAATAAGCTTTATTGAGCAGCCAATCCTTAAGATATCTTCACATAAGCTGTACGTGGAAACAAAACCACGTGATATCTAAAAAAATCTGTACTTAGAAACTGAGCCTTGAGATATCGCCACAAAGTTGTACTTAGAAACCGGGCCTTGATACAACATCAAATTATTTTCAGTCTATTTGGTTGTAATGGGAACACATGCATTAGTTATACCAGGAACCTATACATTAGTTACACTATTTCCATCTTAAATACTTACTGCCCTTACTATAACCGAAATATTGCTTGCTGGACGTAAAACAATAAACAACCAATCAATTAAACTAATCGGAAAAAGGCGTGCACGCAAAATAAGCACTGAAAATAAAGAAACGCAATAACAAGATAGCGGGTAACGTGTTTGGAGACTGCCACACTCCTTGCACAATAAAAACGCCTTTTTTAGATTTCGGAAAAGAGTAGGCTCATTGTAGCTTCACTACAATAGGCTAAGTTTTCAGCGCCTACTACCCAAATACTCCACACATTTCTAGTGGCATTCAAACAAATTTTGTTCCTGTTACCCCATCCCTTTTCCCCGCGTTGTTTTATTGTATATTTACTTGATCCCATCCTGACTATAGCTGAAATGCTGCTCGAAATCAATCAATAAATCAATCAATGAATGAATCAATCAATCGATAAATCAATGAATCAATTCAGTCAGTCGGTCGGTCGGTCAATCGGTCGTAAAGTAATTAACTGTGAGATTAAAGAGTTATCTCCCCCTTTTAGTAATGTATATTATTAAAATAATATCTATTATATCCTAGTCAATACAAAATTTAGTAAATTCTGCAGAATATTGAATTTTAATACAAAAATTCTTTCAAACTTTCTGTTTTCTTACTAACATCAGGGACAGTCTGCTCTTGTCCAACTATATCGGTCATCACCTGACTTTCGTCACCTGTACTATGATCCACACCGATCAACCGACTTATATCATTTTGGTGAGAAGTAGTATGACACGATGAACAAGGATCTAAACAAGTTAAGACCTATACGTATACAGATTACTTTTTCCAAATCGCTACGTTAAGAACTCACTGTATCAAATATAGTATAGTACAAAATTATTTGGCATATATTTTTCCTTTAACATATTCAATCGTTTTAACTAATGTTTTAATTTGTTATCTGAAAATATGTTCCAAAGGTACTGACATCACAAATTTGAACAAATAAATGCAAAATTTACACAATATATTTCTGTGTCAAGTGTTTTTGTTCAAAAGGACATTTATCAACTTTTTTCTGACCCCAAAATTATTCTTCTAATTGCAAGTTATTAGGAGTTTGAATCATTTTATTTTTCTTTACGCATTTACTGAAAAAATGATACGGAAAAAATCAGCTCATCTTTTTATAATGACACGATGAATAAAAGTTCATTGACACGATTGAAAACAGCCACGTATTTCTTAAGTGATTAGTTTTATACTTCCACATAGGGCATTTCAATAACTGTTTATAACTTATGTCTGTATATCAAAAAGTCTACAATTGTTAATACAGTAGGACTATGATGTACAAATTCTAATGACACAAATCACTAGACATGGAAAAAGGTAACAAGAAGCGGGGCAGCTTTTTAATTCATCTTAAAACCATTGTGAGGAATTAAACATAGAGTAAATGCTCTCATTGAGACAATCCCAGAGCAGGGCTTAAGAGGAAATCTGTGTTATATGTCGATGACGCTATACATATGAGTTCGAACCTATCAACAAATAACAACATAGCAAGATTTTTTACAAATATTTCCTACAATGTCGACACTAAATCGTATAAAACGGAACCATCTACTTGGTAGGTCAATATATTGATGTCAAACTTTTATTACAAATTATAAGGTACGAATTTAGGCAAACATTATCAAATGGGCTGCCTAAAATTTATAATAAAGACGCAGAATTTTAATACAAAAATTCGTTAAAACTTTCTGTTTTCTTTTGTAAAGGATATTTAGCGTACAAATGAGAGTAAAATCTCAAAAATTTATATATCATATTTAACTGTAACACGGATACTTCCTATGTCTGATAATTTTTTACATTATCGGTTGCAAATATTTTGAGAATTCCACAGTTATCTTTTACATAAAAACAGAAAAGGAAAACGTGTAAGACATGTAGTTACTAAGGACAATTTTATATCATTCGAACAGACCGCGAGATTGACCTTAATTGACCCAGCTTTGAACGATGTCAAATAGTATTGTCTTTATTTTTATCTCAACGCCCCAAATGAGAAGGCCACCTTCGCCTTCGGGCGGTGACATAAAAATTCAGTTTTGCAGAAGGTACGAACGTCGACATAATTTTGTCACTCTTCCTTCGAGACCCATTGTCTAGTAACTATCTACCCACATGGCAAATATGAAAAGCTTAGCCTATTTCAGCGAAGGTCGGGGTTTTCTCTGGGTACTCCGGCTTCCACTCCCAATAAAAACTGGACTCAATCATACATGCTGAAAGTGGCAATAAACACCATGTATACAAGCAAACAAACAGTCAAACAATTATTTTAGAAGTTATAACCCGGGCACGAAGCAATGACTTAAAGGCAAATTTTGAAGTTAAATATACGGACACAAAGCAGTCACTCAAAAGGCAATGATGTGACCTTGGGGGTCAAATTTCAAATTAAATGTCAACACCCATGGCATGCGACACATTGATTAGTTATAATCTTCCCCCATGCAAAATATCAAAAAGCCTACGTAAAAGGATAGAACATTATATCCCGGACACGATTTGTTATGGATGCACGGACGGACTGACAACAATATGTCGACCTTCTTTTGTCTCTTTTACCAAAAACCCAATATAAACCTCCTAAAAAATGAAAAGTGGAATGTAACACTAGATAAAGCTATCTTGCATATCCGAAACGTGTATAAGTATGCGATTTGTGGTGTCAAATAAATTTGGCTGAAAATATCAGCCTTAAAGGAGAAGAAAAGAAAAAAAGAAGATGAAGTAAATTACTAGACAAAAACAATATGTCTCTTCGTTTGTTTTACATAATAAAATAAGAATTGCATACAAATACAAAGTATAGTTTGAAAGCTATTCTGCATATGTTATTGTGTGTCGCAATTTGTTTATTGTATATTTTATGCACAGTAATCAAAATTAATTTTCCCATCCTCCTCTTCATGCTTCATATTGACAAGAAAATCAAAATTTACATATATTATTACGTTACGAACTCTTAAAGTGCATACTTATTCAATCGGTTAGAAGAATTTAATATCTTATACAAAATCATATTTCTTGTTTTAGGCTTACCATTGAACTGATTTATATCGTATCGTACTTTCTCTGACTGTGCAATTAAAATCAAATTAATATTGTTAATGCTTTATGTTAAAGATACATTTTTGGCATCAAATGAAAGCTAAGGGAATGTACTTTGTAATTGAATGGCCGATTTAAAATAAAATTATATCATAAAAGGTCATTTTAGCATTTTAATAACTATATCTGCATTTTTTCGTTTATTTTATAAGATAAGTTAGACAAAAATAAAAGCAAGAGAATAAAGAACTGAATATGTCTATTGCCAAATCTATGCTAAATCGTATTTTAATATATTATATTCGCTACATTAAATTTAAAACATAAAAAAATTGGGAAAAAAACTTATCTACGTTTTCATCGCTTCAAACTTGTTTATATCTTTTTAATTCGTGTCATACTACCTCTCACCAAAATGATATAAGTCGGTTGATCGGTGTGTGATCGTTATATGGCAATTTCGATTTATATAGGAATGCACGGTGGTGTCATATATGTATGCAATTTGTATTAAATTTAATCGATAACCAGAAATGTGCTGCTATCTCGTCAAAGTATTATCAATTATATTTTGAGTCCATTTAAAATAGATATTGAATTGAGCAAATCACTTCCAATTAGATTTGAACAAATCTCATATTTTTACTGAAAAATTTTGTATGAATACTATTGAAAAATGTCAAATGAAAATTTATGCAACCAGGAACATATAAATCAACTTTAGTATACTAGTCCCAGATGCAACCTACCAAGAATAATATAAATATTTTTTTGCTTACATAAAAATGTGATGCCCATGTGATTATGTTGAAATATGTAACTTCAAGATTTTATCAACTAAATAAGATATTGAATTCGGGAAATCACTTCCAAATTTATTTTTTAAATGACCGATTTTTTTAATTGTACATGATTTAAATTGCTTAAAGACATCAATCCATCCAAGGCAATGGGACCAGACCAAATTCCAAACATCATTCTCAAGACCTGCGCCAAATCACTTGCACCTGGAATTACCAAACTTTTTCAACACTCAATAGACAGCGGAGAACTTCCTGAGGACTGGCTAAACGCAAACGTTGCCCCAGTATTCAAAAAAGGGGATGTCCACAAGGCCGAAAATTACAGACCCGTATCCCTGACATTAGTATCTTGCAAGTTATTGGAGCATATCATTTGCAAACATATGCTATCGTACCTAGAAAAGCACATCCTTAAATCTTTAAATCATGGATTTCGATCAGGCTACTCGTGCGAAACACAACTAATTGTAACATTAAACCATCTGCTACAAGCATACGACCAAAACAAGCAAACAGATGTGATAATACTTGACTTCTCCAAAGCATTCGACACAGTTCCCCACGACCGACTACTTCATAAACTAGAAAAGTATGGTATCAAAGGAAACATCCACAAATGGCTAACATCGTTCCTCACCAAAAGAGAAATGCGGGTAGTAGTTGAAGGTGAACATTCAAACAAGGCAGTAGTAGAATCTGGTGTACCACAAGGCACGGTTCTTGGACCCTTACTGTTCCTGTGTCACATCAACGATCTACCCGACAGTGTGAAATCTCAAGTACGGCTCTTCGCAGACGACTGTCTACTCTATCGAACCATCAAAAGCCATGAAGATCACATTATACTTCAAAACGACCTGAAAAGCCTGGAAGAATGGGCATTTAAATGGGGAATGTGTTTCAACGCCACAAAGTGCTATGTCATGAGTATTAAGGCAAAAACCAACAGCCTTTACAACCTCAACAACACAGTTCTAAAACAGGTCACAGAAAACCCATACCTAGGCGTACTCCTTTCGGAAGACTTGGGATGGTCTAAACATATTGCGAAAACCGTAAGCAAGGCAAATTCTACCCTCGGATTTATACGACGCAACCTCAAAAACTGTCCTATGTCATGCCGAAAAACAGCCTACATTGCACTTGTAAGATCCGTGCTGGTGTATGGATCAGTTGTATGGGATCCGTATCTTCAAAAGGACATCGGTAAAATCGAACGAGTACAAAGAAATGGGGCACGATTCATCACAGGGGACTACAAAAGCCGCCAAGATGGAGCAGTTACGAACATGCTAAAAGATCTTGAAATACCATCACTAAGAGTCAGAAGAACCAACGCAAAATTAGTGTTCCTATACAAAATAGTGGATGGATTATTTCCAGCAATAGACCAGGAAGCTTACATCAGACCAGCTAGACCAAAGAGGCAAATCCGTTCCGTTAAATACAAAGACTGCCTGACTAATAACATCATAGACCGTCAGGAAACAAACAACACTAGGACTTTTATTGTACCACCATTCAAATGCAACCAATACAGGAACTCTTTCTTTGTTGACACAATCGTCCACTGGAATAAGCTACCAGAAGACACAGTGCGCAGAAAGACAATTGATAGCTTCAAGGAAGTTCTATCGACCTGCTACTAAAGCAGCAGCTCTCTTCCGATGCGTCTATACCAGTATTGGTCCTGCATCGTATTTATTCAGATTCAGATTTCGAGACAAAATGGTGATACCTAGCCGAATTTTACTGCCGTTATAATCCTAAGTTAGTTTTGTGATTTGTCGGATTAATACCGCCAAAAAAAAAGCGAGGGTACGATTATTCGTTCTAGGCGATACCGGATGTGGTTTTGGCAGTAAAATTCAAACTTACTTACTTATGGTGGTTTTTTACGTCCTTGACTACCGTAAAACGGTCTCGCACGGACTTATTGCCTAATGGCTTTTATATAAATTTTTTTTAACTATTTATTTGTATTTTTGGGGATTTATAGGCCATAGATATTATAAGTGAAATGATAAAAGGGGCAGAAATGCCGCAACCAAAATTCAAATACAGGGTTTGTTATATAAATACTTTTGCATCATAAAACTAGTCATAACTTGTCATAATAATGTTCCTCTTGTTATTTTGTATATAATTTACAATACAATAAACATCCTGTATCAGCAGGGGTATGAAAGCCAGGTGTTAACAGGTATATACCTTTGAGGCCAGTACAAGGGTAATAAAAACATATTTAATCTAAAGACACCATATATTTGTGCAAAGACAGATGTATGTGTATCGTGTAAATTAATCATTTCACTATTATTTTTTCAACGTCTGATTTAAGATAATATCGACAAAATTCAAAGTATAAGTAGTTATATGAAGTATATATACTTTGTCCATATATGCAGGGACAGTCTATACTTAGTGTAGACTGTCCCTGATATATGCCATTTGACCAGATCAATTGCACTATATATGCAAGTTAGAAATGACCAATAACCAAGATATGAAAATAAATATGAATATAAATTACAAAAATGGAAAAAATCAAACTTAAAATTAAAAAAAATAAATTAAAAATTAATTTCTTCTCTCTTAGTAGGTTTTCTTAATTAGTCTTTCTTAAAATTATTCTCAACCTTACAGAAATTATTTTGAAATGCCAAATTTCTGCTTTACTTTGAAATTGTCTTGACAGGGAGATCCATTTTTGTTAGCATTTACAATAATTGTGACATGCTCACAAAACAAAAGAAAAGCCATAAAGTTGTTAATTAAAATGTTTTCTTTTACATACTTAAGAAATTAATTTTATTTTGTTATCTCCCTGTAATTATCTGGAATTCGAGTCAAAACGCCCCATTGTCAAAACGCCCCCCCCCCCAACCAACACGCCCCATTTTCCAAAACGCCCCCACCAAAACGCCCCCACCAAAACGCT
The DNA here is from genome assembly GCA_944474755.1 of Limnoperna fortunei. Taxonomy (NCBI): domain Eukaryota; kingdom Metazoa; phylum Mollusca; class Bivalvia; order Mytilida; family Modiolidae; genus Limnoperna; species Limnoperna fortunei. The sequence goes on from OX104124.1 coordinate 57,307,139, forward strand.
CCAAATTAAAAAAATGCAAATATGAAAGAAAAAACACTAAGTTAAATTGAATAATTTTATTGAGGATAAGAATATAAAATTACAAAGAATGTACAGTTCAAATGATTTTGTGCAAGCATTACCGAAAGAGATAATAGTCAGTAGGAGAATATACATGTATAGTATACAAAATATATACATTTATGTCAGTAAGAGAATATTAAGATATAGCAGAATACAAAAGATATACATTCATGATAGTAAGAAATTATTTACATATAGCAGAATACAAATATATACATTAATAGTAAGAAAACATTCACATATAGCAGACGACAAAATATATACATTCATGAAAGTAAGAAAAGATCGTAAGAAAATATTTAAACATAGCAGAATACAAATATATACATCAATATGAAAATATCAAAATGTTTTAATTGTCTGCAGGGGAATTTATCCTCGCAATGCGGGTCAAAAGTCTACTTGTGGACAGCTGGTGAGCTCTATACATTTCCCACAACGAAAATATCTCTGCCTGTGAAGTTCTAACAGCTGTACGCTGGTATCGTGTCAGCTTATCCTCTGAAACCAGCTTTCTCTGCAGTGGGATGACGGCTGCCTCTTGGTACAATAGAGGAATCAGTTCATAGAACTGTGGCTTCCTGTCTCCAGCTTTCTTATTCAGGCGACGATACCACCCCTCGACATCGTTATTGGTTCGAATTGAATACCCGAACACAGTCCAGTTCTGTACTTTGTAAGTGTTGTTTCTGATCCATGTTCTTTCCATGTAGTCAGCTAGCTTCTTTAAGGCTGGATCTGTTACCGACTCTGTCAGTTGGATGAATGCTGGCAGTATATGTTCTCCTGGCAAGTAAGACAGAGCCATGAGTTTACGGCAAACCTTGAACACAGGATCCTTGTGAAAGTAGTGGTACTAAAAAAAAGGTATTTTATAAGTCAAATAATAAAAGGATTGCTAATGCATTTATGCTATATTGTTTCTTTGTTTGTATGATGTTTAACGCCACTTTGAGCGGTTCCTTTCAGCAATAAAGTTTCATATATGGATGGATGGCACGTACATGAATTAAAGTTCACGAGAGAATAAGTGTGTCTATTTTGCTCAGATTATACTATCAGATTATTAAATGACATCTTTGATATCATATGCATTATTAGCCCAAGGTTTGATATTGGCCTAAGAGCCGCAGGCTCGAGGGCCAATATCAACCGAGGGCTTATAATGCGTATGATATCAAAAATGTCATGTAATGGTCTTTTTATCATATGCTTCAGCAGGGGAAAATGAAATAGACTTGGATATATCAAAATCTTATCGAGTTCCGGTACCGCTATTCATGTGCTCCGAATTAGTTTTAAAGTCATTTAGATAATATTTTCAGATCACTCACGGTTCGTTTCTATTTGTGTGTAAGTTTTCATTGACTTAAGATAATCCAAAGTATTGTCCATCCCCATGCATTCGTATCATGCATGTCCTCTGCTTTATCGTTCGACGTCATATTTGAAAACAATTCCGGTAATTTCCGATCATTTACGGAAAGGCATGTGATAACACTTACGGAAAAGCGTGTAATAACATTCGGAAGCAGTTAATAACATTTTGATATCAGCCCGCTTTGTCAATCTGGTAAAATATAAAACTTTTGCCCATTTATTCCTTTTATCATACAGTAAAAAATATAAGTTATTTACTAGAAGTATATGATAATATCAGATTATTACATGACATTTTTGATATCATATGTATTATTAGCCCAAGGTTTGATATTGGCCCAAGAGCCGCAGGCCAATATCAACCGAGGGCTAATAATGCATATGATAAATAAAAAATGTCATGTAATGGTCTTTTTATCATATGCTTCAGCAGGGGAAAATGAAATAGAATTGGATATATCAAAAAATTTTATCGAGTTCTGGTACCGCTATTCCTGTGCTCCGAATTAGTTTCAAGTCATTTAGATAATATGTTCAGATCACTCACCGTTTGTTTCTTTTTGTTTGTAAGTTTTCATTGACTCATTATATGTAAATTCTCCATCTCTGATGCATCTTATCATGCATGTCGTCTGGTTTAATATCGTTAAACGTCATGTATTTGTAAACAATTCCGGTAAATTCCGATCATTTACGGAAAGGTATGTGATAACACTTACGGAAAAGCGTGTAATAACGTTCGGAAGCAGTTAATAACATTTTGATATCAGCCCGCTTTGTCAATCTGGTAAAATATCAAATTTTTGCCCATTTTTTTTATCATACAGTAAAAAATATAAGTTATTTACAATAAGTATATGATAAATAATTATATAAACTAGAAATGTATTGTACTATTGCGGTCATGATAAGCATGGACTTGATTACATAACATGTATGTGAATAAATGAAACTTACAGATAATCCATATTTCTGTATCCGTCTCCATATAGCTTGTGTAAAGTGGAAATTACATCATCGGATGACTACATCTGGCAGAACAATCTTCAACGCCTTCCAGATACCTTTTTCAAAGTCAGCCACGGCTGTTTGGACGGCTGTACCATGTGGCATTCGCAGAAGCAAAGCATTGAGGACTTGGAAAAGACGAAAGAAACATAAGACAGAAGGCTAGTGGGATCTGTTTGACGCTGTCACCACTGGTAAGAAATGCATGTACGGAAAACAACTGTACGAAAGGCTTCTTCACCACTTGAAATGTACCATCTAGATACTATGTCTCCGACTTGCTCAGAATGTTCATCTGTTCATTGGTGTAGAAGACAAGGTGGCGCATATCGTCAACCTGAACGTCTGTAACATTAAAGTCTTCTGGAATGAAGCCATCTGCTAACTGTAAATACACAATTGGTCAAAAAAGATAGCCGAAATATAATATAAAAATCCCTAAAAATTCACTGCCCGAACTTTTTCTTACTTAAATGTACCTCAAAATTCATGTCTTTTGGTTCTTCTGGACGAATCTTCTCTCTAGCACGGTTAGCTGCACGGATGAGATTGGCCTGGTTTGGTCGACTGGCTTCTGGCAGAGCAAGATTAGCATGCTGAGAATAAGCATTCTCAACAATGGTAGATGCTGGAACAAGTAAATCTGATGTAGCAGCTGATTTAACCTGCAAAATAAATATTTTTTTTTAAATTGTGTGAATGTATAGAAATGTATGTTGTATCAAGTTTTATTTTGCGATTGTAGCATGGCTATTAAAGATATTCCACCCCTACGTTCATAACATATTTTATTTGTATTCTTGCAATTGTATATACATGTAACGTATCACAATACAAAGTATATCACAAAAGATTTTGGAAACAAAGGTTTATAGAATTTACTACGCCAGACGCGCGTTTCGTCTAATCAAGACTCGTCAGTGACGCTCGAACCCAAAAAGATTTATTTATAGTTCCCTAACATCATATAGTTTTTTGTGTTTACCCTTATATGTATAGAAAATGATACTTACTGTTCTAGTTGATCTGTTGGAACTTCAAACGAAGCACTAATATTAAAGGACGTCTCTACTGTATGGCTCTCAAGGTTTATGTTAGTGTGAGACTGACACCAGTCAAAGGTAAATTCGGGAAACAGTTATCGAGTTTAAACAAAGTTATATAGATATAGTTGGGTATGAGTATCTATATAGACTGTACCAGCTAACATCCAGTGGTATTCAGTCTACTTAATTTTATCGTTATGCCCTGCACGGAAGTTTTTAAATGTTGTATTCTTAATATCTTTTGCATAAGATGAAATTTGTATATTACTAAGTAAAAGTTTTTTCTTTGTCTTTTTTTTCTTCCCTGTACGGAAGTTTTGAAATGTTGTATTATTCTTAATATCTTTTGCATAAGATGAAATTTGTATATTACAAAGTTTTTTCTTTGTCTTTTTTTTTCTTCAAAAACGTTATCAACGTACTATACCTTCTGGGCAATTATTTAGTGTTCAAACAGAGCCAAATTGTAAACAAATAACTTTAAAACTATATATTACTGTGGCTTATGTTCATTAAATTTCAATTTTCACTTAAGACGCTTTCCTTAAAATCAACAGCAAAGGTACAAGCAGTGTTTGCAATGAATCGTTTGTGTTGTCTTCTATGACCCGATATTGTTCTGTATGTTAGTGCGAATGAAATACTTCCGGTTTGATAAAAACAAGTTTTTCGACAAGCTAAAGCCTTTTGTAAGTTTTATATATATTTAAGTCTTATTTATATTTGTTGGTTACTTGCTGTAATTGCCCAAATATTTACCTATCAAGTTGTTTTCATCATTAAGACATTTTTTGGGGAGTCATCGATCAGGTTCTTCTACTTCTACTTCTACTGTCTGATGACCAACTTCAACTGAATGGAGAAACTGTCATTTTTCTGCGCATGCCTATATACAATTTTACAAATTTAAGAAGTGCTTTATGTGAAAAATAAAATTCTAGTTTACAGTGATAAATTTAACTGTGATTATTTTTTGAAAAATTAGCTATATAGGTTAAAACTATTTACATAATCTTGTATTTAGTGGCTGTAATTGTATTGGGCTATTGCTGTTTTGAATGATTCAATGGAATCATTCATTAGAATTATTACAGGGATGCTATTCCAGAGTTTTATGGTTCTTGGAAAAAAGGATTGATGTCTAGCTTGTAGTCTGTATTGGGGGATTTGGAAGGATAAGGAGTGCATATTTCTGGACTGTCTGAGAGGTGGTATGAGTCTGTCGGATTTATTGATGGCAACTAAGTGGTACTGTATTTTATAGAGAAGTATTAGTCTGGCATCTGATCTTCGAAATGCAAGGCTTCTCCAGTTTAGATGTTGTAGCATGTTTGATACGCTAGAGGTGTTATGGTATCTATTAGTTACGAACCTAGCTGCACGTCTTTGGATCATTTCTATTTTATTAATGTTCTCTGCTGTATATGGATCCCACACAGAGCAGGCATATTCTAGTGATGGGCGAACTAGTGATTTATATGCCTGCTCCTTAACCTTAGTCGAACTGATGTTGAGGTTTCGTTTCAAGAAGCTAAGTGTATTGGTAGCTTTGTTGCATATTGTGTTGATGTGACTGTCCCATTTAAGATCTTGCTGGATTGTAATGCCAAGGTATTTTGCCTTATTGACGTGTTCAAGATTTTGACCATGCAGTGTATACGTGTGTTTAATTGGGTTTTTATTTTTGGATATTGACAGAACATTACATTTTTCTGAATGGAAAGCCATTCGCCATTTATTTTCCCATACACCTAATTTGTCCAGGTCACTTTGTAGTGTATTGTTATCTGAGTTGGATTTAATTGCTAGGTAGACAATAGTGTCGTCCGCAAAGAGACGTATTGTAGATTTTATTCCGAGTGGTATATCGTTGATGTAAAACAAGAACAAACTTGGGCCCAGGACAGAGCCTTGGGGCACTCCTGATTGGACATCAACATAGTCTGATGTGACTCCTTCCAAGACAACTGCTTGTGTACGATTTGATAAGAAACTTTTGATCCAGTTATTTGTTTTGCCTTGAATGCCATAATGTTTAAGTTTGAGTGTGAGGAGATTGTGGCTGACCTTGTCAAATGCTTTGCTAAAATCCATAATTAGTACATCTGTCTGTTTAGAGTTTTCAAGATTTTTAGTAACATCATCTATAAATTCAATTAATTGTGTTTCACAAGATCTTTGTCGTCTAAAACCATGTTGCAGTGGATAGAGAATGTTGTTTTCATCTGCATGTGTCATGATTGCACTGACTACTACATGTTCTAAGATTTTACAGCATATGCATGTTAATGAAATAGGTCGATAGTTTTCTGGATTGTACTTTGAGCCTTTTTTGTAAATTGGTGTTACGTGTGCTGTTTTCCAATCTGATGGTACTTCACCGGTGTTAAGGGATTTTTGATATATCAGGCATAGAATTGGTGAGATGTCATCTGCTAGTTCTTTTAGGATACGGGGTTTGATTTGATCAGGTCCACAAGCTTTGTAAGGATTGAGATTTTTTAGTAGTTTTGTGATACCTGGTATAGTTACTGTTATGTCATTCATTACCGGGTAGGTTTTATCATCACTCATGAAATTTTTATCTATAAATTCTTGGTCGGAGATGTTACTTGGTGTTGAGAATGCTGACTGAAATTGATTGTTCAGAGCGTCTGATTTTTGTTTGTCTTCTTTGATTAATTGCCCGTTTTTCTTGAGTGGTCCAACTCCCACATAGTCAGTTTTCTTGTTCTTTATGTAAGACCAAAATCGTTTCATTGTATTTGTGCCATCATTGTTGTTTTGTTGTGGTGTAACAATGTCTTCAATATATTGCCAGTATGATTGCCTCAGGAGTTTTTGTATATGATGTTTTAGTTTTTTGTATCTTTCTCTAAGTTCGTTGTTGCCTGTTTTTTTCATTTTCTTATGTAGTCTGTCTTTAGATTTTATTTTTTTTCTTATCTCTGGTGTTATCCATGGGAGTTTGCTTTTTTTGGTCAGAAAAATGTGAGCGCTGTTAGGTATCTAATACAAAACGCTATGGCGCGACAATTTAATAACACAAAATAAAGCATGGAAAAAAAATTGAACACCATGACTGCCTTATGTATGAACAGTTCTTTATATGCGGTTCTTACTAATTTATATGCAGTGCTTACCACTTTATATGCAGCGCTTACCACTATATATGCAGTACGCTTGCTACTTTATATGAGGTATAATACAACTTGATGGTTTTGACTCGATATGCGGGGCTTGCTTTTTTATATGCAGTGGTTACGACTTTATATGTGTTGCTTACTACTTTATATGCAGTGCTAATATGACTTTACATGTACTATAGTTATATTTAATGCTTAATTCAGCATATGTTACACACTGGCTTTTAAGAAATTTTTTTATATTACTTTGTGGTTCTTAATTTTAATTGGTGATATATTTATTATTGCTGAGATTAAGATTTAAGCATTTAAAGGGAAACTTCGCAAAAAAATGAAAATTTGATATGTTATTCTTCAAATAAAAAGAAATATAATTGCCTTTTGATGTTTTATTGTATTCTTTACCCTTACGCTTCTAGAGTGGATTAAAGGTGGTAAAATTTTGTGTATGGGGGGCTGCCATATTGACAGTATTTTATCACGTGACTGCGTTTGTGACGTGATAAATGTAATTATCCAGTAAATATGATAAATAATCCAGTTTAAAAATATGTTTTTCTTCCTTTGCTCTCTGAATAGTATAAAAACTGTGGTGATGACTAATAACCAGCTCTGCTGACAACATAAGATTAATAAATACGTGTTAATGTTTTAATGATCTTTGTATTAATAAAAGTATTTTTAGATACAAATTTAAACCTGTCTTTATTTAACTCAGATTACCTAAATAATAATTGTAATAAAAGATATATTTGTATATTTATTTTTTTAACATTAAATAAAATTCCATAGACAATTTTGCACGTCTTGAAACGGCAGTTGTAACTGGACATAAAAATTTTACAGGTAAATCATTACTCATTTTTGAAGGGTAATTAACAGAATAAGCAGGTAAGCATTAGCAAACAGAATGTTTATTGAAATTACTAGATCATTTGACGCCGACTTTGAAGTATGAATATTCAGACATTTTCAAAAGATAATCAGATTGAAGGTTAATCATTTACTTCTTAATTAGAATGGCACGCCCCCTCCTGCCAAGGACAGGTATGATTTGAAAACACCGAAGTCTCAGAACACAGGATGTATATAAGAGTTCGAAAACCTTTAGATGCCATGTCAGAGGAAACTTTAAACTGACACGTTTACTTGAAATATACACATGTAAAATTTTGGAAACTGTGTCACGCACACGCACAATGAATGTTACCAGTATTAATAATAATAATAAATGTACTAAACGTGAAGTGAGATTTTGATGCGCGAAAACATAGTATTTAAAAATATTTCATTTAATGATCGTTATTTCTTAAATAGTCAACTTCTCAAAGATTTTGTATAAAAAAGTTTCGTTCCTGTAAGTTGCATATTCTGATTTAGTTGAAAAAAATAAAACAAATAATTTTCAATTTATTTAATATTTATGGACAAAATTCAAACGAATATTCAATGAAAAATGAGGTCACCATACCAGGGAATTTTTAAGGATTTTGAGGGCTTTAGTCACTTTAGCGGATGAGCCTTACAAGCATCTGCTCAGAAGCATGCATTCATTGTACTGGTGAAATATCATAGTATAAAAAAACTATATTCTTTCAATTGCAGTGTATTAATTTGTTTTAAAAAATGATTATAACAAAATGTTTATAAATTTTCAAAGAATTTTAATTTTAAAACTTATTTAAAAAAGGTTTGTATATCAATCGGTTACAATTTTTCATTAAGGGCCGTTGTACTCTTCGTTTTCTATGTGGTATCCATCGGTAATTAGACATATCTCAGATGTACAAAAATGGCGCGTAATCCATATGAAACCAGCAAAACATACGAAACATGAGTTACATCCGCAAAATCTTTGCAATTTTTATTTGCATTACATATTTAATCAAAAGGTGGAAGTCTGTGCGCATCAGTACGATCAATGACACTTTTGTTTGCGTAAATTGACCAGGAGCACCACTTAATCATGTTAATCCCATTGCCCGTAAAAACATCGATTAGGCGATTGACACCTGCTGTTTAAAACTATCGAGGTGAAAAAATTAAATTTCTTGTTAATTGGCTTTGGGGTCATAAATATGACGTTTTACACTTGGTAGAATGAATTTGTACCAAAAAATTTTAGTACATGTACTTGTTGGAAATCGGGTGACGAAATTGATTTAGAAATATGTCGTCAATTTTCAAATGATTTCGTCAATGACGAAAGTGGCGAGCGCTAAAAAATTCCCTGCCATACCATTAAACTATCCTCCGTTTAATTCTGGAAAATGATATTTGCATGAAGTTGTATGATTATTCCTTGTTTTTTTCATTGCTGTTGTTGCATTTTCCAAAAACTGCTTGTGCTTCAGGTTTCATTTAGCTCTGCCAATGTTGCCATTTGCTATTTGTACATGTACTTAGAGTCAAAATATTGTATTTGGTGTTTGTTTTGTCTTCTGTAAATCTTGTGTTGCAAACTCTTCATAATGACATAAAAAAACAGACCAAAAATAATTTAACAGAGTGTTTTCAGATTATTTAGGCACCTGAAGCTACTAGTACTAATAGTATATTGATCTAACCTTACAAGGAAGAGTAAAATCTATCCTAGATTCTGGGCATTTCAGCTTCCTTCTTCAAGTATTCTAGTAAACAATTTATAATCTTCCTGAGTGTATAGCAGTATTACATATTGAATTTTCTAAGAAAAAGAATGGGGGGATTCAAAATGCATAATCCAGAAAAGCTTAAAAGAATTAAAACAAATAGTTATAATAATACTGAAAATTCACTACCGTTCATTTTGTTACTGACTTAAAGGTCATGAGTGAAAATACACTGCAAAAACTGTCACTAAGGAGAGATAACTAATTAAATAATATTAAATATACCAGTATGTTAGTATGTTTATAAAAATTTTTATGTTAAGAGAAAATATCTCTGCTAATATAGAAAATAAACAATGTATACTATCATTAATAAATATATATATATATCTGTCAGATTCCTTTTTAATTATGGTCAGGGCTTTCAATAGAAGCCGGTAGGCGGCGGATTTCTACGCCTATATCAAAGAAACCTTCCGGCTACTTTTTTAAGTGTACCTTTAAAAATCGGCAAATTTTTGAAAAATTGCGGTCAAAACTTAGGGGTTTTCCTATTTCTATTTTAAAACTTCCTCTCTAATCCACGACTTCCGGCGGAAACGGTCTGGGTCTCCACTGAATTGTAACTAAGGGTAAGCGAGATCAAGAAAACCAGTTGAAAGCATTCCAAAAACAATCAGTAAGGAGATGTGTGATTGGCTAAAGGACGATCTAATTTTAATGTTTATAAAATGGGAAATGAAAGATTAAACGAAGGCAAACAGACCTAAGTCTCTGGTTAAAACAACAGAAAAAAGGTTATATTCAAGGCTCACGACTGGCGAAGTGGGCCACAAAGTCGCCATACAGGGACCTGAAGTCCCCTAAATAATGCGCCTCAAAAGCGCCCGGTGATTCACAGAAGATACTTGTATATCTGGTCCAAATAATTCACCCAGAATACCAATTTATCAGTAAATGTGTAATTCCAATAAAAAACGGCAAACAAGATGCGTATTTAACATTTTTTCAAAACGATTTACGTCTTTCAGATGGATTACGCGCCATTTGTTTATTTACCAGATGTGACTAATTACCGGAAGTGGACAACAAAGAAAAGTAAAGTACAACGGCCCATAATAAAAATCGTAATCTTTTTTTACAAACAAACACTTTTAATTGGTTTCAAACTTCATTTCTTTCAAAGTGTATTGTATTTTAACAATTTTCTTTCATAATTATATGAGCTGCACTTGAAAGAATAAAGATGTATAGTAATTATTGACATCATGATAAGTTATATGTAGATGGTTGTCCTATGAAGCAATTTGGATCAGAACACAACTGTGTGTCCAAGTGGAAGTGTACTGAACAGAAGAATTATTTCTGGGTTTAATGTAATGTTATTCTATCTATCTTCATAAGAAATTTTGCTCAGATAAACATGAATAATAATGAAAAAGAAAAAAAAATGGAAAAAAGACACAAAAATTATCAACCAAAAGACTGAAAATAAGTCTCAGTACACTGCCAGAATGCAGGATTTTGCGTCTAGTACCCCAGAGCTTCTGGGGGCCTTAAGCGGCCCCATGACCCCCGGCCGTAAAGGGCCGGCCATAGGCCGCCGGCAGGCAGCTGTGCTGCCTGCTTTGGACTCAGGTTGGCTACTTTTATTTTTTTTCCTTCTACTTCAAAATGTATTGAAAAGCCCTGTATGGTATTATTACATGTACACAGGCAGTATCTAACCTTATACAAGATATGAACATGTATACATGATTGATATATGGGAAGTTTAAATTCTTTTTTGGCAGATCAACAAGTTTTTTAGAGTTATCTTTCTTTCACCCAAGTATGGTAAGATATCTGTTCATTAAAAAATACATGTAGAACTGATACTAACACTATCTGCATTGTAGTCAATATTTCTTGCCTACATGTAAATACTGTTAAATTCTGAATTTACTTGACGGCTTTATCCCAATTTAAAGTACTGTCAAGGGATACCATATCTTTAGATAGGATTGCATATGATGATAAAATCTTTCTTTTACTGCACACATTAACAATTGCAATAAGGGTTTTGCATAATTTTCAAGAAAGCATTTCTATTCCTATGAATTGGGTAGGGACAACCTAGAAGTTATGCAATCCCTTCGACAACCCCATCATTTTGGAAAAACAAATCACCACATATACCAGTACATGTAAACTGAGACTTCTTATTGTAAAGGTAAATGAAGAAATAGACACTAATATTTTCACTTGTTCAGAACAGCCTACATGTATGTCCACTGTGTTTGGATCTTTTAAATTGTTAAATAGTGATCTAAGCATACATACTAGCTACTAGTACTAATTATATAATCATAATCATCAGGAAATGACAATAGTCTTATGAATTAATTAGTTATAAAAACCCTATAATTGCTGTTAATTTTTGGAAACAAAATGAATTGGGGCACTTAAGAGTGATAAGGGCGCCAGTCGGGACACAGGGGCGCTTGAGGGGGTGCGGTAATTTTAGGGCTGTGTGAGGCGCCCCTCTATTTTCCCCTTGCTGGAACACTGAAGTATGTACTAGTATGTACTAGTATAATTGGTTGCTTGAATATGAAATTCTTAAAGTAAAGCAAAGATGTAGACAGGGTTCAGAGGCTCAGAGTGTATCGGGACTGGATGGAATCCACACTGTTCCCTCCCCCACTGTGAACAAGTAGACAGGGTTCAGAGGCTCAGAGCGTATCGGGACTGGATGGAATCCACACTGTTCCCTCTCCCACTGTGAACAAGAGGAAAGTATGTTTGAGCTGTACTGTAACCACAAAACTTATTGTCATGGTAAAATGTTTACTTTTGAAAAATATGCTATACATGTAACCTGATGGTTTTGCTTTTCTTCATTCGTTTCCTATGAGCAATCCACATTGTCCAATTGTATGGTAAAAATAGCCACCATACATGTACTACATTGTAAGTATGCTTGTTTTCATGTACATACATGATACTAGTACTAGTAATGCTCGTTTGATTGTAAATGTATATGCAAATTTTATAGAAATCAAAAAGTTCAGACAGGGTTTACAAGTTAGAATTGTTATCCACTCTGAGTGAGGCAGGGTTTACAAGTTAGAATTGTTATCCACTCTGAGTGAGGCAGGGTTTACAAGTTAGAATTGTTATCCACTCTGAGTGAGGCAGGGTTTACAAGTTAGAATTGTTATCGACTCTGAGTGAGGCAGGGTTTACAAGTTAGAATTGTTATCCACTCTGAGTGAGGCAGGGTTTACAAGTTAGAATTGTTATCCACTCTGAGTGAGGCAGGGTTTACAAGTTAGAATTGTTATCCACTCTGGGTGAGGCAGGGTTTACAAGTTAGAGTTGTTATCCACCCTGAGTGAGGCAAGTTTACAAGTTAGAATTATTATCCACTCTGGGTGAGGCAGGGTTTACAAGTTAGAATTGTTATCCACTCTGGGTGAGGCAGGGTTTACAAGTTAGAATTGTTATCCACTCTGGGTGAGGCAGGGTTTACAAGTTAGAATTGTTATCCACTCTGAGTGAGGCTGGGTTTACAAGTTAGAATTGTTATCCACTCTGAGTGAGGCAGGGTTTATAAGTTAGAATTGTTATCCACTCTGAGTGAGGCAGGATTTATAAGTTATAATTGTTATCCACTCTGAGTGAGACAGGGTTTACAAGATAGAATTGGTATCCACTCTGAGTGAGGCAGGATTTATAAGTTAGAATTGTTATCCACTCTGAGTGAGGCAGGGTTTACAAGTTAGAATTGTTATCGACTCTGAGTGAGGCAGGGTTTACAAGTTAGAATTGTTATCTACTCTGAGTGAGGCAGGGTTTATAAGTTAGAATTGTTATCCACTCTGAGTGAGGCAGGGTTTACAAGTAAGAATTGTTATCTACTATGAGTGATGCAGGGTTTACAAGTTAGAATTGTTATCGACTCTGAGTGAGGCAGGGTTTACAAGTTAGAATTGGTATCCACTCTGAGTGAGGCAGGGTTTACAAGTTAGAATTGTTATCCACTCTGGGTGAGGCAGCGTTTACAAGTTAGAATTGTTATCGACTCTGAGTGAGGCAGGGTTTACAAGTTAGAATTGTTATCCACTCTGAGTGAGGCAGGGTTTACAAGTTAGAATTGTTATCCACTCTGGGTGAGGCAGGGTTTACAAGTTAGAATTGTTATCGACTCTGAGTGAGGCAGGGTTTACAAGTTAGAATTGTTATCCACTCTGGGTGAGGCAGGGTTTACAAGTTAGAATTGTTATCGACTCTGAGTGAGGCAGGGTTAGGCAGGGTTTACAAGTTAGAATTGTTATCGACTCTGAGTGAGGCAGGGTTTACAAGTTAGAATTGTTATCCACTCTGGGTGAGGCAGGGTTTACAAGTTAGAATTGTTATCGACTCTGAGTGAGGCAGGGTTTACAAGTTAGAATTGTTATCCACTCTGGGTGAGGCAGGGTTTACAAGTTAGAATTGTTATCCACTCTGAGTGAGGCAGGGTTTACAAGTTAGAATTGTTATCCACTCTGAGTGAGGCAGGGTTTACAAGATAGAATTGTTATCCACTCTGGGTGAGGTGGGGTTTACAAGTAAGAATTGTTATCCACTCTGAGTGAGGCAGGGTTTATAAGTTAGAATTGTTATCCACTCTGGGTGAGGTGGGGTTTACAAGATAGAATTGGTATCCACTCTGAGTGAGGCAGGGTTTATAAGTTAAAATTGTTATCCACTCTGGGTGAGGTGGGGTTTACAAGTTAGAATTGTTATCCACTCTGAGTGAGGCAGGGTTTACAAGATAGAATTGTTATCCACTCTGGGTGAGGTGGGGTTTACAAGTAAGAATTGTTATCCACTCTGAGTGAGGCAGGGTTTATAAGTTAGAATTGTTATCCACTCTGGGTGAGGTGGGGTTTACAAGTAAGAATTGTTATCCACTCTGAGTGAGGCAGGGTTTACAAGTTAGAATTGTTATCCACTCTGGGTGAGGTGGGGTTTACAAGTAAGAATTGTTATCCACTCTGGGTGAGGCAGGGTTTACAAGTTAGAATTGTTATCCATTCTGAGTGAGGCAGGGTTTACAAGTTAGAATTGTTATCCACTCTGCGTTAGGCAGGGTTTACAAGTTAGAATTGTTATCGACTCTGAGTGAGGCAGGGTTTACAAGTTAGAATTGTTATCCACTCTGAGTGAGGCAGGGTTTACAAGTTAGAATTGTTATCCACTCTGAGTGAGGCAGGGTTTACAAGTTAGAATTGTTATCCATTCTGAGTGAGGCAGGGTTTACAAGTTAGAATTGTTATCCACTCTGGGTGAGGCAGGGTTTACAAGTTAGAGTTGTTATCCACCCTGAGTGAGGCAAGTTTACAAGTTAGAATTATTATCCACTCTGGGTGAGGCAGGGTTTACAAGTTAGAATTGTTATCCACTCTGGGTGAGGCAGGGTTTACAAGTTAGAATTGTTATCCACTCTGGGTGAGGCAGGGTTTACAAGTTAGAATTGTTATCCACTCTGAGTGAGGCTGGGTTTACAAGTTAGAATTGTTATCCACTCTGGGTGAGGCAGGGTTCATAAGGTAGAATTGTTATCCACTCTGAGTGAGGCAGGATTTATAAGTTATAATTGTTATCCACTCTGAGTGAGACAGGGTTTACAAGATAGAATTGGTATCCACTCTGAGTGAGGCAGGATTTATAAGTTAGAATTGTTATCCACTCTGAGTGAGGCAGGGTTTACAAGTAAAAATTGTTATCGACTCTGAGTGAGGTAGGGTTTACAAGTTAGAATTGTTATCTACTCTGAGTGAGGCAGGGTTTATAAGTTAGAATTGTTATCCACTCTGAGTGAGGCAGGGTTTACAAGTAAGAATTGTTATCTACTATGAGTGATGCAGGGTTTACAAGTTAGAATTGTTATCGACTCTGAGTGAGGCAGGGTTTACAAGTTAGAATTGGTATCCACTCTGAGTGAGGCAGGGTTTACAAGTTAGAATTGTTATCGACTCTGAGTGAGGCAGGGTTTACAAGTTAGAATTGTTATCCACTCTGAGTGAGGCAGGGTTTACAAGTTAGAATTGTTATCCACTCTGAGTGAGGCAGGGTTTACAAGTTAGAATTGTTATCCATTCTGAGTGAGGCAGGGTTTACAAGTTAGAATTGTTATCCATTCTGAGTGAGGCAGGGTTTACAAGTTAGAATTGTTATCCACTCTGGGTGAGGCAGGGTTTACAAGTTAGAATTGTTATCGACTCGGAGTGAGACAGGGTTTACAAGTTAGAATTGTTATCCACTCTGAGTGAGGCAGGGTTTACAAGTTAGAATTGTTATCCACTCTGAGTGAGGCAGGGTTTACAAGTTAGAATTGTTATCCACTCTGAGTGAGGCAGGGTTTACAAGTTAGAATTGATATCCACTCTGGGTGAGGCAGGGTTTACAAGTTAGAGTTGTTATCCACCCTGAGTGAGGCAAGTTTACAAGTTAGAATTATTATCCACTCTGGGTGAGGCAGGGTTTACAAGTTAGAATTGTTATCCACTCTGGGTGAGGCAGGGTTTACAAGTTAGAATTGTTATCCACTCTGGGTGAGGCAGGGTTTACAAGTTAGAATTGTTATCCACTCTGAGTGAGGCTGGGTTACAAGTTAGAATTGTTATCCACTCTGGGTGAGGCAGGGTTCATAAGGTAGAATTGTTATCCACTCCGAGTGAGGCAGGATTTATAAGTTATAATTGTTATCCACTCTGAGTGAGACAGGGTTTACAAGATAGAATTGGTATCCACTCTGAGTGAGGCAGGATTTATAAGTTAGAATTGTTATCCACTCTGAGTGAGGCAGGGTTTACAAGTAAAAATTGTTATCGACTCTGAGTGAGGTAGGGTTTACAAGTTAGAATTGTTATCTACTCTGAGTGAGGCAGGGTTTATAAGTTAGAATTGTTATCCACTCTGAGTGAGGCAGGGTTTACAAGTAAGAATTGTTATCTACTATGAGTGATGCAGGGTTTACAAGTTAGAATTGTTATCGACTCTGAGTGAGGCAGGGTTTACAAGTTAGAATTGGTATCCACTCTGAGTGAGGCAGGGTTTACAAGTTAGAATTGTTATCCACTCTGGGTGAGGCAGCGTTTACAAGTTAGAATTGTTATCGACTCTGAGTGAGGCAGGGTTTACAAGTTAGAATTGTTATCCACTCTGAGTGAGGCAGGGTTTACAAGTTAGAATTGTTATCGACTCTGGGTGAGGCAGGGTTTACAAGTTAGAATTGTTATCGACTCTGAGTGAGGCAGGGTTTACAAGTTAGAATTGTTATCCACTCTGGGTGAGGCAGGGTTTACAAGTTAGAATTGTTATCCACTCTGAGTGAGGCAGGGTTTACAAGTTAGAATTGTTATCCACTCTGAGTGAGGCAGGGTTTACAAGATAGAATTGTTATCCACTCTGGGTGAGGCAGGGTTCATAAGGTAGAATTGTTATCCACTCTGAGTGAGGCAGGGTTTATAAGTTAGAATTGTTATCCACTCTGGGTGAGGTGGGGTTTACAAGTTAGAATTGTTATCCACTCTGAGTGAGGCAGGGTTTACAAGTTAGAATTGTTATCCATTCTGAGTGAGGCAGGGTTTACAAGTTAGAATTGTTATCCATTCTGAGTGAGGCAGGGTTTACAAGTTAGAATTGTTATCCATTCTGAGTGAGGCAGGGTTTACAAGTTAGAATTGTTATCCATTCTGAGTGAGGCAGGGTTTACAAGTTAGAATTGTTATCCACTCTGAGTGAGGCAGGGTTAGGCAGGGTTTACAAGTTAGAATTGTTATCGACTCTGAGTGAGGCAGGGTTTACAAGTTAGAATTGTTATCCATTCTGAGTGAGGCAGGGTTTACAAGTTAGAATTGTTATCCACCCTGTTCTCAAGCCCACTGTGGACGGGAAAAGATGCACCTACAAAACCTACATTTATATATTGTAAAATTATTATTTTTTTAAAAATATTCCATACGCCTACAAAGTATATGAATAACCAAAGTTTTAAAATATTTGCTATTGACCATGTAGACCATTAATTTATGTTTATAAACATATTGAGATACTCAAACAAGACATTATTGTACATCTGCTTTAAACGTTTTGAGTGATCATACAAGTATTAGATAATGGTGTTTCTTCGTGGCAGTCAGCAAGTCCAATATTATCCTGTTGTTAAATTTCCTATTGTACAATATGATTTGAATTTGATATAAAAATTTAAAATTTTAAGTAGAAAACTTGATCTTTTATTCATTGTTTGACAGCAGAGATTAAAATCGATGAGTTATTGCAAACTTTTAAAATGATTAGTTTTCATTGAAGGATGTGTTTACACAACACTGTATAAATGTACTTTGATTATTTGGTTTTTACTACAAGCTTATATTTTGATTGAGTGGAAAAAGGGAATATAATAATTTGAGACCAAAAATGTGAGTTGCTTTCTTGTAATTTTTGTTTGTAGACCAAAAGTTACTAAAATTAGAATTATGTAATATTTGAATAGAACATAAAAACTTTGTATTTATGCATGTTGAATTTTTTTCCGGAATCAAAAATGAAGAGTCACGTAAAAAGCATTAGAGAATACTTTATTTGTATAAAATTAAGTTGAATAATCTAAGATTTTCTCCAAATTTTTGTTTATGTAACAGATTTAAAAAAAATCACATAAAAAATATACTAGATATTTGTGGAGACCTTGAGTAACATGAGTAAGAACCCTAATTGGAGGTAGTATAGACTACTTGTTTTCACCTGGCCATAGTGGGCTGCCAACAGTTGTCCACCTGGCCACAGTGGAAACACCCACAGTTGTCCCCTGATCACATTAGCATGCCACAATTGTCCACCTGGCCACAGTGGGCACCCACAATTGTCCACCTGGCCACAGTGGGCTTCCACAATTGTCCACCTGGCCACAGTGGGCACCCACAATTTTCCACAGTGGGCTCCCACAATTGTCCACCTGGCCACAGTGGGCACCCACAACTGTCCACCTGGCCACAGTGGGCTCCCACAATTGTCCACCTGGCCACGGTGGGCACCCACAATTGTCCACCTGGCCACAATGGGCACCCACAATTGTCCACCTGGCCACGGTGGGCACCCACAATTGTCCACCTAGCCATGGTGGGCACCCACAATTGTCCACCTGGCCACAGTGGGCACCCACAATTGTCCACCTGGCCATGGTGGGCACCCACAATTGTCCACCTGGCCACGGTGGGCACACACAGTTGTCCACCTGGCCATGGTGGGCACCCACAATTGTCCACCTGGCCACGGTGGGCACCCACAATTGTCCACTTTTATTGCCTTTTATTTTATAAATTCAGTGAACTTGCAAATCTTTTAATAAAACAAACACATTGTCCCATACCCCCATGATGCCCATATTATAAGGGGAAAACTGTTTTCAGTTTCTGATTGTGTGTCCATCAGTAAACATTCTTCATCAGCAATATAATGACTGAAATTTTATTAATTTTGTATGATCATTCTATATTTTTAAGGTTTATTTTCAGACCTCTGAAGTTATAGAGCTGAGGTATCATCAGGGAGCATTATCTCACAATAACTTGTTTTCTCGCTGCCCACAGTGGACAGACTAACAGTGATTACTGTGATCAAACACACATTTCTGTTAGATTTTGTCTATGGATGACTGGCTACGCAAACAAAACAGCACATCTTTTTCCACAGTGAGGTGTGGCCAGGGGGAGACAATCTACAATTTTTGTCCACTCCCAATCTACAATTTCTGTCCACTCCCACTGTGGCCAGGGGAGACAATCTACAATTTCTGTCCACTCCCACTGTGGCCAGGGGAGACAATCTACAATTTCTGTCCACTCCCACTGTGGCCAGGGGAGACAATCTACAATTTCTGTCCACTCCCACTGTGGCCAGGGGAGACAATCTACAATTTCTGTCCACTCCCACTGTGGCCAGGGGAGACAATCTACAATTTCTGTCCACTCCCACTGTGGTCAGGGGAGACAATCTACAATATCTGTCCACTCCCACTGTGCCCAGGGGAGACAATCTACAATATCTGTCCACTCCCACTGTGGCCAGGGGAGACAATCTACAATTTCTGTCCACTCCCACTGTGGCCAGGGGAGACAATCTACAATTTCTGTCCACTCCCACTGTGGCCAGGGGAGACAATCTACAATTTCTGTCCACTCCCACTGTGGCCAGGGGAGACAATCTACAATTTCTGTCCACTCCCACTGTGGCCAGGGGAGACAATCTACAATTTCTGTCCACTCCCACTGTGGCCAGGGGAGACAATCTACAATTTCTGTCCACTCCCACTGTGGACAGGTTAAAAGGCATAATCCATCCGAGGTGTAGTGTACATGTATGTACATGTATATTGTGTGCAATTATTGTATTTTTTGCAATACAAATACCGGTACACATGTTTTTTTCCAGATTAAATAAAAATGTTTGTTTTTACTTGATTGTCATACAGTAGTTTGTTTCTGTTTTCTGTTTCATTAGGTCCTGTCTGCTGTTTAAGTCCAGGGTCCTTGTTTGCAGTTTTCTGTTTCATTAGGTCCTGTCTACTGTTTAAGTCCAGGGTCCTTGTTTGCAGCTTTCTGTTTCATTTGGTCCTGTCTGCTGTTTAGTCCAGTATCCTTGTTTGCAGTTTTCTGTTTCATTGTTTCATTAGGTCCTGTCTGCTGTTTAAGTCCAGGGTCCTTGGTTGTAGTGTTTTCTGTTTCATTAGGTCCTGTCTGCTGTTTAAGTCCAGGGTCCTTGTTTGCAGTTTTCTGTTTCATTAGGTCCTGTCTGCTGTTTATTCCAGGGTCCTTTTTTGCAGTTTTCTGTTTCTTTAGGTCCTGTCTGCTGTTTAAGAACAGGGTCCTTGTTTGCAGTTTTCTGTTTCATTAAGTCCTGTCTGCTGTTTAAGTCCAGGGTCCTTGTTTGCAGTTTTCTGTTTCATTAGGTCCTGTCTGCTGTTTAAGTCCAGGGTCCTTGTTTGCAGTTTTCTGTTTCATTAGGTCCTGTCTGCTGTTTAAGTCCAGGGTCCTTGTTTGCAGTTTTCTGTTTCATTTGTCATGTCTGCTGTTTAAGTCCAGGGTCCTTGTTTGCAGTTTTCTGTTTCATTTGGTCCTGTCTGCTGTTTAAGTCCAGGGTCCTTGTTTGCAGTGTTTTCTGTTTCATTAGGTCCTGTCTGCTGTTTAGTCCAGGGTATTGGTTGTAGTGTTTTGTGTTTCATTAGGTCCTGTCTGCTGTTTAGTCCAGGGTCCTTGGTTGTAGTGTTTTCTGTTTCATTTGGTCCTGTCTGCTGTTTAGTCCAGGGTCCTTGGTTGTAGTGTTTTGTGTTTCATTAGGTCCTGTCTGCTGTTTAGTCCAGGGTCCTTGGTTGTAGTGTTTTGTGTTTCATTAGGTCCTGTCTGCTGTTTAGTCCAGGGTCCTTGGTTGTAGTGTTTTGTGTTTCATTTGATCCTGTCTGCTGTTTAGTCCAGGGTCCTTGGTTGCTGTTTTGTGTTTCAATAGGTCCTGTCTGCTGTTTAGTCCAGGGCCCTTGGTTGTAGTGTTTTCTGTTTCATTAGGTCCTGTCTGCTGTTTAGTCCAGGGTCCTTGGTTGCTGTGTTTCCTGTTTCATTTGGTCCTGTCTGCTGTTTAGTCCAGGGTCCTTGGTTGTAGTGTTTTGTGTTTCATTAGGTCCTGTCTGCTGTTTAGTCCAGGGTCCTTGGTTGTAGTGTTTTGTGTTTCATTAGGTCCTGTCTGCTGTTTAGTCCAGGGTCCTTGGTTGTAGTGGTTTGTGTTTCATTAGGTCCTGTCTGCTGTTTAAGTCCAGGGTCCTTGTTTGCAGTTTTCTGTTTCATTAGGTCCTGTCTGCTGTTTAGTCCAGGGTCCTTGGTTGCAGAGTTGTTAATGTAGTTGTAGTTTGTCATCTACTGTCAATCAGTTGGCTTGTCAACACTGAGGTTGCAGGTTAGAGTGTCACATTGGTCCAATCTTAATTGACAAGGATTGCCAGTTTTCCCTCAAAAGGACGGGTTTTCTCCATGGACTTGGGCTTCTTCACCCATACAAACTGGATGCCATATAGCTGAAAAATTGCAGAAAGTGTTGAAAAAAACCCTATACATATCAATGTATCAATACTATAAATAGTGGACCAATTAAGCTTCCATAACAGTTTACTAATTTTGCTATCATTCTTTGTGGGACAATTAACTTCATTTCAACTGTCTTGAGATTGATACATACTGCTATAAAATGTTTAGCCATATATAACATGTACTGAATGTCATAATATATATAAAAAACATCCCAAATTGCAAAAAAAGCTGAAGTTAATAAGAGACAGTGGTTTTATCAAGACAGTTTCTGATGTTATTTGCTGTTAATTGATTTTAGCTTTAAACAAGCAGTTTTATCCCCTTTTGACCCTCAGTTACATACATGTGGGGGTCTGTTTCTGAAGATCAATGTCACCCCCTAGGGTGAAATATAAGACTTTGTGATATACATGTAGTCGTTGTCACATTTAATACAGATTTACTTACTACAAATGTTTAATCTATGACTCATTAAGGTACATATACCTTCCACACTGGGCATATTTTATACCTTCATAAGATGTCATGTAATCAACTCCTCCTACAACCCAGATCTCTTGAACTTCACAGAAAGATTGCATATTTATTGAAGTTATTCAACTACAATTGTTGAATCGTTCCAGAATTTTTTCTTAATTTTCCATACTTGCATTTTTTGGAACATTTGACAGTACATATTTTGTGTAATCAACTCCTTTGTTTGCACTCACATTGAATTAAAAGTGTGCCCCTGCTATTATGAATTTGTTCCAGAATTTTTTCCAATTGTTCCAGACGGTCATTTTTCAAAAAAAAAATTTTCAAAAGAGGATACCTTTTGTGTATAATCTACTCCTCATACAGCTTTCGACTCATTCTTTGAAACTTCATAGAAAGATTGCAAACCTACATGAAATCGTTCAAGGAATGTTTTTCCATTGTTCTAGACATAGTAACTTACATGTAGTCATTTTATGCACATTTTATACATGATGGTTCTGTTTAATTTGCATGATCAACTCCTCCTACATTTTTGGACACAGACCCCAAACCTTCTTCCAACAAATTGTAAACCATTCCCCATTTATTAAGGTACTTGCTTTGCAACCTGACCATTTTAGACTTTTGCGATTTAAGATACATGTACCCATGTGTACAAAGCTCTGATACGGAACTAGGACTGTAAAGATATATTGTAACTCTCTCATAGCATTAACAGTTATAAGCTAGGGACTGTATTCATTAATTTATGCTGTAAAATGTAAATGGACATCTATGTGCCATTAGAATGAAGTATCGTATTGTAATTATTATAAACGTAAGGTTAACCAAGAGTACATGTACAATGTAACTGGAGTGATGTGTTATTGTTGGGTATCAACAGAATAGAGATGGTGTTAACCTTTGTTTTTTATCAGTTAACTAGAACTACAATGACTATCAAACTAGAAGTTGTACAAACCTGTTTAACATTGATATAAAAAAAAATGTTTCTCTTGATGGTAAACACTCTTGAAGATAAAACAGTTAATTTCTTAACTGATTAATTTGTACAAACAGATGCACACTATAGGTTGTGTAATAGAGAACCATACAATAGTTCTGTTATCCTAATACTGTAGCCTTACTATTGTTTGAAGTTAAGATTAGACAGGTTCCTGTGTGGCCGCATATCTGACTTTGTAGATAAAATTCACTGTATCTCCTCTTCACACCTTGCAGTCTTAAAAGGAAACAAGAGTTTAACTGCACCTTTATCAGATGGAAGTCAATAAGGCGCACCTATCAGGTGGTTATTATAATGTTAAATGTAGACAAAAGTATTAAATAATTCATAAAATGTCTGATGTCAAATTGTTTATGAGTAAGGCTGTTTAAAGGATTGTACACTATATATACCTCAGTGTAGTAAGACTTACAGTCCAACCTGTACAAGAAGTCTGACCTGTATTAAGTCTGACTGTCTATAATGTCTGATGTAGTTGTTTATCAGTAAAGGCTATTTACAATTTGTCAAAATGTAAAAATTGTAAAAACAAATGAGCTGATTTCAGTTATATTTTTTATAGATAGATGCAGAGACTATGCAATTTTGTAGTTGTGATTTTCATTGCTTATGAAACTGTCTCATGAATTCATTTTACTGCTTTAAACATCAATGGAGAAATGGTGCAATGCATGTTCTTCATGACAAAATAAAACCTAGCAAAATAAACAGAATTTGTTTCAAGTCTGGAGTTGTGGAATTAAGTTGTTTGATTGTGGTAATAAACATGTATACAAGTGCAGTTTGATAATTATAGAGGTATTTACATTGAATGGTCTGTAGAGTAATGCATGTTGAATTTAATGCCAGGTTGTTAAAGCTCTGGCGAGTGTACATTATAACTTATAATAAAAGTTACAGCAAGATATAATCGCTCTCGCTTAAGGAGGTGGAAACTGTAATCCTGATCACGTGATTTCATACAAAATTTGGCCAT
Source organism: Limnoperna fortunei (assembly GCA_944474755.1). Classification (NCBI taxonomy): domain Eukaryota; kingdom Metazoa; phylum Mollusca; class Bivalvia; order Mytilida; family Modiolidae; genus Limnoperna; species Limnoperna fortunei. The sequence goes on from OX104124.1 coordinate 57,330,942, forward strand.
GATCAGTGGAAGGCGGCAACATTTAAAACAAATGGGACATATTAAGAAAGACGACGCAAAGCAAAACCTGTGATGTTGTGGCGGATTGCAAAGCCCACATTGAACATAAATTATTTTATAGAAGGGGGTAGTCCGAGAATCCTCTGCTGTCCAACGCTTTTTTTTTGCGCAGGATCACAGTACATCTTTCTGTATTGTTCTGTATATATACAGTGTGCTGGATAGTAAAAATATTGAAAGACATTTAATTAAATCTACTACAGTACAGGAGCCATAGAGAACAAATCCTAAGCCGACATTCCTTAATTTAAGGTGAATAGAGTATCTCTCTAATAGCAGTTTTATCAAATGCATATTTATAAAATTCATATACAGAGGCTCTGAACTGCATGTTTTCTCTTGTATTAACTTGGGGTAATCCTTTGTATATTGGAAATTAAATTAGAATTTCATAGTACTTCACCAATATTACCAACTGGAAATTTTTCATTCCTTCTTTTCATTAGATCTAAAAATGATATTTGCACTTAGGGAGTATATGATGTACCACCTGACCTGTCATTTATTTGACCTTTTAATTAAACCTATTTTATTTTACATCAGTGAAGTATGGTTTATGGATTATTATTTTTTACTGTATACAAATTCTTATAAATACAAGTCTAAAAGTACCGTTTTGTGATGTTCTACAAGTTTTATTTAGAAAAAATCACTTGATTCTGTAAAACTATTTTAGGTATTAAAAAGACTGCAAGTAGTTTGACATCAAAAGCAGAATTGGGGCGATACCCTTTGGAATCTTAGTATAATCAGTGTTCAATCTAGAGCGCGCCATTGCGCCATTACCGCATTTTTTGTTGAATTGACGCGCTTAATAAACCTCCTGGGTCATTACTGGCGCAACGTAATTTTTCATTGCTTTGAGAAATTCCCCCATAGTCAACAGCTTTGAGAAAATCCCTTTAAAATATACCGGAAATTTAACTGTATTCTCGGTGGGTGCAGGTCAAAACGCCCCATTGTCAAAACGCCCCCGTTTTCCAAAACGCCCCCACCAAAACTCCCCCGTTTTCCAAAACGCCACCGTTTTCCGCTTGTTCATGCTTCAGGATGAAGCGTATTTCTTCATATTTTACTCTCATTGGACATAAACGTGCAAAAACGGATGAAAATCAAAATGAAGCGGGTACCGCGCCGACATAGAATGCGAACAAAGAAGCTGAAACAGAACAATCGGGGCCGTGGACTGCATGAAGCTCTCCATCCTCACAAGTCAGGGATTTCTGTGTCCACATGGGACACATGTGGACACAGAAACCCTGACTTGTGAGGATGCAAGCTCTCAGTCAACATCGAATCCTATCGGTGTCACACGAAAATTTCATGATCGGTCTTCATTTTGATAAAGATAAACAACACATGACATGTTCCATCTGCATAAAAACTAATAAAAGAAATCCCTCCACTACCGGTTGCTGTAATTTTAGAACGTCCACTTTAACGAGGCACATTAATAATCGTTAAAGTGGACGTTCTAAAATTACAGCAACCGGTAGTGAAGGGATTTGTTTTAGCAAACTTAATCATAAGCCTTCACTTTTTGTCCAGTTGTCATGTCTCTATATTGGTTTTATTGACCCCTAGCTATAAATTCTGGCCCCCTATGGTAAGTTATTAGGGCCATCATGACCCCCTTAGGCCAAATTCTAGATTGAACACTGTATAATACAAGTACAGATTTACTACTCCCTTATCCATTCAGAAAATATTAATCCTCTCTGAAAAGAGGCATTTGATTAAAACAAATCTTTACATGGAGATGGCATTTTTTCATAGTACACATTTTTTAAAGAAATTTTGACGAATTTACAATTTGAATACATGAAGAACTAAATAATATATATTAATAGACCATATAAAGTCATTAAAAGTTCAATCAAGAAAACAGTAACAAAGGTCCATATTTGAACAATTTAGAAAAATGTTTTACATTTAACGACTTCCAAGCTTTTTCTATATCGCTTAAAACAAACAGTAAATAAGAAGAATATTTAAAAAATTGAAAGAAACTTTAAAAATTGTCAGTTAAAAACTAAATTAAGGCTAAATGACCAAAACTTTGAAGTAGAACTTGTATGCTTCAAAACAATTCTAACAGAATTCAAAGTCATTGTAAATTTGTGTAAAATTCTAAATGAAGAGTTATATTTTTTCTTGATTGCGAAATTAGTGAACCTGTCAGATTACCCTGCATTTATGGACACTAAATTCTCCAATTTTAATTTTTTAGATTCTCTTGAAAAAACATTGTTCTAAACCCACCCAAAGAAATTCTACCCAGTATTTGTAGCTTTACAAAGCAATCATTAGAAGTGTGAACATCGAGGTTCATTTTGGTCAAACTATTCCCTTTTGAAAACATGCTAATGTTTAATTAATGTATACTTTTCAAATATTAGGGGTATTTTGAGCCGGTATTGTTATACCATTAGGGTTTATGCAAATAAAAATTATTTTTAATTAGGTCATTAACCTTTTGAGTTATAAAAAAACTAACTTTCTTCCTCTTAAAATACTTTTGCACTTGACATCCTACATGGTATGTCGTTAAGTACATGATGCTAAGAAACAGAAATTCCTCACAATTATTTTTCATCTGTTATTTTTTATCTGATCTCTTATCAAAATAATATCATTATCCTGTATCTAGGAGAACTCTGCAACTTTCCACCTCCTTTACAGAAGAGGGAATTACCAGATATCTTTTTACATCTTATCACACCATTGATATCATCTGTAATAATAATTATGACTTATCGTCTATGACATCACTGTTGTGGGGGATGTAATCAACCCTTGTATACATGGGAACTGGAAGATTTCTTACTCCCAATCTTCTGCACTTTTAAACTACTACAATATCACAGATTTTGGGACCTATTCAACAGTTGTACACTTAAGAACTGAAAGATGTCTTACTTCGAATTTTCTTCATGTTCAACTATTTTTTGAAACTCAGTTAGACTTGGATCAAGTCCCTTTGAAAATTTTTTGGCTATTAGAGAGATAGATTTCAACATTTCTTTTACTATCCCACTTGTTTACAAAGGTACATGTTGATAATGAAGGTGTACTAGTATCTCTCTAATAGCAAATTCAAGGGCAGGGAATTTTTTAGGATTTATAGGGCTTTAGTCACTTTAGCGGATGAGCTGTACAAGCATCTGCTCAAAAGCATGCATTAATTGTACTGGTGAAATATCATAGTATAAAAAAACTATATTCTTTCAATTGCAGTGTATAAATTTGTTTTAAAAAGGGATATAACAAAATGTTTATAAATTTTCAAAGAATTTTAATATTAAAACTTATTTAAAAAGAGTTTGTATATCAATCGGTTACAATTTTTCATTAAGGGCCGTTGTACTCTTCGTTTTCTATGTGGTAGCCGTCGGTAATTAGACGTATCTCGGATGTACACAAATGGCGCGTAATCCATTTGAAACCAGCAAAACATACGAAAAATGAGTTAAATATACATAAAATCTTTGCAATTTTCATTTGCATTACATATTTAATCAAAAGGTGGAAGTCTGTGCGCATCAGTACGATCTACGACATGTGTGTTTGCGTATATTAATTAGGAGCACCACTTATAATCATGTTAATCGGATTACGATTCGGCGATTGACACCTGCTGTTATCGAGGTGAAATAATTAAATTTCCTGTTAATTGGCTTTGAAGTCATAAATATGTCGTTTTACACTTGAAGAATGAATTTGAAACGAAAATTTTTAGAATTTGTTGAAAATCGGGTGACGAAATTGATTTAGAAATCTATCGTCAATTTTCAAATGATTTCGTCAATGACGAAAGTGGCGAGCGCTAAAAAATTCCCTGAAGGGGACTTGTGGCAAGTCTAAAACTCAGTGTTACATGTACACTTGAGGCCTGGAAGATTACTTACTAGTACTCTAAATCCTTTGCATGTTTTACCGTGTCGTGTCGTAAATTTGCTTACTCTGAATTTTGGTTATTTTTTTACAATTTCTTAAAGTCTGCTTTTCAGTACATACATTCACATCTAATATTGTCCCCACTGCCGCCTACTTTACTCTAACACATTTATTTGCCAAATGATACTAGCTCAGGCAGGTAAACTCTGAACAAGTACATTTATTATAAGCATGATTTTTTTAAAGTTTAAGGTAGATCAAATAATAAACTAATATATATATTACTAAACTAATGAAGGTAACTTAGCACCAGCAGGTATATCAGTAAGTACAATCACTTTATACATGTAGTGGACTCCATTCAACAATGTTTATGGTATCAATACACTAAATAGGACAAATACACTTTAGAACATAAGAAAGTAGTACTTAAAACAAAATAGTCCTGTTCAACTTAGTGTGTATTTAAAACTATCAAATGGATTTTAATAAAACAACATTTATCTGAAAGATGAATATATTGGGACAATTTTGAGCCTTATACTGCTCTTTTTTAATGGTGTTTATGATATTGTATGTCACATTTACTACTAGACTTGCCACAAGTCCCTTTAATTTTGCTATTAATGAGATACATATATTATCAACATTTTTTATACTATCCACTTGTGTACCTTTGTACCTTTGTACACAAGTAGATAGTATAAGAAATGTTGATAATAATTCAATAATAGCAAAATTAAAGGGACTTGTGGCAAGTGTTATTTACTACATGATCTATAAACAAAAGATTTTCTTAAATGAAAGAATTAGTGCTACTTTGAGAGCTTTTTAGAGTGGAGTTTACACTGGAAGCTGGTTTTCTTTTAGAAGGTTTTAAAGAGGGGATGCCATTTTGAGAGAATGTGACCCTGTCATGTAAGATTCTGGATATACATGTATACGGTGTTGGTCAAGTTAAACTTAAGGTGAACGAGCTTATACATATTAAAAATTAACAAAATTAGTAGAAAATCTGACAAAATTAGTAGAAAATCTAAATGAATTGTATTAGATTTTTCTCCCCTTATTATAATACACCTCTACACAATCACTACTATATTTATTATACCCCCCCTCCCTTGTCCACTGTGCATTCCAGCTTCCTCCCACAATAAAAACAAGGTGGTATATTTACCTGAAAAAAAAAACAAAAACAAACAAAAAATAAAAACTAATTTGGTGGAATTCTGTTTTATGGGCTATTTTTATGATTAGTTGTAATTTCGGATTTTATCAAGTTTAAGCTTACTAGGATTTGATTCTTGTCTTATCTTTAAATCTCCGGTCCAGTGTACAATAAAACATTAACTGTCACTATTGTACTAGAATTTGACCCTAGAGATTATACATTTACGAGTATTTGATATTAGCCTCATAGATATTCCCAAGTGTATTTTTGTTACATATAAGAAGCACATACATATATACATGTATATGAATATACTTGTTTAAAGAATGTTTTCATGACCTTTTGACCTACAGCTTTGTATACCAACATAGAATCATTATGAAGTGGTCGAGAGCACAATAGCCTACGTAAAAGTTCAAACAGAATTCAGTAAGCCAGACATAAACAAAGACGTTGCAATCCTGTGTTTCTATAAACAAACACATCAATATTATTGGCCTTATGAACAAGTTTAATATCCTTAAGATGTGACTTTTTTTTCTCCATTACAGAGGTAAAATGAAAAAGTCTGGTCAACAGAGTCACAGCTATGGCATAAATTGAAAGATCAGGTTTAATCAGGAGTGTGTATATCACAATGAGATCTGGATTATTTGTTTACTGTCGGGAGAATCTTTTGTGAATGAAAATTAGTCTGCCGAGGAGTGTTTAGTTAGAGGAATACAGTATTTATATATTAAAGGTATGTGTATGTATATTAATTAAGGTGAAAAGGTAGAATTTCTGTTTTACACAACAATATATAACACAGGAATATATAGTGAGATTTTCTGGTATAGGTAAGTGTTAATAATATATAATAATAATTAAATAATAATAATAATAACTTTATTTATAGATATAGATAGTATTACAACTAATCTTCCCTGAGGCCTTCATGCATGAAACAATACAAAACAATATTACAAAAATTTTAAAAAGTTTCAAATATTTCAAAGTGAAGAAGAAATTATGAAAACTTGTATAAATACAAATTAAATATCTAATAAATCTTAGATGTTTTTACTTTGTAATTTTTTTTATGTCATACACTAAAATAAGTATAACAATTATTTTTTCTTTGTAAAATACTGTTAAATTAGTAGGACATTTTTATTTTACTGGTTTTTAAAAATTATTTTACAAATATTGTACTCTTATATTAGATTACTTTGTTGTAAACGAAAAACATTTGTTTAAATAAAAATTTTCTTGTCAAGTAGTTTTAAATAAAATCCACAATGCTTTAACTGTGACATTAATGCTATAATTTTGATTATAAATTTATTATAAAATCTAGTGATATGAATGTAAAATTTATAATAAAAATTCCTGAATTACAATAAAGTCAGTTATAGCATAACAGTTATACTTTTGAATGTTAGCTGGACACAGCAGGGTAAGTGTTTCTTCTTCTCTTAGCTTGACACAGCAGGGTAAGTTTTAAACATGAATTGTTTCTCCTTCTCTTAGCTTGACACAGCAGGGTAAGTTTTAAACATGAATTGTTTCTCCTTCTCTTAGCTTAACACAGCAGAGTAAGTTTTAAACATGAATTGTTTCTCCATTTCTAAGCTGGACACAGCAGGGTAAGTTTTAAACATGAATTGTTTCTCCTTCTCTTAGCTGGACACAGCAAGGTAAGTTTTAAACATGAATTGTTTCTCCTTCTCCTAGCTGGACATAGCAGCGTAAGTTTTAAACATGAATTGTTTCTCCTTTTCTAAGCTGGACACAGCAGGGTAAGTTTTAAACATGAATTGTTTCTCCTTCTCTTAGCTGGACACAGCAGGGTAAGTTTTAAGCATGAATTGTTTCTCCTTCTCCTAGCTGGACATAGCAGCGTAAGTTTTAAACATGAATTGTTTCTCCTTTTCTAAGCTGGACACAGCAGGGTAAGTTTTAAACATGAATTGTTTCTCCTTCTCTTAGCTGGACACAGCAGGGTAAGTTTTAAACATAAATTGTTTCTCCTTCTCTTAGCTGGACACAGCAGGGTAAGTTTTAAACATGAATTGTTTCTCCTTCAAATTTGGAACTGAGAAAACATGCTGGATTCAGTTGTCAAATAATATTTTGATGTATTATGGCAATTATTTAAATTCGTGTTGTTTTTTTAGCTCACCTGGACCAAAGGTCCATATGAGCTTTTGCTATCACTTGGCGTCCGTCGTCCGTCGTCTGTCGTCCGTCGTAAACTTTTTCAAAAATCTTCTCCTCTGAAACCACTGGGCCAATTTTTTTCAAACTTGGCCACAATCATCCTTAGGGTTCCTAGTTTCAAGTTTGTACCCAGGGTGTTGATCAACAGACAAAAAATAGAACATGGGGGTCAACACAGGTTTTTGATCATTATCTAAAAAACTATAATAGCTATAGAGAAAACCGTTACTTCAAATTGATCAGCACATTAAGGTCTACAATAGTTGCTATTAGTGCGAAGTTGTGTATTGGCGTCTTGTAGGAGTTATTGCCCTTTTTTGACAATTTCGACAAAATTTTTGGTATTTACAATATAACCTGAAAACTATACGAGGTAGAGTGAAACTGTAAATGGCAAAAATGATCAGCAATAAAAGCTCTACAATTCACTTGATTGGTCTGAAATTGTCAGATGACTCCTTATATGAGTTATTGCCCTTAAATGGTAATTTTTTATGAAATTTTCCGTTTTTGTCCTGTAACTTTAAAACTATAACAGCTAGAGTAAAACTGTAAATAGCAAAAATGATCAACAATACAAGCCCTACAATTCACTGTGTTAGTCTGAAATTGTCAGATGACTCCTTATAGGAGTTATTGCCCTTAAATGGCAATTTATTTATGAAATTTTCCGTTTTTGTCTTGTAACTTGAAAACTATAGCAGCTAGATTGAAACTGTAAATTGCACAAATGATCAGCAATAAAGACCCTACAATTCACTTGATTGGTCTGAAATTGTCAGACAACTCCTTAAATAAGTTATTGCCCATAAATGACAATTTTTTATGAAATTTTCTGTTTTTGTCCTGTAACTTAAAAACTGTAACAGCTAGAGTGAAACTGTTAATAGCAAAAATGATCAGCAATACAAGCCCTACAAATTACTATTTAAGTCTGAAATTGTCAGATGACTCCTTATAGGAGTTGTTGCCCTTAAATTGCAATTTTTTATGAAATTTTCCGTTTTTGTCCTGTAACTTAAAAACCATAACAGCTAGAGTGAAATAATAAATTGCAAAAATGATCAGCAAAAAAAGCCCTACAATTCATTTAATTGGTCTGAAATTGTCAGATGACCCCTTATAGGGGTTATTGCCCTTAAATGACAATTTTGTTATGAAATTTTCCATTTTTGTCCTGTAACTTGAAAACTATAGTAGCTAGATTAAAACTGTAAATTGCACAAATGATCAGCAATAGAAGCCCTACAAATGATTGCTTAGTCCAAAATTGCAAGATGACTCTTTATAGGAGTTATTGCCCTTTCATTATGAATTTGGACAAATGAACAGTTTTTTAATTATAAATTAGTCTATAACACACCTATTAGTAGAGTAAAACTGTAAATTTCTAAAGTACCCTAAAGGACAATGCCTAAAAACCATTTAATTTTCAGAAATTGTCGATGGCACCTTATAGGAGTTATTGTATTTAACAAATTTTTTGAAGAAATGTTTAGTTTTTGCACAGTAACTTAAAAGCTATAACAACTAGACTGAAACTGTTAATTTCAAAAATTTTAATATAGTTTAAGTCATTTGGATTCCAGGTGAGCAATTACAGGCTCCTGGGAGCCTCTAGTTTTTAGCTCACCTGACCCAAAGGGTCATGTGAGCTATTGTTATCACTTTGCGTCCGTCGGCGTCGTCGTCGTCGTCGTCGTCGTCGTCGTCGTCTGTAAACTTTTTACATTTTAATCTTCTTCTCTGAAACCACTTGGCCAATTGAAACCAAACTTGGCCATAATGTTCATTGGATGGACCTTTACAAAGTTTGTGTTTTTTATTTTGATTGGTAAACCAATATGGCCGCCACCTCAAGACTTAGTTTAACATAGGACCCTATGGGAAAAAAGTTAAAAAGGGCTTCTTCTCTGAAACCGTTTAACCAATCAAAACAAAACTTACTAACAATATTGTTTGGATGGTCCTCTATAAAGTTTGTGTTTTTGATGGGAATTGGAAATTCAAAATGGCCGCCACCGCAGGACTTAGTTTAACATAGAACCCTATGGGAAAAAGTTTTAAAAGGCTTCTTCTCTGAAACCGGTTAATCAATGGAAACAAAAACTTACTAGCAATATTGTTTGGATGGTCCTCTATAAAGTTTGTGTTTTTTATGGCAATTGGAAATTCAAAATGGCTGCCACCGCAGGACTTAATTTAACATAGGACCCTATGGGAAAAAGTTTGAAAGGCTTCTTTTCTGAAACCAGTCAACCAATGGAAACAAAACTTACTAGCAATATTGTTTGGATGGTCCTCTATAAAGTTAATGTTTTTTATCCCAATCGGAAATTCAAAATGGCCGCCACCGCAGGACTTGGTTTAACATTCGACCCTATGAGAAAAAAGTTTAAAAGGGCTTCTTCTCTGAAACCGTTTAACCAATCAAAACAAAACTTTCTAGCAATATTGTTTGGATGGTCCTCTATAAAGTTTATGTTTTTTATGGCAATTGGAAATTCAAAATGGCCGCTACCGCAGGACTTAGTTTAACATAGGACCCTATGGGAAAAAGTTTTTAAAGGCTGCTTCTCTGAAACCGGTTAATCAATGGAAACAAAAACTTACTAGCAATATTGTTTGGATGGTCCTCTATAAAGTTTATGTTTTTTATGGCAATTGGAAATTCAAAATGGCCGCTACCGCAGGACTTAGTTTAACATAGGACCCTATGGGAAAAAGTTTTTAAAGGCTTCTTCTCTGAAACAGGTTAATCAATGGAAACAAAAACTTACTAGCAATATTGTTTGGATGGTCCTTTATAAAGTTTATGTTTTTTATGGCAATTGGAAATTCAAAATGGCCACCACGGCGCAGGACTTAGTTTAACATAGGACCCTATGGGCAAATAAAAAAAATCTTCTCTATACAACCGGTTAACCAATGAAACAAAGCTTTCTAGTAATATTGTTTGGATGGTCCTATTTAAAGTTTATTGAAAATTACAGGACTTAGTTTAACATCAGGGAAATGCCATCTTCATTGCCTATAAAATCAGGTGAGCGATACAGGCTCTTAAGAGCCTCTGGTTTAAAGAAATAGATTACTCAGACCACACATATACTGGTATACTGAATTACATCTTAACAAATGATGTTCTTACATGTACAGGTGGATTCAATCTAATTAAAAATTAACCTTCACATGCTCCTCCCTTTTTAGCCGGCTGGGCGGCGGGCGGGCGTAAATCCATTCAAGGTCAAGGTCACAGCGACAGAAAAACGTAAGAAAACTTCTTGAATTAGTGGTTTCCGGACCATAACTCAAAAAGTTTTCAACCAATTTTATTGAAATTTTACACAATGGTTCAATACTGTTAGAGGATTCACATATTCATATTTTATGCAACTTTGAAAATTTGTTGATAAAGCTTACATTTTTCTTGCTGAAACCCTTCCTCATTTTGTCTCCAGTTTACATGTAATGCCTGTAATAACCAATTATGTTAAATCTTAAAATGAAGACAAGGAAAGTTTTGGTTAAGTTTTGGTTAATAAAATACGGCAACGGCTTTTGCACCCCTGTGCATATCGATTTTTTTATTATCAATGTGGTAGCAAGTGAAAGATTTAGTTTTAATTAATGGAGGTGAATTTTTTTTTCCACTGAATTTGGACCTTGACCTCCATTTTGTAGTGTTTAAATAAATTATACTTCATGTTTTTTGATAAAGCAAAAATAACATATACAAGATGGGTAGTAGACAGATTTAGGTAGGTACCCAAACCCACTGTGGACAGGGGGTGGGGTGGCAACTCCCAGATGGGCAAGGGAGACAATCCAGACATTTTGCCCACAGTGTGCCTAAACCCACTGTGGACAGAGGAGACAGCTCCCAGATCTGAGACAATCCAGAAGTGTTGCCAACACTGTGCCCAACCTACTGTGGACAGGGGAGACAACTCCCAGATGGGCAAGGGAGACAATCCAGAAGAGTTGCCCACACTGTGCCCAAACCCATTGTAGACAGGGGAGACAACTCCCAGATGGGCAAGGGAGACAATCCATAAGTTTTGCCCACCCTGTGCGTAAACCCACTGTAGACAGGGGAGACAGCTCCCAGATTTGCAAGGAAGACAATCCAGAAGTTTTGCCCACCCTGTGCTCAAACCCACTGTGGACAGGGGAGACAGCTCCCAGATGGGCAAGGGAGACAATCTTGAAGTTTTGCCTACCCTGTGCCCAAACCCACTGTGGACAGGGGAGACAGCTCCCAGATGTGCAAGGGAGACATTCCAGAAGTTTTGCCCACCCTGTGCCCAAACCCACTGTGGACAGGGGAGACAACTCAGAGATGGGCAAGGGAGACAATCCAGAAGTTTTGCCCACCCTGTGCCCACACCCACTGTGGACAGGGGAGACAACTCAGAGATGGGCAAGGGAGACAATCCAGAGGTTTTGCTCACCCTGTGCCCACACCCACTGTGGACAGGGGAGACAACTCAGAGATGGGCAAGGGAGACAATCCAGAAGTTTTGCCTACCATGTGCCCAAACCCACTGTGGACAGGGGAGACAACTCAGAGATGGGCAAGGGAGACAGTCCAGAAGTTTTGCCCACCCTGTGCCCAAACCCACTGTGGACAAGGGAGACAGCTCCCAGATGGGCAAGGGAGACAATCCAGAAGTTTTGCCCACCCTGTGCCCAAACCCACTGTTGACAGGCTGAAATATAAAAAACTGAGATGTTATGTACAGTGGTGATTTAGGATTCTTCCTAAGTTGGTGAGGGATATTCTGTAGGAGGTCTGGGGATTGCAGCCATATAGATGCTGGACACATTTTTAAGTGGTGTCCACCATGCTGCTTTGTAAGGGGGCCTTTCCTCTGGATCTGCCATTGGTGTCTATGCATGGATGAATTACATTGTTTTTTATTACCACAAAATTTGCTGACTGCTTAAGTCAGTATCAACAGGTCCAAGAGGGGGAATAAGGGGTGGGGTTTTAATATTTCCTAATACATGCCCCACTGCATATTTTGGTATTGACATTCTATTCCTGTTCTTGTCTGTCCATGTAGTCTGTTAGTCTATTGTTACATGTACTTTTTAAATACCGAAATTTCTGACAAAATTATAATTATAAAACTCTTTAGCTGTAACCTCTCATTTTTGGCTGAATGATATTAATGGGAATGGTCTGCCATGAATTAAAGGTTTTAGTGATAATTAATTAAAATTATTTCTCGAGGGAATGCTGGCTAAGTAAAATAATCAACTAACAGGATTGAAAAAAATCTTCTCTCTGTCAGCACCATTTATTTTCAATATACTAGATAGATACAAATATCTTTATATATTTTTAATTCCAGTTGATCTAAAATTGCTTAGTTTATGGCAAACGAAAATCACATGGGAAAAATTTACAGTGAAAGTACCTCTAAATTCTTTTTAGCATATTGTCACTTCCTAAATGGTTTTGTACACACCCTTGTTTAATTGTAAATCAACACTGTAATGCAAACATCACAGTAAAGTGTTATGGTAAAGTTTGTTACACCCTGTTGTACTATGCTTAGCAAAGTTCTTTGTTTCTGTAGAGATAATAATTAATTTATGTGGTTTATTTGTGCAGGTTTATCACCATTCCATAAATCTTGGAATGTGTGAGTTCTAATTTTACACCTTCTGGTATATTTTTATTTTTTATGACTGATAATCCATATGCTACAGTTATCTGTTTAGGATATACAAGATTTGATTTAATAGTATTATAGGCAAGGTCATGTAAGACAAATATTAAAACACAAATATATTGACATATTTGTTACAAACATATGTTAATGGTCTTCTCTGTAACAGTGTATACATGTAATTATTGGAATAAGAGCCATATCTGTGTAAATAAATTTATTGATTGACAAATATGGTCTACACTGGTGGCCACCTGTCTACTGTAGAAGAGGCTGTGAGCAAAACTTCTATCTGGTCTACACTGGTGGCCACCTGTCCACTGTAGAAGAGGCTGTGGTCAAAACTTCTATCTGGTCTACACTGGTGGCCACCTGAACACTGTAGAAGAGGCAGTGGACAAAACTTCTATCTGCATGGTCTACACTGCCCTCCCTTCGGAGTGGACATGCTTTTTTTTTATATAGGTTTACTTGTTAAAGTCACAATCACTGAAAGCTAAGACTAAATGCTTATTTTATAACACGTACATCTCTTATTACCACAATATCTTCCTGTTCCAACAGTCTTACTAAACAGCAGACATCAATCATCTCCTGAAACCTCAGTATCTTCAACATCAGACAACATTGCTGTGTAACAGGTCTACTGGAACCACAGTATATTTTTATGTTCAGATAAATTGGTACCTTCCAAAACAGTCTATCTATATCTTACTGTTAAGATAAACTGGTACCTTCCAACACAGTCTGTCCATATCTTGCTGTTAAGTTTAACTGGTTCCTTCCAACACAGTCTGTTCATATTTTGCTGTTCAGATAAACTGGTACCTTCCAACACCGTCTGACCATATCTTGCTGTTAAGATAAACTGGTTCCTTCCAACACAGTCTGTCAATATCTTGCTGTTCAATTAAACTGGTACCTTCCAACACCGTCTGACCATATCTTGCTGATAAGATAAACTGGTTCCTTCCAATACAGTCGGTCCATATCTTCCAGTTCAGATAAACTGGTACCTTCCCACACAGTCTGTCCATATCTTGCTGTTCAGATAAACTGGGACCTTCCCACACAGTCTGTCCATATCTTGCTGTTGGAACAGACAGTTTATGGCTGAAATGGTGTTGGCTATAGGTACCATAAATATCATAAATCACTAATTGTCATATGGAAATAATTCATAGAGGATGCATTGGTTTATCCCTTATTGGTATCGCAGGAGATAAAATAATGTGACACGAATGACCATCCCGTAGCAAAACAAAGATAAACCACATCTTTCCTGAATTATAGATCAAGGATGTGGTTTATCATTGATACTAGTAGCTATTGCTAATTCATCCCATGGTTAAACAAAGATAAACTACAGCCTTCATGAATTACAGATCAAGGATGTGGTTTATCATTGATACTAGTAGCTATTGCTCATTCATCCCATGGTTAAACAAAGATAAACTACAGCCTTCATGAATTACAGATCAAGGATGTGGTTTATCATTGATACTAGTAGCTATTGCTCATTCATCCCATGGTTAAACAAAGATAAACTACAGCCTTCATGAATTACAGATCAAGGATGTGGTTTATCATTGATTGCTATCCCTCTGGATAAAATAATGAAATATAAATAGCCATCCCATGGCAAATCACAGCTTTAAAGAATTATTTCTTAATTAGATCATAGATCTTTCCTCTGTAGCTATCTGTAAAGTGTTTTGGACCTGCACAATCAAAGCAAAACATTTTTTTTTCTGTTTGTGATTCTTGTATCACGGGTGTATGTTTTTTTTTGAAGTAACATTACAAATTAGTATTTAACATTCCTGAAATCTCTCTGTGACTTAAAAACCCTGTCTTAAAACAGAATTGGTGGAAATGAACTGTTGCATGTTCAAAAGACTTGTATTGGCTCATAAACTTGTCTAATTTGCATTAATTTAATTACAGTTTTTCTTAGATCTAAACCTCAAAGACATATTGACATGCAGTGTGCTTATTTTTTTTCATTTTAATAAAATGTTACATAATACCTGTATTATTTCAGGTGTAAGTTTTATAGCTACAGTAATGGTATAGGACGGCTGTTTCCTGTTCAGAGTTGTGACTTCCTGTTGAATTGTGTGTTTTCAGTGGTAAGTTTTTTGTTCTCTTATGAAGTATTGTGAAGATGTAATGAACATTGATTGATATAGATAAATATTTTATGTCCAGTGACCAATGTATCCACAGCCGTTTTGGCTTGTTCTGTCCATGGTCCGCTAACCAATACATCCACAGCTGTTGTGGGCTTGTTCTGTCCATGGTCCGCTAAACAGTATAAAACACCATTCAAAGAAAAAAAATCTTTTTTTTCAGGTAGTTAATCATGTTACTATTTTTACAAATGTAAGGTAATATCATGGTCAGAGTGGGTAAATATTCACAAATATAACCCATGTTAAAATGACAATAAAGTATGGTATGCATGAATTATATTTTTATTTTATTTGTCACTATTAAAACCAATATTTAGCATTTCACTATTTAAACCAAAATGTGAATGTTAATGTGTCAGTATTAAAACATTATTTGGTGACATTTCACCAATAAATGTGTCACCAGGACAACCAATTTTTGTTATGGTGTCACAAGTATTTATATGTTAATATTTCACCAGTAAAAGAACATGTGTTCATGTCTCACCATTAAGGCAGATATTTGTCCCCATAAAAAGCGTGTCACCATTAAAACCAAAATTTCTTAACATCTCTCCAGCAAAACAAATATTTGCTATGTTACAATCTGAAAACATTATTTATTATTTTTTTGAGGAAAAAATCTTCTTGGCTTCTGTTTGGAGAATTAAAGTTGTTCTGGTCAGTTTAGGAAAACAAAGCTCTTTTGAGCCTCTGGTTTTGAATTTAGTCAAATACATTTATATCTTGCAATACGAAAAATTTAAACTGTTTAAAGAATGTGTGGGGGACAAATTTTGTGGACGGTAAGTGACATATGTTTCCTATCGAATTGTTTTAAAGACATCAATCAATCCTAATACCTTGTTTAAAATCAAGTGTGAAATCAGATTACTGACATTTCAATACCTGTAAACTTTTTAAAATGTTAACTAAATATGAATGGGAACAAAAATTCATAGAATTTAATAACAGAGCTTAGTCAGCCTCAGGCTTGTGTTTTTATGAATGAACATAATATAAATGCTAGACAACTCCATTAAACAAGTAATGTATAACATAATGAGGTGATGTATACAAGCCATTAGCATGGGACATTAAATAATTAAGAAAATTGTATTTAGCCTGTTTGTAGTAGTTGGTCACATATTTAATGCCAGCAAAAATTAAATATTCAGCTCAAACATTCATAGTATTGTCCTGTTATCTGTATGCACTTTGGACCATTTAAGAAATAAAAAAATATCATTTTTACTATTTGAATCCATGAGAACAGGGCCCGATAAACTACCAATGGCCAAGTGGTCTTAGTGGACAGTCATTCCCTATCTGTCACTGTGAGTGATATCTCTTGGCAAATTTGTCCTTTATTGAAAGAGATTGCAGTGTTTCCTGATGAGGTCGTGGAGGTATCACCGGGTCCTCCTGATGAGGTCATGGAGTTATCACGGGGTCCTGCTTCTCCCCAAAAGTATTGGATGCTATGATCTACAGTTACATAACTTTTGTAGAAAGTGCATAAAACCTCCAACACACAGACACCTCATAGAAGCTTTATATCAGAACAGATTCACTGTAATTAGAATTTTATAATAACTAATGCTAAAATAGATATATGCCAGATCTAATAATACAATGCTAGACAAGGCTGATGTTCTCTGCTGAAAAACTGCCACCAACTGTGTCGTCTGCTTCATTGTTACTCATCCTGGGAACTGCCACCCACAGTGTCGTCTGCTTCATTGTCTTCACAATGAAGATGAATGTGTGAGATTTTTCTGTTTGTTAAACCAGACAATAATTAATTATATCGTACTAAATAGGATTAAATGATGATAAGTTGGAATGCCTGAAGGCATTATATCTACCAGTATCTGTTTTCTTAATTTTAGCTGCAATTATAATTGTATGTTTATATATAATAATTAATCTAGCCAGGGGGTAAAACTTATTTATTTTTATTTTATTTTAAGATTTTGTGTTTGATGTTAGTAGGTTTTTAATTTTCTACTCCAACTGTCCTACATTGAACAATGTCAGAATATAAAAACCATCTTGTGTTTCCAAACAATGAATTGTTTATTTACTATGTCTGAAAAAGTCTCTTGCTTTTTCCTCGAGTATTTATCAAATGAAACAAATTTTATATCAAGAAAGTACTGCAAATGTCCCAGGCTTTTAAGCGGGCCTTTATTTTCCTAATTTTCCCTATTTTTTACAAACCGCCCTAAAATTCCTAATTAAAGCTGTGAAATCCTAAAAAAGCCCTACGTTTTTGGTTAAAATCCTAATTTTTTTAATTTTCAAAATTTCAAAAATGAAAATAAAAAATAAACATAAAAGAGATTAAAGCTAAATGAAGCTAGCTTTAGTATATTTTCATAAATATGCATTTGCCACCCAGTAGACTATTTGATGGTCATCCAAATGGTCTTCTGACTTGGTAATTAACTTTTGTACTATTGTTCTGTGCCCAAAATGGTGAGTAAATCTAATTTTTAGTCTTAAATCATTAGAAATTGAGTGGGGAGGGTCTGTAAGTATAATATAAACTGCTGCCCCTCATATTAAAATTGCACTAAGACTGATTGACAAAAAAAATATCACTTTTATAAGTTAATTAGGAAACAACAGAGCCTGTTTTCAGCTATGAGCTTAAAATAGCACAGTACACCTATTAACCGCAAAACAGGAACAAGAACAACATGTCAAGTTAGATTTAAATAATACTTTAATAAAGTGAGTATTAAAACGTGCTAATTAGGAATTTAGAAAATAGACAATTACACCTAATAACCACAAAACAGAATTAACAAAACAAAAACTGATGTGACCTATTTTATTATTAAATGCTCTAAAAACAACAATTTAGTCTGTCTGGGATGAGTAAATGACAGTATGCTGGTATGTAAGATTGCATTTTGAGGTGCATATGTCAAGACTGTCTAGTTTTTTTGGTATGTAATTAATGAATTGTCATATGGTGGCTTTGTGTTTTGTGTGGTCCTTTTGGTTTTTTGTAGACATCTACATGTACTTTTCAAAGGTTATGACTTAAGGTAATGACCCACTGAACATAGAAAACAGGAAAATCATATTCAGTTTTATTTTAGCAAAGTCTAACATACAGGTATTTGAGATCAAGTATTAGGCAACTTGTGTTGAAATTGCTAATAGCATTTTCACATACATGATACTTACATGGAAAAACGGCAACGCTGCCATCCCCTTTAAGAGCTGTTGCCTCAGTACAATGCTGCCATCCCCTTTAAGAGCTGTTGCCTCAGTACAACGCTGCCATCCCCCTTTAAGAGCTGTTGCCTCAGTACAACGCTGCCATCCCCTTTAAGAGCTGTTGCCTCAGTACAACGCTGCCATCCCCCTTTTAGAGCTGTTGCCTCAGTACAACGCTGCCATCCCTTTTAAGAGCTGTTGCCTCAGTACAACGCTGCCATCCCCCTTTAAGAGCTGTTGCCTCAGAACAACGCTGCCACCCCTTTAAGAGCTGTTGCCTCAGTACAACGCTGCCATCCCCTTTAAGAGCTGTTGCCTCAGTACAACGCTGCCATCCCCCCTTAAGAGCTGTTGCCTCAGTACAACGCTGCCACCCCCTGTAAGAGCTGTTGCCTCAGTACAACGCTGCCACCCCCTTTAAGAGCTGTTGCCTCAGTACAACGCTGCCATCCCCTTTAAGAGCTGTTGCCTCAGTACAACGCTGCCATCCCCCATTAAGAGCTGTTGCCTCAGTACAAGGCTGCCATCCCCTTTAAGAGCTGTTGCCTCAGTACAACGCTGCCATCCCCCTTTAAGAGCTGTTGCCTCAGTACAACGTTGCCATCCCCTTTAAGAGCTGTTGCCTCAGTACAACGCTGCCATCCCCCTTTAAGAGCTGTTGCCTCAGTACAACGCTGCCATCCCCTTTAAGAGCTGTTGCCTCAGTACAACGCTGCCACGCCTCTTTAAGAGCTGTTGCCTCAGTACAATGCTGCCATCCCCTTTAAGAGCTGTTGCCTCAGTACAACGCTGCCATCCCCCTTTAAGAGCTGTTGCCTCAGTACAACGCTGCCATCCCCTTTAAGAGCTGTTGCCTCAGTACAACGCTGCCATCCCCTTTAAGAGCTGTTGCCTCAGTACAACACTGCCATCCCCTTTAAGAGCTGTTGCCTCAGTACAACGCTGCCATCCCCTTTAAGAGCTGTTCCCTCAGTACAACACTGCCATCCCCTTTAAGAGCTGTTGCCTCAGTACAACGCTGCCATCCCCTTTAAGAGCTGTTGCCTCAGTACAATGCTGCCATCCCCTTTAAGAGCTGTTGCCTCAGTACAACGCTGCCATCCCCTTTAAGAGCTGTTGCCTCAGTACAAAGCTGCCATCCCCTTTAAGAGCTGTTGCCTCAGTACAACGCTTAAGAGCTGTTGCCTCAGGACAACGCTGCCACCCCCTTTAAGAGCTGTTGCCTCAGTACAATGCTGCCATCCCCTTTAAGAGCTGTTGCCTCAGTACAACGCTGCCATCCCCTTTAAGAGCTGTTGCCTCAGTACAACGCTGCCATCCCCCTTTAAGAGCTGTTGCCTCAGTACAACGCTGCCACCCCCTTTAAGAGCTGTTGCCTCAGTACAACGCTGCCACCCCCTTTAAGAGCTGTTGCCTCAGTACAACGCTGACATCCCCTTTAAGAGCTGTTGCCTCAGTACAACGCTGCCATCCCCTTTAAGAGCTGTTGCCTCAGTACAACGCTGTCATCCCCTTTAAGAGCTGTTGCCTCAGTACAACGCTGCCATCCCCCTTTAAGAGCTGTTGCCTCAGTACAACGCTGCCATCCCCTTTGAGAGCTGTTGCCTCAGTACAACGCTGCCATCCCCTTTACGAGCTGTTGCCTCAGTACAACGCTGCCATCCCCTTTAAGAGCTGTTGCCTCAGTACAACGCTGCCATCCCCCTTTAAGAGCTGTTGCCTCAGTACAACGCTGCCACCCCCTTTAAGAGCTGTTGCCTCAGTACAACGCTGCCATCCCCTTTAAAAGCTGTTGCCTCAGTACAACGCTGCCATCCCCCTTTAAGAGCTGTTGCCTCAGTACAACGCTGCCATCCCCTTTAAGAGCTGTTGCCTCAGTACAACGCTGCCATCCCCCTTTAAGAGCTGTTGCCTTAGTATAACGCTGCCATCCCCTTTAAGAGCTGTTGCCTCAGTACAACGCTGCCATCCCCTTTAAGAGCTGTTGCCTCAGTACAACGCTGCCATCCCCCTTTAAGAGCTGTTGCCTCAGTACAACGCTGCCATCCCCCTTTAAGAGCTGTTGCCTCAGTACAACGCTGCCATCCCCTTTAAGAGCTGTTGCCTCAGTACAACGCTGCCATCCCCCTTTAAGAGCTGTTGCCTCAGTACAACGCTGCCACCCCCTTTAAGAGCTGTTGCCTCAGTACAACACTGCCATCCCCTTTAAGAGCTGTTGCCTCAGTACAACGCTGCCATCCCCCTTTAAGAGCTGTTGCCTCAGTACAACGCTGCCACCCCCTTTAAGAGCTGTTGCCTCAGTACAACGCTGCCATCCCCCTTTAAGAGCTGTTGCCTCAGTACAACGCTGCCACCCCCTGTAAGAGCTGTTGCCTCAGTAGAAGGTAATAGAAGGTTGACCCATGTAAGACTTGGACTCCTACAGACAAATATTTTTCCTGGATTAATTCACGCAAAAGTTCTTGTCTGTATAGGAACGCTTTTATTCAGTATTTCAGATACTGTAACACTGATTGATTTTTATATTAAACTGCGATATTGAAGTCATTTTATGGTTAAAATTTACCTACAAACACATTTAAATGGAGGGGCCTCGGTGGCAGAGTGGTCAAGGTAGTTCGTCTACTATTGATCACGTGGTCTGTCAACACTGAGATTGCGGGTTCGATTCTCAATGCAGGCAGGGTGTACTAGACTCCAATCTTAATTGACAAGGATTGCCACTTTTCCTACCGCAGGTCGGGGGTTCTCTCCGGGTACTCCGGCTTCCTCCCCATTAAAAACTGGACGCCATGAAATAGCTGAAAAATTGCTGAAAGTGGTGTTAAAAGACCATTCAAACAAACAAAAAAAAACCATTTAAATGGAGAAAAACACCATACAACTGATTCTACACATGTACAAGGACATACTAACTAAGACTGAAAGGTCACACTAGTGCTGAGGTTTAATGGGTGAAATTCAACTGCACCTAAAAATAGTCCTGTAGTGGACACTAGCTGGTGCTGTTGAGCCATTTTCGTGTTGTTTGTGTACACAAACCTGGGAATTTTTCATATATATTTAATTGGGGGAGATTCAAGTTACCCCATAAAAACCCAGTCCTTTGGCAGGAAATCTGGCAATTCTTGTCAACTTGGAGTTGGGCTAGAACTTTCAACCTTATTGTTGATGTTGACATGCATTACTAACTACTTAACTTCAGGGTAAAATACCCCCCCCCCCCCCCTTTCTTATACTATCAAATTGACACCCTATAAGTGACTAATGTATGCAAGTCCATGTTATTTTAACCATTGTGGTTTGTCTTTAAAATCTTGTTAAACACACATGTTATTGGACATCAAGTTACCCTTATTGGACATTTTCTGTATTCTGGATAAAACACACAAGTTATGACATCGTCTGTAGTCTGGATAAAATGAGTTATTGGACATCGTCTGCCAATGTGTACCAAAAAGTACTATGATAGACATACTCTACAGATAAATATTTGTGATGTCATAATGATACAGATATCTACACCAAGCATTGTTAAGTAATTATCTATATTTTTCTTTTGATGTTTTATTTATTTACATTTGATAATGTAAATATTTAAATAGACAATCACTGCATCAGGTAGTTACTGAAATATCACTATGTAGACAGCTAATTATCACCACCATCAGAGTCGTAGGAATTTTGGTTCAACAAAGGACTGCAGTGCAGGCTATGATGCTTGACTCCATCTGATAGTGTGTTTAAACACTGTGTCTGTTATCATTTGAATATTTATTATTAATGGGGTCAAATCACGAAAAAGTTGTAGACTGCAGCATAACTGTCATAATATACAGTAAAACCTGTTTTAATGGGAACTAGCTATAGAGGGAGCTACTGGACCTTTAAAAAAGGTTTAATTGATATCAGTCTAATTAGTTATTGATGGTGGAAAAGAAGGGAACAAGTGAAAAATCATTTTCCCACTAAAAAATATTTTTAAAAGCTTTGTTAAACATCATGGGCAGATAAAAAAAAAAATAGTGTAAGTGGGGTGCAAGGGGTCTATGTCTAGGGAAGAGCACTGGGGTAGGATGGGGGTGAGAGGTGGGGGAGTGAGGAGATTTAAGGATATTTTAACCAATTTTGATAATAAAATGTAATATTTTATTATGTTTTTCTATCATATGGTACAATCAACGAAAAAAGAAAATATGAAAAAACTCATATGTTTTAATTTCAAAGATCATGCAGGGACATCAGTTTGTGTTTTACAGGCACACACTTTACTTTCTAAAAAATAAATTCACCTTTTTTTCACATTTTGGGAGAGGGGCATACTTCTTATCTAGTTTTATTCATTCAAATTTTGCACATTGTTTACAATTTTTCGTGAAGTTTAGTGGGGAGCACACCTGATGCCCCTCCCCCTCTCCAACTGGATTTTCCACTGCCTCAAATCAAAAAGCATTTTTGATCAAACAAGTCCCTTTATTTTTTTCCCCTTTTTTTGTTGTATAAGAGCTAACTATCCACGTGTTTACAAAGGATAAAATGTTATGAAACAAATTCTGGGACCTCTAATGCTAAATTCTAATAGCATGTTAAATTTCACGAAAAGAAATAAACATCAATGTTAATTATAACCTGTCTAAGCATTAGATGTACATTTCTGATACTGACAAGACTTAACAGGTTAATTCAGGGTTATGTCCCTTGGTTAATGTGATACTTATTGTATCTTATTAAATTTTTTGCCAGTTTTAAATAACAACCTTCAACTCCTAATTGCTGTGGTGTGCATTAAATTGGAAACTAACAAACGTGAAAATGTAGGTTTTTATTTTGATGCATTTATTACCAATAATTTTCTCTTCATAGTTAAGCTTTTTTGTCCATTACATAATATTAGTTTTGATGTAATTTTATACATATTACGATAGAAAGACAAATTTCCTCAGGGTAAAGATAAAACTGAAATCTACTTTTCATTCATAGTGTGTTAATTAAACACCTGTAAAATTTACAGTAACTACTAAATGTGAAATTTGGAAACTTTAAAACTGTTTATTTGTAAGGCCCTCCAACGGGGCTATGTAAAAACAAATAAATAATAACAAAATAGCATACATATGATAATTGATAGTTATGTTTGTATTACCTCCACATACCTCAGCGTATTGATGATAAAATGATTTAAAAATCGCATTTGACTAAAATATTAAAATTGTTTGAACAAAATAACTGAAAATATGTGACCTCATTTATACAGATTAGTCAAAAATTTATAATTTTTTTAAATATAGGGCTAAAATCCTTTACTTGTTTATTTCATTGTATAAAGTACATCTCCATCAACTATCAATTTCTGGTTATTACTGGAAGGTATTTTTGTCTGTTTGTTTATTTCAGTAATTTTTAGCTAGATCATGGTGTCCAGTTTTTATTGGGGGAAAAACCAGATTACCATGTATATATTTTTGATAATACTGTCATGACTGTTAGGAACCTGTTGCTACTAATGGTAAACAGTTTTGATTAAATTTTAAAATTCATCAAATAACCTTGAGTCAGTGTGACCCTGAATTTGTGAATAAACCAACACATCATCTGGATCATAGTTTTATACCCTTGGATCTGAACATAAAATTAAAATAAAATTTGACTGCAACTAAAGAGTATGCAAATGAGATCACACAGGTTTTATAGTGCACTAGACGGCAGTAACATCTGTTGTCCTCTTTGATGGTGATTTATTAGTAACTGCACATTCATGCATATAATCATAATATTAGGCTTGAAAAGCTATTTCTGTGTTGCCTTTCCATATACCACACCTATTATCTTATCTGAAACTGGGTGGGACAGGTAGTATTAAAAAAATTCTCAGATATTGTGAATAAGGACAGTTACAATTTTTTTTGTCAGTAAGGGACCGACCATTGAACTTGAAGGGGGGGGGGGGGGGGGGGGGGGCTTTGGTTTTTTTTCCTAAAAAAATATTTTGAAAATGATTTTTGTGGAAAAAAAATATTTTGGAAGCAGAGGGTAAGAAAAAAAATATTCTGAAGAAGGATTTCTGCTATATAAAATAATGCTAATAATGAAAAAATGTTATTCTGTCGCGACGCCTTCAAAAAAGAAAAAAAAATTTCTGACCAAAACATAAAACCAAGGCCCCCCTTCAAGTTAAATGGTCTGTCTCTAAGGTATGCGAAAACTGTCAGAATATGTTCATTTCAGTTGTTGATTTACTCTGTTTATTGTTGTGTAAATAGTTTTACAAGTATTGTGTATCAGTTAAGTTGAAAAATTGGAAAATACATATTATAATGCAAAAAACTTCCAGTGACCTACGGAAGGTCAGTTATTGTTAGCAGATCTTATGGTGTTAATATTGTAGTAGTGGTGGGAAGTGGCATTGGATATAAAATGGTCAGGTGATTTGATAATTAGCAGGGTGGACACAGTATGTAGTTTAAGTCTCATATTAATGGTCCTATTCTATATATAGATGTTTATCTTGTAATCAACCACACTTGCTATTTAAATAATTGTTATATTGTTTCCATTTTGTACTATTTTTGTTGTTAAGTTTGTTTCGAATTATAAAAATCTATAATTTAATTTTTCATCTTGTTTTGTATTGTGTGTTGATGCCCTTCATAATTGGTTAAAAAAATTATCATATATACTTATTGTAAATAACTTATATTTTTTTCTGTCTGATAAAAGGAATAAATGGGCAGACATTTTATATTTTACCAGAATGTCAAAGTGGGCTGATATCAAAATGTTATTTTAAAACTTCTTCTGAAAGTTATTACACACTTTTCCCTAAGTGTTATCACACGCCTTTTGGTAAATGATCGGAAATTACTGGAATTGTTTATAAATATGACCTCTAACAATATTAAAGCAGACGACATGCATGATAAGATGCATTGATCAATTACGTCCAGTGAGAAAAAACAATCCTATCTTTTTAAATCTTAATTCACAAGGATTGGCAGTATTTCTACTTCGAACATGGGGTGGGGAGAGGGGTGTGTTTTCTCCTGGTACTGTGGCTTCCTCCCCAATTAAAACTAGACGCCATGAAATATTTAAAAAATTGCTGAAAGTTAAACACCATTCAAACAAACAAATCTTATCTTATATCTACCTTAATATTTATATATTTTTTGTTTGATTTTTTATTACAAAATGTCAAAACTATAAAAATGCATATAATAACCTACAAGTGTTAAAATCGAAGCTTTTATTTACACTGAATGGGAATGGGGTCATGTAGGTCAATCACTATCCTGTATAAGCTACTTATATTGTCAAACTTTTAGTTGTTTAGGCTGCCAGTTCATTAGGATATTGACATCTGTTTATTTGACAATAATCTCATCTATCCACTTTGTTACAAAGACATTTTTAATTGTAGGTGCCAAGTTATATATGTTCCCAGAATTCCCACATTATAAGTGTTCATAGTAAATGTGACATAAGATACAATCAAAAGCAGCAAGAGTAAACTCATCCTCACAAGTCAGGGTTTCTGTGTCCACATGTGTCCACATCCTCACAAGTCAGGGTTTCTGTGTCCACATGTGTCCACATCCTCACAAGTCAGGGTTTCTGTGTCCACATGTGTCCATGAAACCTAGCTAGGAAATTCCCGGGCTAGAAGATTTTCATATGACGTCAAACCTTCAAAATATCAACTAATGAAATTGCTTGAAAGAAGCAAGTGTTTGGCAGTAGTCATTCTTACTAATTCTTTTAAGCGGGAAGAAAACGTAATGCAACTAATAAATAACGCGGTAATAACAAACTATTAACACTACTGTACAAATTACACTGATTTCACATGGTATATGCAACACATCCGTTTGGTTTATTTACAATCGACATCGGGATATCCCTTAACCAAGTCGTGAATGAAAGCAAGCTTTTGAGTGACTATACATTCAGGTATGATGTAGTTAATCAAAATAGTGACTTCTAGCCTGGAATTTCCTAGCTAAGTTTGTCAGGGTTTCGTGGACACATGTGGACACAGAAACCCTGACTTGTAAGGATGGAGTAAACTCTGATACAGATTAATGGGCGCTGGCTTTATGTGAATTAGAACATGATCAGACCATGTATTTGTCATTATTTTATACCTTGTGATAGCAAGGTATGAAATGAAGACAAATATAAGGTCAGACCATGTTCTAATTCACAGAGCCCAATTGCAATAATCTATTTTGATTCTAATATGTCTAACAAATGTTTTAACATTTCAAAGCAACTCTTAGAGGACACTTTCAATGGTAATATTGGTTTTTTTTTTAAACTAATAAGATATCTTGCTAAACAGTATGTTAAAGCAAAAAATATTGACATAAACACATATTTTTATTTACCTTTTAAGCAATATTGAGAAATCTCAACAAAATAGAATTGTTCCAGTTTGAAATTTTCAGTTGAGGGTATATGACGTCGAAATTTAATTGTGACATCATAGCGGGCTCTAATGCTTATTATAACACTAATGTGTTCTCAAAGCATATGAAGGACATATGATATTAGAATATAAGATTACAAACTGTCTCATCACATTTGTATTATACAGATAACATTAAATTGGCAGTACATGTATAAATAAAAGATTCATTAAAGCTGCACCAATCTGACATGTTAAGTTAACAAAAAAATTCGCATAAATTTTGCACCTTAACAAATTGGACATGATTTCATCAGGCATTTCAACATATTTAAAATCTTATCAACCTATAGGAAAGACCTCCTCCATATGTGGAGTACAGCCACTCAAACTCTCCTACAGTATTTTGACAAAAATCAGATAATTTTTTCACCACAGATTGTTGAATCTCTGTGATGTGGAGTTTTTACATTCTGTCATGTTTTGACTTACAGCTAACTGGAACACCTCAAAATATTTTGACAAAAAATCAGATAATTTTTCACCACAGATATTGATCCCATGGCCCAAATCATCTGTGATGTGTAGTTTGTACATTCTATCATGTTTTGACATAAAAATCTAACTAGAATGACACATGGTTCTGATTTATCAAAGGTTTATCAGTATGAATTATAAATAAACCATCCTGACTTATAATAAATTTCATGAAATTAATCACTCCCAGTTAAAAAATGTAATCATAATTTGTAGGTTATATGAGGCTTGAATTGTCCAGTAAGTTTGTGTGTGAATTTCTTATATTATCTTGTCCAGTAAGTTTGTGTGTGAATTTCTTATATTATCTTGTCCAGTAAGTTTGTGTGTGAATTTCTTATATTATCTTGTCCAGTAAGTTTGTGTGTGAGTTTCTTATATTATCTTGTCCAGTAAGTTTGTGTGTGAGTTTCTTATATTATCTTGTCCAGTAAGTTTGTGTGTGAATTTCTTATATTATCTTGTCCAGTAAGTTTGTGTGTGAGTTTCTTATATTATCTTGTCCAGTAAGTTTGTGTGTGAATTTCTTATATTATCTTGTCCAGTAAGTTTGTGTGTGAGTTTCTTATATTATCTTGTCCAGTAAGTTTGTGTGTGAATTTCTTATATTATCTTGTCCAGTAAGTTTGTGTGTGAATTTCTTATATTATCTTGTCCAGTAAGTTTGTGTGTGAATTTCTTATATTATCTTGTCCAGTAAGTTTGTGTGTGAATTTCTTATATTATCTTGTCCAGTAAGTTTGTGTGTGAATTTCTTATATTATCTTGTCCAGTAAGTTTGTGTGTGAATTTCTTATATTATCTTGTCCAGTAAGTTTGTGTGTGAATTTCTTATATTATCTTGTCCAGTAAGTTTGTGTGTGAATTTCTTATATTATCTTGTCCAGTAAGTTTGTGTGTGAATTTCTTATATTATCTTGTCCAGTAAGTTTGTGTGTGAATTTCTTATATTATCTTGTCCAGTAAGTTTGTGTGTGTTTTTTTCATGATTTTTTATATGAAAATACTGATTATTTGTTGCAAATTGAATTGATTTTTTGTTTTTAGGAATAAGTTTAATATTAAACTGTGTTTTTATTTATAATGATGAAATTGAGATTTTCTAATTCTTGTGGTCTAGTTTTAATTGGGAGAGGATGCAGAATTACCTGAATAAAACCCCAACCTCTGTTATCAACTAAGATTGGAGTCAAGCAAACCCTGCCAGCAGTAAGACTCACTCCCACAATCTCAATGTTAACAAACCACATGATTAGTAGTAGACTATCTACCTTAACCACTCAGCCACCAATTAAGGCCCCTATAGTGTAAAGACAACTAATTGCTCAATAGGTGTGTGCAGACTGTAGTAATTAACAATACATTTGTACCTTACATGTTAACAAACTATGACAGGGTACCAGTTTTATGTTTCATGTTTTGTGTTTTACAGATAAACACAATGATAGGGTACCAGTACTACCAGTATTATGTGTTATGTTTGTACTTTACAGATTAACAGACTATGACAGGATACCGGTATTATGTGTTATGTTTTGTGCTTTACAGATTAACAGACTATGACAGGGTACCAGTATTATGTGTTATGTTTTGTACTTTAGAGATTAACAGACTATGACAGGGTACCAGTATTATGTATTATGTTTTGTGCTTTACAGATTAACAGACTATGACAGGGTACCAGTATTATGTGTTATGTTTTGTACTTTACAGATTAACAGACTATGACAGGGTACCAGTATTATGTGTTATGTTTTGTACTTTACAGATTAACAGACTATGACAGGGTACCAGTATTATGTGTTATGTTTTGTACTTTACAGATTAACAGACTATGACAGGGTACCAGTATTATGTGTTATGTTTTTAATTTACAGAATAAAAGACTATGACAGGATACCAGTATTACGTGTTATGTGTTGTGATTTTTGTGACGTTGATTTATTCCACCATTTCCCAGAGATCTCGAGATAAGGATGAATATTATAATAAACGAATAAACAAGAAGAAGAAAAGTGATAAACCAAATATAATAGTGATAATGACAGATGATCAGGATGAACTGTTAGGTAAGAACTGTAGTGATAATGACATATGATCAGGATGAACTGTTAGGTAAGAACTATAGTGATAATGACATATGATCAGGATGAACTGTTAGGTAAGAACTATAGTGATAATGACAGACGATCAGGATGAACTGTTAGGTAAGAACTGTAGTGATAATGACATATGATCAGGATGAACTGTTAGGTAAGAACTGTAGTGATAATGACAGACGATCAGGATGAACTGTTAGGTAAGAACTATAGTGATAATGACAGATGATCAGGATGAACTGTTAGGTAAGAACTATAGTGATAATGACAGACGATCAGGATGAACTGTTAGGTAAGAACTATAGTGATAATGACAGACGATCAGGATGAACTGTTAGGTAAGAACTATAGTGATAATGACAGACGATCAGGATGAACTGTTAGGTAAGAACTATAGTGATAATGACAGATGATCAGGATGAACTGTTAGGTAAGAACTATAGTGATAATGACAGACGATCAGGATGAACTGTTAGGTAAGAACTATTGTGATAATGACAGACGATCAGGATGAACTGTTAGGTAAGAACTCTAGTGATAATGACAGATGATCAGGATGAACTGTTAGGTAAGAACTGTAGTGATAATGACAGATGATCAGGATGAACTGTTAGGTAAGAACTATTGTGATAATGACAGACGATCAGGATGAACTGTTAGGTAAGAACTATTGTGATAATGACAGACGATCAGGATGAACTGTTAGGTAAGAACTATAGTGATAATGACAGATGATCAGGATGAACTGTTAGGTAAGAACTGTAGTGATAATGACAGATGATCAGGATGAACTGTTAGGTAAGAACTGTAGTGATAATGACAGATGATCAGGATGAACTGTTAGGTAAGAACTATAGTGATAATGACAGACGATCAGGATGAACTGTTAGGTAAGAACTATTGTGATAATGACAGACGATCAGGATGAACTGTTAGGTAAGAACTATAGTGATAATGACAGATGATCAGGATGAACTGTTAGGTAAGAACTGTAGTGATAATGACAGATGATCAGGATGAACTGTTAGGTAGGAACTATAGTGATAATGACAGATGATCATGAACTGTTAGGTAAGAACGGTAGTGATAATGACAGATGATCAGGATGAACTGTTAGGTAAGAACTGTAGTGATAATGACAGATGATCAGGATGAACTGTTAGGTAAGAACGGTAGTGATAATGACAGATGATCAGGATGAACTGTTAGGTAAGAACTATAGTGATAATGACATATGATCAGGATGAACTGTTAGGTAAGAACTATAGTGATAATGACAGACGATCAGGATGAACTGTTAGGTAAGAACTGTAGTGATAATGACAGATGATCAGGATGAACTGTTAGGTAAGAACTATAGTGATAATGACATATGATCAGGATGAACTGTTAGGTAAGAACTATAGTGATAATGACAGATGATCAGGATGAACTGTTAGGTAAGAACTGTAGTGATAATGACATATGATCAGGATGAACTGTTAGGTAAGAACTATAGTGATAATGACAGACGATCAGGATGAACTGTTAGGTAAGAACTATTGTGATAATGACAGACGATCAGGATGAACTGTTAGGTAAGAACTGTAGTGATAATGACAGATGATCAGGATGAACTGTTAGGTAAGAACGGTAGTGATAATGACAGATGATCAGGATGAACTGTTAGGTAAGAACTATAGTGATAATGACATATGATCAGGATGAACTGTTAGGTAAGAACTATAGTGATAATGACAGACGATCAGGATGAACTGTTAGGTAAGAACTGTAGTGATAATGACAGATGATCAGGATGAACTGTTAGGTAAGAACTATAGTGATAATGACATATGATCAGGATGAACTGTTAGGTAAGAACTATAGTGATAATGACAGACGATCAGGATGAACTGTTAGGTAAGAACTGTAGTGATAATGACATATGATCAGGATGAACTGTTAGGTAAGAACTATAGTGATAATGACAGATGATCAGGATGAACTGTTAGGTAAGAACTATAGTGATAATGACAGATGATCATGAACTGTTAGGTAAGAACTGTAGTGATAATGACAGATGATCATGAACTGTTAGGTAAGAACTGTAGTGATAATGACAGATGATCAGGATGAACTGTTAGGTAAGAACTGTAGTGATAATGACATATGATCAGGATGAACTGTTAGGTAAGAACTATAGTGATAATGACAGATGATCATGAACTGTTAGGTAAGAACTGTAGTGATAATGACAGATGATCAGGATGAACTGTTAGGTAAGAACTATAGTGATAATGACAGATGATCAGGATGAACTGTTAGGTAAGAACTGTAGTGATAATGACAGATGATCAGGATGAACTGTTAGGTAAGAACTATAGTGATAATGACAGATGATCATGAACTGTTAGGTAAGAACTGTAGTGATAATGACAGATGATCAGGATGAACTGTTAGGTAAGAACTGTAGTGATAATGACAGATGATCAGGATGAACTGTTAGGTAAGAACTATAGTGATAATGACAGATGATCAGGATGAACTGTTAGGTAAGAACTATAGTGATAATGACAGATGATCATGAACTGTTAGGTAAGAACTATAGTGATAATGACAGATGATCAGGATGAACTGTTAGGTAAGAACTATAGTGATAATGACAGATGATCATGAACTGTTAGGTAAGAACTGTAGTGATAATGACAGATGATCAGGATGAACTGTTAGGTAAGAACTATAGTGATAATGACAGATGATCATGAACTGTTAGGTAAGAACTATAGTGATAATGACAGATGATCATGAACTGTTAGGTAAGAACTGTAGTGATAATGACAGATGATCAGGATGAACTGTTAGGTAAGAACTGTAGTGATAATGACAGATGATCAGGATGAACTGTTAGGTAAGAACTATAGTGATAATGACAGATGATCAGGATGAACTGTTAGGTAAGAACTATAGTGATAATGACAGATGATCATGAACTGTTAGGTAAGAACTGTAGTGATAATGACAGATGATCATGAACTGTTAGGTAAGAACTATAGTGATAATGACAGATGATCATGAACTGTTAGGTAAGAACTATAGTGATAATGACAGATGATCAGGATGAACTGTTAGGTAAGAACTGTAGTGATAATGACAGATGATCAGGATGAACTGTTAGGTAAGAACTATAGTGATAATGACAGATGATCATGAACTGTTAGGTAAGAACTGTAGTGATAATGACAGATGATCAGGATGAACTGTTAGGTAAGAACTGTAGTGATAATGACAGATGATCAGGATGAACTGTTAGGTAAGAACTGTAGTGATAATGACAGATGATCATGAACTGTTAGGTAAGAACGGTAGTGATAATGACAGATGATCAGGATGAACTGTTAGGTAAGAACTGTAGTGATAATGACAGATGATCAGGATGAACTGTTAGGTAGGAACTATAGTGATAATGACAGATGATCATGAACTGTTAGGTAAGAACTATAGTGATAATGACAGACGATCAGGATGAACTGTTAGGTAAGAACTGTAGTGATAATGACAGATGATCAGGATGAACTGTTAGGTAAGAACTATAGTGATAATGACAGATGATCAGGATGAACTGTTAGGTAAGAACTTTTAATGTATTAACTGGACTTCACAATACTGAGCATTAGGACAAACTTAATGTAAGAATTTCTAACATTACAGACCATAAGGGCAAATATTTAGCAAAACCATTCTAACAGTTGCGACTATCAGGGCACATTAATTATCGTAATTAATTTCCAACATTTGATTTGGTATAAGAATTAACACGACGCAAAGGTCCATGTAGTTCAATATTCTACTGACAATGAACCCAGATTAGAAGGTATACCAGAATAAGAAAAAATCTGACTTTAAGAAAAATCTTCTTCACAAGGTTGATGAGATCAGTATATTAAATCAGTCAGTTTTGAACTAAGTAAACAATACTTATCTTACTTAATAAAATAATATTTTTTCCCCCACAAACTTGTTTGGGGGGGTATATAGGAATCACCCTGTCTGTCTGTCTGTCTGCATCCCTTGAAAGTGCAACTCCTCCTAAACCGCTTGATGAAATTTAATGAAACTTAGCATAAAGGAAGTACATTATATGTAGATGTGCATTAAGGATTTTTATTGACCTGGGATATCATTAAGGGGAGATAATTGGACTTGAAAGCGAACAGGGGTATCCCTTTGTGAGCTTGTTCACAGTCCACACTTGTTAATTATTAATTTAATTTTCTTATTAAATCTGATTGGTTGTTGAAGGAACACAGTTTATACACTATAACCTGGTTGGTATGGCACAATCCCAACTTGGATGATTAATTTGTTTTTAACTTTCTGATGAGCTGTGTGTAACATTTAATTCAGATCTTTCTGTTTATAAACTGTTGTGAATGATGTGTAATGCAACTTTAAATATCCAGCCACATGGGAGTCTTATGTGATACTCTTCATTTGCATATGAATTTTTGTCAGTGCCCTTGTGGTTTCCAAATGAAAACACATCAACAAATTTGTTAAAACATTGCACAGCTTGAGGTCAAGTACTATAAATGAAGATAAGTTTAATTTAAAAAAACACTCATACAAAAACACTAATACAAAAACACTCATACAAAAACACTAATACAAAAACACTCATACAAAAACACTCATACAAAAACACTCATACAAAAGCACTCATACAAAAACACTCATAAAAAACACCAATACAAAAACACTCATACAAAAACACTCATACAAAAACACTCATAAAAAACACTAATACAAAAACACTCATACAAAAACACTGATACAAAAACACTCATAAAAAAACACTCATAAAAAAACACTGATACAAAAACACTCATACAAAAACACTCATACAAAAACACTGATACAAAAACACTGATACAAAAACACTGATGCAAAAACACTCATACAAAAAATACAAAAACACTGATACAAAAACACCGATACAAAAACACTCATACAAAAACACTCATATGACATTAGACAAACAACAACAAACAAAGAATAAAGTAAAAAAAACTAACTAAAACCAGCTACATTAACTCTTAAGAAAATGAGAGTGAACTGAGGTTCTATGGAAGACTTAGCAGTTTCTGTATTACATTACTGAGTGAACTGAGGTTCTATGGAAGAGTTAGCAGTTTCTGTATTACATTACTGAGTGAACTGAGGTTCTATGGAAGAGTTAGCAGTTTCTGTATTACATTACTGAGTGAACTGAGGTTCTGTGGAAGAGTTAGCAGTTTCTGTATTACATTACTGAGTGAACTGAGGTTCTATGGAAGACTTAGCAGTTTCTGTATTACATTACTGAGTGAACTGAGGTTCTATGGAAGACTTAGCAGTTTCTGTATTACATTACTGAGTGAACTGAGGTTCTATGGAAGACTTAGCAGTTTCTGTATTACATTACTGAGTGAACTGAGGTTCTATGGAAGACTTAGCAGTTTCTGTATTACATTACTGAGTGAACTGAGGTTCTATGGAAGACTTAGCAGTTTCTGTATTACATTACTGAGTGAACTGAGGTTCTATGGAAGACTTAGCAGTTTCTGTATTACATTACTGAGTGAACTGAGGTTCTATGGAAGACTTAGCAGTTTCTGTATTACATGACTACATGTAACTTCAACAATTTATAGAATTTTAACTGATCAACACATGGATAATAGTATATTTTATAGAATTTTAACTGATCAACACATGGATAATAGTATATTTTATAATCAATAATTAAGGTGTTCTGCAGTTGATTTTTGTGATGTATAAATCATGTATTGACGTCACAGGATTCTTTAATGTTTACAGACTAATAAAGTGTGCAGTTAATTACTTCTTGACCCCATTGACCTTTTTGTTTTGTGCACTTTTGGTTATGCAATCCGAGTCGGTACAGATTATGCATGCTTACAGTACACCTCTGGTGGAGTTTGCTTCTCCACAGGCTCACCTTGGAAATATCCACAGAAATCTTGACTACCCTTTGCAGCGGGGATGATAATGTCCACAGAAATCTTGACTACCTGGGGTGAGCGGGGATGATAATGTCCACAGAAATCTTGCCTACCCAGGGCAAGCTGGGATGATAATGTCCACAGAAATCTTGACTACCTGGGGTGAGCGGGGATGATAATGTCCACAGAAATCTTGCCTACCCAGGGCAAGCTGGGATGATAATGTCCACAGAAATCTTGACTACCCTTTGGAGCAGGGATGATAATGTCCACAGAAATCTTGACTACCCGAGGCGAGCAGGGATGATTATTTTCATGCCTTCTCTGCATATTCCAGAATAATCTATTGACTTATGCAGACAAACATTTATGTTTATGTAAAAAAACCTTTCTTAAATAGATTGGACATTGGTGGCCAATACGGCCATGTCTCATATTCGATATGTAGGTACAGTCAAACCTGTCTTAAGCGACCATTGAAGGGAAATTGTAAAAAAGGTCACATAAGACAGGGGGTCTTTATACACAGGTCATGATGTTTGCAGACCAATCAACAAAGTCATGTTGTCAGCTTGTGAAAGAGTGAATTGAAAACCTGTATTGTTTGTTTTATTAGGTAAACAATAAAATATGACATTTATTTTATGTAAATAACGCAAAGTACAAAATATACAACAAAAATGAGCGTTTTGATTTCCGATTGTATTAACGCATGTCAACTTTATTCCAGCATTTAGTTGTTGTATTTTTCTTTGTACCGGTTTTACTGTTTTCCTTGTGTTTTAACAATACGCTCTATGTAGAAAGTGCAAGTCGGTTTAGAACCAGTGTACACTGGTTTCGTATTGATTATTTCCCTTTGTAAAACAAAATGGCGTGATTATACAATAAACACGCCGTTATGAGAAACATCATCATTTCCCACCCGAATGGCAACAAAATCGAATAACGACATTGACGACTATTAACATTTTACAGGGTAATCTGAACTTCGCTTCTAAGATAATAAAACAGTTTTTGTCTCGCCTGCGACGAAAGCCTCTGGAGGCAAGACATATGTATGGGAATCCGGCGGCGGTGGCGGCGTAAACACTTGACATCTTGCTTCATATCTTTGTAAGCCCAAGCCCTAGGTCCATCAAATTTGGTCCAGAGGTAGCTTATGATAAGTACTTGCCAGTCAGTCACCTGTCACCTGACCTTGACCTCAATTTCACGGTCCAGTGACTACGTTAAAGTTTTTGGGTTACGACAGTTCCTCTGTAACTACGCATGGTAGGATGACAATATTTGGTGTATAGGTTGCTGATGACTAGTACATGACTGTCTGGTAGGTGTCACCTGACCTTGACCTCAATTTCACGGTCCAGTGACTACGTTAAAGTTTTTGGGTTACGACAGTTCCTCTGTAACTACGCATGGTAGGATGACAATATTTGGTGTATAGGTTGTTGATGACTAGTACATGACTGTCTGGAAGGTGTCACCTGACCTTGACCTCAATTTCACGGTCCAGCGACTACGTTAAAGTTTTTGGGTTACGACAGTTCCTCTGTAACTATGCATGGTAGGATGACAATATTTGGTGTATAGGTTGCTGATGACAAGTACATGACTGTCTGGTAGGTGTCACCTGGCCTTGACCTCAATTTCACGGTCCAGCGACTACGTTAAAGTGTTGGGATTACGACAGTTCCTCTGTAACTATGCATGGTAGGATGACAATATTTGGTGTATAGGTTGCTGATGACTAGTACATGACTGTCTGGTAGGTGTCACCTGACCTTGACCTCAATTTCAAAGTCCAGCGACTACATGAAAGTTTTTGGGTTACGACAGTTCCTCTGTAACTACACAAGGTAGGATGACAATATTTGGTGTATAGGTTGCTGATGACTAGTACATGACTGTCTGGTAGGTGTCACCTGACCTTGACCTCAATTTCACGGTCCAGTGACTACATTAAAGTTTTTGGGTTACGATAGTTCCTCTGTAACTATGCATGGTAGGATGACAATATTTGGTATATAGGTTGCTGATGAATAGTACATGACTGTCTGGTAGGTTCCACCTGACCTTGACCTCAATTTCACGGTCCAGCGACTACGTTAAAGTTTTTGGGTTACGGCGGTTCCCCTGTAACTATGCAGGGTATGGTGACAATATTTTGTATACAGGCCGCTGCTGATATTTAATGCTATTTACGTAATGCTTATGACGAAATTTATTTTCGTTACTGATGCGGAATGCAGGCGAGACGTTTTTCTGTGTCCACACTTGTTGATCTCTTCATACTGTAGTTTTCCGTCTCGAAGAACCTTGCTCATTGACAACAATGCCAATGATCTACGAATCTTCTTTTCGTCAGACAGGGTTTATTTATTGTAGATAATTTCAATGTGATGTGTGGCATTATAACCATGGTTGATGACATTTCACCTTGAACTTTGACCTGAAGGTCTGCAGGGCCCACAGAGATGGATACCATTTCATCATCCATTGTGGAGAGGGTTTATGTGCAATACTAACTTCACTTGCAACAATTTTACAGCGGATATTCCGCGTCCAGTTTTTATTTGGGAGTGAATTTTAACTACCTTGTAAAAAAACAATTTTCAACGGAAAATCTGGCAATATTAGTCAGTTAAAGCCCACAGTAAGATTTAACTTTGCTTGAGTGTTGACAAAAGTAGACGACCACCTACCTTAACCTTAATACAGGAATCTGTCTTAAAACTTCAGTTCACTACTCATAATAATAGATGGCACCAGCTATCGTATGGTAAGCTGGCCATAATCCTAGATTATGGAAAATTGTGATTTTTGCATGCCATATCTACCCTATGCTCACTGTTTATCATGATTAAATCTAAATTACCGGAATCAGTTAGCATTAAATCTGATGAGGTCATAAAGGGGAAGCGTTTATCTATTGGTTTGTTGATAGCTTCATT
Organism: Limnoperna fortunei; assembly: GCA_944474755.1. Lineage (NCBI taxonomy): Eukaryota > Metazoa > Mollusca > Bivalvia > Mytilida > Modiolidae > Limnoperna > Limnoperna fortunei. Next base: position 57,369,333 of record OX104124.1, read on the forward strand.
CAAGAGATATTTATATCAGATGATTAAATTGTTTTGAAGGGTTCATCTTCATTTTCAAGTGAGTTGTTTATTAGTAAATCTAAGACAACTGAAATATTTGTTTGTAAGGTAAATTAAAGTGTTCATCTTTAAATTTGTTGTACGGGGGAAAATTTGTATTTTTGATTTCACTGCAGGATGAAAACTTGAGGGTTAATTAGAAATTTTTTTATAGATGCTGTTAGATCTGCAGGCTTTCTCATGTCCTCAAATGGTGACACTCAGATATGTAGCAATGGTGTATATATGATCTATACATAATTTGAGGTTAAGAAATAAGACATATGTTTTTCTTATAGTTTTATAAGTGATTTATGGTGTTCCCGTAAAAAGACTCCCATATATCCATGAATCAAACTGCATCAGATAAATTATAATAGTTAGTAAAAACTAAATATTTTGCCAACATTTCGATGACCACTGTATTCAAGGTACAGTTGGCACTTGACTGACAGATGACAAAAAAGATCTACTATATGTGTAGTTCGAAAAATCCTCTGCCGTCCAACGCTCTTTTTTTGCGTGGTCCCACACACAAAAAAAAAGGCGTTGGACGGCAGAGGATTCTTGGTTCTTGTACAAATATTTATGTATATACTTTGAATAAAGACAGCAGTGGTCGTTGAAACATATGCAAAATATGGAGTTCTTATTTATATTATTGTATAGTTATACCCCCCGCAAACTTGTTTGGGGAGTATATAGGAATCACCCTGTCTGTCCGTCTGTCCGTCTGTCCACATCCCTTGAAAGAGCTTCTCATCCTAAACTGCCTGACAGATTTTGATGAAACTTTACATGAAGGAAGTACATCATATGTGCATGAAGAATTTTCGTCGCTGTCCGATATTATTCAGGGGAGATAATTGGACTTAGACCTTTTTAATACAGGATTCAGTAGGAGACCTCGTAAGCGCAACTCCTCCTAAACCGTTTGACAGATTTTGATGAAACTTTACATGAAGGAAGTACATCATATGTAGATGTGCATGAAGAAGTTTGGTTCCTGTCAAATATTATTCAGGGGAGATAATTGGACTTGAAAGCAAAGCGGGGGGGTATCCCTTTGTGAGCGTTTATAACAATAATAATAACAATATATTTATAAAAGATTACATGGTTAGCACAAACCAATCTTCCTAAGATTTACACATTGTATAATCCATGTATTTTTTTTGTAGTTAAAACTTATAAATATAAGTTCAAACATTAGAAACTCAACAATTTTTATTTGTGTAATATGACATTTTTGGAAAACGCACAAAATTTAAGTTTTCCATGGAGTAATATATATTCAGCGCACATGAACTTTCTCCATGTGATTGGAAAAGAGTTGTTTGAAAAGGAATATTGTCATAGAAATGCAAAATGATATTGAAGTAAATTTTCATTAATTTTTGTAGAAATCACAGAGAAAATTTTCCAATATTTAAAATAAATTTTCTTTACCTGGTTAAGGGAGATAACACATTTTCTAAAGCCAGATATTGTTGATCAATTTATTTATCTCCCTTTGAAAATAATGCCATTACCTGTACTTTGTAGTGAAGAATTTTTTATTTATTAATAGAGCACATGTTAATCTTCAAAAAATAACTTTCGTCTGTCTTTTGTGATGGAAAGTGTTTGGTCATCTCCTCTGTGTAAGAAAGGCCACTTGGCCACTGTGGCCTCTTATCCAGAAAAATTCTATCTACATGTAAATATTTCTATGACAGATCAGTCCACAAATTAATTGTAACTTTTCAAGAAGGGATGGAATGATTTGGTTATTTTTATGAGTAGTTGTCACATGTTTTCACTGAAGGTTAATATTTGTGACATACACATACCTGGTTTGCAATCTAACAAATGTTCATATATTTTGATGGTGATGATGAAATATACCACTACATGATAACAGTACATTCACTGCTAGACTTTCACACTTTATTTCTGTGCCAAACTCACCTAGTTGGCCAAGCTTAATAGATAAGCAATACCATGTGTATTGTTGATACATGGAAATGCTTGTACATGTATCAACATGGAGGTTGTGGGATCAATTCTCACTGCGAGAAGGGTGTACTTGACTCCAATCTTAATTAACAAGGATTGACTGTTTTCCTACCGAAGATCAGAGGTTTTCTCATACTCCGACTCTATCCCACAATGAGAACTTGACACCAAGTTGCTAAAAGTGACATTAAACACCAATCAAACAAATGAGCAAACTGACAGTGTATGAAAGGTACTAACTGTGTATATCAATAATGGGGTCACCATGTGATCCAGATACTGTTATGAGGTAGGATATTCATTGTCAAAGCTTTTTCTGATTCAGAAATATTTGTTGTGGTTTTTTTTTCAGGGTCTATGCAAGTGATGCCTAAGACATTAAAATGGATGCGGGACCAGGGTGTACATTTCAATAATTCATTTGTCAGCACTCCGATGTGCTGTCCGTCACGTAGTTCATTTCTGACAGGGATGTATTCTCATAATCATCATGTATACACAAACAATGATAATTGCTCCTCACCATCCTGGCAGGCTAATTATGAGTCTAGGAGTTTTGCAACTTATTTAAACAATGCAGGGTATCGTACGGGTAAGTTAACATAAAAAGCTTTAGCTATAACAATGATAATTGCTCCTCACCATCCTGGCAGGCTAATTTTGAATCGAGGAGTTTTGCAACCTATTTAAACAATGCAGGGTATCGTACGGGTAAGTTAACATAGAAAGCTATAGCTATAACAATGATAATTGCTCCTCACCATCCTGGCAGGCTAATTTTGAATCGAGGAGTTTTGCAACCTATTTAAACAATGCAGGGTATTGTACGAGCAAGTTAACATAGAAAGCTTTAGCTATGTTTTGTTCTGACTGCATTATGTAATTTTCTTTGGCTCTAGGTACATGTGTACTGAAATACATCAGAATGCTGCATAATGTACTTCTATATTATAAGCACTATAAGCGTGGAGCAGCTAGACCTTTAGATTTGCGCATCTTCATATAAAACATTGCACTTTGGCGAAAAAATACACAAGATTGCATATGTGGTTATTAACCACTGTTGGTGTTAATAATAAGAAAGAATATTTATATTATGAGGACATTAGTGTACATTAATTTTACATAATTCTACAAGGAAAAACAGTACCTATCAACAATAAAACCAGTATAACAACCTGATCTTCACAATCTATGTTCTTTTCCCATAATGCAATTTTTGTGTAAAAAAACTAAAAAAAACCACTTTAAATCAGCAGTTGTTCATTATACACAAGCGTATTGGAGGATTAAATATTCTGTTGCCCATCTAGTTTCTGAGTAATTATATGAAAACCAAAAAAAGTAAACTCCAATACACAGCTAATATGAATGGAGGCGCAGCCTAAATGCGAGCATCGCACATTGTTCATGTCGTTACTTCAGAGACCCCTAACAGTGCCTCTACATTCCATTGATGACGTGACGTCTTATCTAATGTGTTGGTGACGTCACAAAACTCAATTTCAAATACAGCGTTTCAGATTGAAAAAAAATTGTCTGGCATTTTTGTAGTAATTTAAAAAATAAACACTTTAATTTTATCGATGTCAAAATTATTTTTGTCTACTTTTATATTATATATTTTTTCGTTCGTCTACAATATTTTCTTCGGATAGCTCAGCTACCATCTGAAATGGATTTGTTCATATGGATCACGTGACTTTTTTTACACACACCCATGTAACCGTATAGCTCGCATCTGCGATGCTCGCTAGTACACATATTTTCAATGGGATTTTCTATGCTCATAGAATATATAAATGGCATAGAATATACTACAAATGTTCATTAAAGGGAGATAAACATTTATTTGGGAGATAAATCAAAAATTTGTTGGTACAAATATTAAAACATATAAGATACTAAAAGCTATTGGCCTCCATGAGCAGGCAGTATAAACAGTTAATGGTTAATTAATTACATTTGTATATACAATTTGAAGTCAAAGGGAAAAATATGTAGCCTTCGATAGGACATATTGCATGTTGTACAAATTTTAGATGGACTACTACCTACTACATAACAATGGATGTTCTAATTGATTATTTGAAAGAATCAAACAAGAAATTGTTTCTTAGAAACCTTAATCAGGAACTAAACTTTGGAAAGAACTGGTATCCTCACCCTTAATTTTTATTGATAAAATTTTTCTCTCCGGTTGCACTTGGTGCATATCTGGGTTATAGTATGGTGAAGTCGGGCAGGCAGTGGGGAAAATAGGGTATCTTTTTGGTGTAGTCAACTCCTCCAACAGTTTTCAACTCAAATCTCTGAAACTTCAAAAAACATTGCAAATGTATTGAAGTTGTGCACCTGCTATTATGGAAATGTTCTGAGATTATTTTCCTGATTTTCCGACATTTTGCTGAAGATGGTACCTATTTTGTGTAATCCACTCGTCCTTCATTTCTTTACACAGACCCAAAACCTTCTTCCAACAAATTGTAAACCATTCCCTATTTATTAAGGCATTTTCTTTGTAACCAGGCCTTTTCAGACTTTTGTGATTGTGTATCCAGGAAGCCACCATTGACATATTGCAGACCACAAAAAGTTGGGAAAATTAAGCAACTGTTTAGTCATACAGTCTGTACAAAGATATACATTACAACAATTTCACAAGAATGTCTAGGATTAATAAAAAATATAAATATACTTTGTTTCAGTCAAAATGATTTGTTTGGCATTCACAAGGAATTTCTTTTTCAGGTTATTTTGGTAAATATTTAAATGAATACAATGGTACCTACATCCCCACGGGGTGGAGAGAATGGTTAGGGCTGGTACGCAATACTCGATTTTATAATTACACAGTCAACTTTAATGGACAGAAGATCAAACATGATGATAATTATTACCAGGACTACTTTACTGACCTGATCGCTAACGATAGCGTAACATTCCTTAAAAGAAGTAAACAGTACTTTCCTAAAAGGTATTTATAATTTAATGAATTTCCTTAAAAGGTTCTCCAATCTTAATTGACAAGGATTGCCTGTTTCCTACCAAAGGTCGGGTTTTCTCCTGGTGTTCCTGCATCTGCACCCAATAAAAATGGGACGCCATGATATAGCTGAAAAACTGCTTAAAGTGGCTTTAAACACCATTCAGACAAACAAACAATCATTAGAAGGTATTTATAGCTTAAGGATTGTTCAAGGAAAATTGAAGTATAATCTTTGAATATATATTTGTTTTCTACATAAAAAAACACATTTCTTTATTATGAATTTAATTTTAAACTTATTTCATGTTAACCCTAGGTAAAGTTCATATTTAGTTTAATGTTAACCCCATGTAAAGTTCATATTTAGTTTCATGTTAATCCCAGGTAAAGTTCATATTTAGTTTCATGTTAACCCCAGGTAAAGTTCATATTTAGTTTCATGTTAATCTCAGGTAAAGTTCATATTTAGTTTCATGTTAATCCCAGGTAAAGTTCATATTTAGTTTCATGTTAACCCCAGGTAAAAATTTAGTTTCATGGTGTGCTTTACTTCTTCCAATACTGAGGCCAGAGTGTGCTTTTTCGAATACCGAGCCCAGGGTGTGCTTGACTTCTTCCATTACTGAGTCCAGTGTGTGCTTGACTTCTTTCATTACTGAGCCCAGGGTGTGCTTGACTTCTTCCATTACTGAGTCCAGGGTGTGCTTGACTTCTTCCATTACTGAGTCCAGGATGTGCTTGACTTCTTCCAGTACTGAGCCCAGGATGTGCTTGACTTCTTCCATTTCTGAGTCCAGGGTGTGCTTGACTTCTTCCATTACTGAGTCCAGGGTGTGCTTGACTTCTTCCATTACTGAGTCCAGGATGTGCTTGACTTCTTCCAGTACTGAGTCCAGGGTGTGCTTGACTTTTTCCAATACTGAGCCCAGGGTGTACTTGACTTTTTCCAATACTGAGCCCAGGGTGTGCTTGACTTCTTCCTGTACTGAGGCCAGGGTGTGCTTTTTATGCCCCCGCGACGACATGTCGGGGGGCATTAAGTTTTGCTCATGTCCGTCCGTCCGTCTGTCCGTCCGTACGTCCGAACAAATGTCCGTCAAGCTTTTCTCAGAAACCGTACATGAGAACAATTTTAAATTTGGCAGAGTGGTTCAGTATCACAAGTTGTACGTCCTAAGCGAATTTCAGACCTGTCGGACAACTACTTCCTGTTTGGGACTTCATTTGTACGTAAATACGTCCGTCTGTATGTACAAATTTCCGTCAAGCTTTTCTCAGAAACCGTACATGAGAACAATTTGAAATTTGGCAGGGTTGTTCAGTATCACAAGTTGTATGTCCTAAGCGACTTTCAGACCTGTCGGACAACTACTTCCTGTTTGGGACTGGGCCGATATGAAAATGTGTTAACACAAGTATGAAAATTTCCGTCAAGCTTTTCTCAGTAACCGTACATGAGAACAATTTGAAATTTGGCAGGGTGGTTCAGTATCACAAGTTGTATGTCCTAAGCGACTTTCAGACCTGTCGGACAACTACTTCCTGTTTGCGACTGGGCCGATATGAAAATGTTCTAACATGAGTATGAAAATTTCCGTCAAGCTTTTCTCAGAAACCATACATCAGAACAATTTGAAATTTGGCAGGGTGGTTCAGTATCACAAGTTGTACGTCCTTAGCGACTTTCAGACCTGTCGGACAACTACTTCCTGTTTGCAACTGGGCCAATATGAAAATGTGTTAACATGAGTATGAAAATTTCCGTCAAGCTTTTCTCAGAAACTGTACATTAGAACAATTTGAAATTTGGCAGGGTGGTTCAGTATCACAAGTTGTACGTCCTTAGCGACTTTCAGACCTGTCGGAAAACTACTTCCTGTTTGCGATTGGGCCGATATGAAAATGTGTTAACACGAGTATGAAAATTTCCGTCAAGCTTTTCTCAGAAACCGTACACAAGAACAATTTGAAATTTGGCAGGGTGGTTCAGTATCACAAGTTGTACGTCCTAAGCAACTTTCAGACCTGTCGGACAACTAGTTCCTGTTTTCAACTGGGCGGATATGAAAATGTGTTAACACCAGTATGAAAATTTCCGTCAAGCTTTTCTCAGAAACCGTACATTAGAACAATTTGAAATTTGGCAGGGTAGTTCAGTATCACAAGTTGTACGTCCTAAGCGACTTTCAGACCTGTTGGACAACTACTTCCTGTTTGGGACTTACTTTAGCGGGGGCATCCGTGTCCCATGGACACATTCTTCAATTTTTTTTTAATACTGTGCCCAGGGTGTGCTTGACTTCTTGCATTACTGTGTCCAGGGTGTGCTTGACTTCTTCCATTACTGAGTCCAGGATGTGCTTGACTTCTTCCAGTACTAAGTTCAGGGTTTGTTAGACTTTTTCCAATACTGAGTCCAGTGTGTGCTTGACTTCTTCCCACAGTTGTCTACTGTAGACAGGTGGAAGGTTATCCCACTGTGTCCACTCTGGACAGGTGGAATGCTATCCCACCATTTGTTCACTCTGGACAGGTGGAATGCTATCCCACCGTTTGTCCACTCTCGACATGTGGAAGGTTATCCTAAAATTTGTCCACTGTAGATAGGTGGAAGGTTATCCCACTATTTGTCTACTCTGAACAGGTGAAATGTTATCCCGTGGTTTGTCCACTTTGAACAGGTGAAAGGTTATCTCCTCCTTTGTCCACTGTGGACAGGTGGAAGGTTATCCCACTGTTTTGTCCACTGTGGACAGGTGGAAGGTTATCCCACTGTTTTGTCCACTGTGGACAGGTGGAAGGTTATCCCACAGTTTCTCCACTGTGGACAGGTGGAAGGTTATCCCACTGTTTCTCCACTGTGGACAGGTGGAAGGTTATCCCACTGTTTGTCCACTCTGGACAGGTGGTATGCTATCCCACTGATTTTCCACTGTCACTGTGTAAAGGTTATCCCATTATTTGCCCACTGTGATGCTGTGTAACTATGCTCTTGTGTTTATTATCTGAAGTTCAAAATTACACCTTGTATTACAGGCCAGTATTGATGGTACTAAGTCTCCCAGCTCCCCACGGTCCAGAAGACGCTGCACCTCAATATCAACACCTGTTTTATAATAATACACTACACAGGTAAGGTTTTTCCTCATCAAACTTTTTGTAATTATGTATACAAAAATAATTAAAGCATGTAATATCTGTATTGCTGGGATAGATGGTGTATTGCCCAATGGAATGGTCTCTATCATCAGGAATTGTTCAGTTGTGATATGTTGTTATACTGTCTGTGGTGAGGAATGGTCTCCATCATCAGGAATTGTTCAGTTGTGGTATGTTGTTATATTGTCTGTGATGAGGAATGGTCTCCATCATCAGGAATTGTTCAGTTGTGATATGTTGTTATATTGTCTGTGGTGAGGAATGGTCTCCATCATCAGGAATTGTTCAGTTGTGATATGTTGTTATACTGTCTGTGGTGAGGAATGGTCTCCATCATCAGGAATTGTTCAGTTGTGATATGTTGTTATACTGTCTGTGGTGAGGAATGGTCTCCATCATCAGGAATTGTTCAGTTGTGATATGTTGTTATATTGTCTGTGGTGAGGAATGGTCTCCATCATCAGGAATTGTTCAGTTGTGATATGTTGTTATATTCTCTGTGGTGAGGAATGGTCTCCATCATCATGAATTGTTCAGTTGTGATATGTTGTTATATTGTCTGTGATGAGGAATGGTCTCCATCATCAGGAATTGTTCAGTTGTGATATGTTGTTATACTGTCTGTGATGAGGAATGGTCTCCATCATCAGGAATTGTTCAGTTGTGATATGTTGTTATAATGTCTGTGGTGAGGAATGTTCTCCATCATCAGGAATTGTTTAGTTGTGATATGTTGTTATATTCTCTGTGGTGAGGAATGGTCTCCATCATCATGAATTGTTCAGTTGTGGTATGTTGTTATATTGTCTGTGATGAGGAATGGTCTCCGTCATCAGGAATTGTTCAGTTGTGATATGTTGTTATACTGTCTGTGGTGAGGAATGGTCTCCATCATCAGGAATTGTTCAGTTGTGATATGTTGTTATACTGTCTGTGTAAAGGAATGGTCTCCATCATCAGGAATTGTTCAGTTGTGATATGTTGTTATACTGTCTGTGGTGAGGAATGGTCTCCATCATCAGGAATTGTTCAGTTGTGATATGTTGTTATACTGTCTGTGGTGAGGAATGGTCTCCATCATCAGGAATTGTTCAGTTGTGATATGCTGTTATACTGTCTGTGGTGAGGAATGGTCTCCATCATCAGGAATTGTTCAGTTGTGATATGTTGTTATACTGTCTGTGTAAAGGAATGGTCTCCATCATCAGGAATTGTTCAGTTGTGATATGTTGTTATACTGTCTGTGGTGAGGAATGGTCTCCATCATCAGGAATTGTTCAGTTGTGATATGTTGTTATACTGTCTGTGGTGAGGAATGGTCTCTATCATCAGGAATTGTTCATTTGTGATATGTTGTTATATTGTCTGTGGTGAGGAATGGTCTCCATCATCAGGAATTGTTCAGTTGTGATATGTTGTTATATTGTCTGTGGTGAGGAATGGTCTCTATCATCAGGAATTGTTCAGTTGTGATATGTTGTTATATTGTCTGTGATGAGGAATGGTCTCCATCATCAGGAATTGTTCAGTTGTGATATGTTGTTATATTGTCTGTGGTGAGGAATGGTCTCTATCATCAGGAATTGTTCATTTGTGATATGTTGTTATATTGTCTGTGGTGAGGAATGGTCTCCATCATCAGGAATTGTTCAGTTGTGATATGTTGTTATATTGTCTGTGGTGAGGAATGGTCTCCATCATCAGGAATTGTTCAGTTGTGATATGTTGTTATACTGTCTGTGGTGAGGAATGGTCTCTATCATCAGGAATTGTTCAGTTGTGATATGTTGTTATACTGTCAGTTGAAAGGAATGGTCTCCATCATCAGGAATTGTTCAGTTGTGATATGTTGTTATATTGTCTGTGGTGAGGAATGGTCTCCATCATCAGGAATTGTTCAGTTGTGATATGTTGTTATATTGTCTGTGATGAGGAATGGTCTCCATCATCAGGAATTGTTCAGTTGTGATATGTTGTTATACTGTCTGATGAGGAATGGTCTCCATCATCAGGAATTGTTCAGTTGTGATATGTTGTTATACTGTCTGATGAGGAATGGTCTCCATCATCAGGAATTGTTCAGTTGTGATATGTTGTTATATTGTCTGTGATGAGGAATGGTCTCCATCATCAGGAATTGTTCAGTTGTGATATGTTGTTATACTGTCTGATGAGGAATGGTCTCCATCATCAGGAATTGTTCAGTTGTGATATGTTGTTATATTGTCTGTGATGAGGAATGGTCTCCATCATCAGGAATTGTTCAGTTGTGATATGTTGTTATACTGTCTGTGGTGAGGAATGGTCTCCATCATCAGGAATTGTTCAGTTGTGATATGTTGTTATACTGTCAGTTGAAAGGAATGGTCTCCATCATCAGGAATTGTTCAGTTGTGATATGTTGTTATATTGTCTGTGATGAGGAATGTTCTCTATCATCAGGAATTGTTCAGTTGTGATGTGTTGTTATATTGTCTGTGTAAAGGAATGGTCTCCATCATCAGGAATTGTTCAGTTGTGATGTGTTGTTATATTGTCTGTGTAAAGGAATGGTCTCCATCATCAGGAATTGTTCAGTTGTGATATGTTGTTATACTGTCAGTTGAAAGGAATGGTCTCCATCATCAGGAATTGTTCAGTTGTGATATGTTGTTATACTGTCTGATGAGGAATGGTCTCCATCATCAGGAATTGTTCAGTTGTGATATGTTGTTATACTGTCTGATGAGGAATGGTCTCCATCATCAGGAATTGTTCAGTTGTGATATGTTGTTATATTGTCTGTGATGAGGAATGGTCTCCATCATCAGGAATTGTTCAGTTGTGATATGTTGTTATACTGTCTGATGAGGAATGGTCTCCATCATCAGGAATTGTTCAGTTGTGATATGTTGTTATATTGTCTGTGATGAGGAATGGTCTCCATCATCAGGAATTGTTCAGTTGTGATATGTTGTTATACTGTCTGTGGTGAGGAATGGTCTCCATCATCAGGAATTGTTCAGTTGTGATATGTTGTTATACTGTCAGTTGAAAGGAATGGTCTCCATCATCAGGAATTGTTCAGTTGTGATATGTTGTTATATTGTCTGTGATGAGGAATGTTCTCTATCATCAGGAATTGTTCAGTTGTGATGTGTTGTTATATTGTCTGTGTAAAGGAATGGTCTCCATCATCAGGAATTGTTCAGTTGTGATGTGTTGTTATATTGTCTGTGTAAAGGAATGGTCTCCATCATCAGGAATTGTTCAGTTGTGATATGTTGTTATACTGTCAGTTGAAAGGAATGGTCTCCATCATCAGGAATTGTTCAGTTGTGATATGTTGTTATATTGTCTGTGATGAGGAATGTTCTCTATCATCAGGAATTGTTCAGTTGTGATGTGTTGTTATATTGTCTGTGTAAAGGAATGGTCTCCATCATCAGGAATTGTTCAGTTGTGATGTGTTGTTATATTGTCTGTGTAAAGGAATGGTCTCCATCATCAGGAATTGTTCAGTTGTGATATGTTGTTATATTGTCTGTGTAAAGGAATGGTCTCCATCATCAGGAATTGTTCAGTTGTGATATGTTGTTATATTGTCTGTGTAAAGGAATGGTCTCCATCATCAGGAATTGTTCAGTTGTGATATGTTGTTATATTGTCTGTGTAAAGGAATGGTCTCCATCATCAGAAATTGTTCAGTTTAGTGACTTACTTATGAAATAATTAAATAATTGTTGGTACATTTACTAAGCAAGCATTTGAAATGTTTGCTTCTGTGTTATGTGCTTATTTTAGTTTTTAATTTTAGAACACCAAGCTGGAATGTAGCACCGAATTATGACAAACAATATTTATTAAAGATCACAGAGAAAATGGAACCAATCGAACAACGGTTTACTGATGTATTACAACAGAAACGATTACAAACCTTACAGAGTGTGGATGACCTTATAGAAAAGGTAATGTAATGATGTTTCTTGGTGTTGTGCGGACCATAAGGGAATGTTGTATTCAGGCACCAATTCAAGTTTTGGTTTTTTCCTCTTTTGATACATCTGACAACCACACTTAGGGATTGTCATACATGTATTAAAAATAATTTGACCACTGGAATTCATTTGTAAAAAAATAGTGTATGCTTATCTGGTTGTTTCTGTAGATTATACTGGAAAGTTCCAGTCCTTCAGATCACATAAATCTTTGCTTTTGGGAAACAGCTAATGAACTTAATACATATACAATATCGAGAAGATGATTCAAAGTTTATGTAACTTTTATCTAATTCAAATTGTTTGTATTTGAATGAGTAAAAGGAGTTGTGGATGTTGGGAGAACTTGACAATGCTTATATAATGTAATGTCTTTTATATGTGTGGGTATGTACAGAGTTTTGGATGTTGGGAGAACTTGACAATACCTATATACTGTAATCTCTTTTATATGTGTAGGTATGTACAGAGTTGTGGATGTTGGGAGAACTTGACAATACTTATATACTGTAATCTCTTTTATATGTGTTGGTATGTACATAGTTGTAGATGTTGGGAGAACTTGACAATACTTATATACCGTAATCGCTTTTATATGTGAAGGTATGTACACAGTTGTGGATGTTGGGAGAACTTGACAATACTTATATACTGTAATCTCTTTTATATGTGCAGGTATGTACAGAGTTGTGGATGTTGGGAGAACTTGACAATGCTTATGTAACTTGAAACTAGTGATATTGAAAGTATGTGGTTTGAAGTTAAACCAACACATAAGAAATCTTTCCTGTTATGTTTCGTTTACAGACAACCAACATCACCAATCAGCTGGATTGATAAATTTGAAATTGAAGTATCCAGTGCAATTAACTTAAATTCTGATGTTATACTTACTGGTGATTTTAATATGGACCTTTTACCACTAAGCAAACCACCCCAAAAATGGTTAAATTTTTTAGAAACATACCACCTTTATCAATTAATTAATGAACCCAGTAGAATTACAAAAGATTCTAAAACTCTTATAGATCATATGTATGTTACAAATGTAAATATGATCCAAGAATCACATGTTGTCCAATATTCCCTAAGTGATCATTATCCGGTATGTTTAACAAGACAAGAGAAAATCCTTAATAGAAAACACACGCATACTACAATCTCCTATAGAAATTTTAAGAATTTCAGTGAAGATGAATTACTTTATGACTTGTCAAATGCCCCTTTTCATTTTGTTGAACAACAAGATGACCCATCATTAGCTATGGAAATCTGGTACAATATTTTTAATGCAGTCGTAGATAAACATGCCCCAATTTTATTTAAGCGTGTCAAGGTAGAAAGACAACCTGACTCACGCATGCAAGACAAATGAGAGACAAATACAACAGATTAGGGTTATGGGATGAATATAAATTTTGGAGAAATAAAACAAAACAAATATTGGATGATTCTAAGAAACAATATTACAGTAAAATCATTAAAGATTCTAAAGACCCTAAAATTTTATGGAAATGTCTTCACAGTCTTAATCCATCGAACCCTTTAAAACCAAATGAACTTCTGAATGACAATGACCAAAAAAAAACAGATCCAAAAGAAATAGCAGATACTTTTAATAATTTTTTTACTTCCTGTGTTCAAAACCTTAAAAATGAAACAAATACTTTAAATAAAGGTATGTGTACTAACTTCCATCAATTAAGCAACTTTGTGAAAATGAGACTCCCAACTAGCAAAACATTCTCAATTCCTCCAGTTGAAGTAAATACAATTTACAATGAAATAACAAAATTAGATGCTAACAAGTCCCCTGGAACTGATAACATTGGACCAAAAATACTTAAAATAAGTGCCCAAATAATTGCCACATCCTTAACATATATTTTTAATAGAATAATAGATACTGGTACCTATCCTAAAATTTAAAGAATGCCAAAGTAACACCAGTTTTTAAAACTGGTGAGAGATTTTTAGCCTCAAACTATAGAACTATCTCAGTGTTGCCTACATTGACTAAGCTGATAGAAAAGCATTTATCACAGCATTTATATAAATTTGTAATAAAATTCAATCTCTTACACCCTGCCCAATCTGGTTTCAGACCAAATCATTCGTGTCAAACTGCCCTTATAAACATTATTGACAAATGGCTTCAAGAAATCCATAATGGAAACATAAATCTGGCTGTTCTTTTAGATTTTCAAAAAGCATTTGATGTTGTTGATCATGAAATTTTATGTAGTAAATTGAAAATATATGGGTTTGATAAAAATAGTATTGCACTTTTCAAATCATATCTTCATGGCAGAACACAGCAAGTCCAAATTGGAAATACCAAATCAGATCAACTTCCAATAAATTTTGGTGTACCTCAGGGTTCCATACTAGGCCCTCTTTTATTCATAATATATATAAATGATCTCCCTTTATATATTAAAAATTGTCAAACTGACATGTACGCTGATGATTCCACTATACACACATCAGGTTCAAATATCAAAGAGCTACAGGTTAAAATACAACAAGATTTAAATTGTGTAGAACAATGGTGTCATGAAAATAACATGTTCATAAATTCAAATAAAACAAAATGTATGATAATTGGAACTAGACAAAAACTTTCCTCACAAGAGAATGAACTTTGCCTTACAATTTCTTCCAATAAACTACAAAATTCAACATGTGAAAAATTATTAGGAATCAAAGTAGACCAACAACTAAATTGGTCCAGTCAGGTAGACATAGTCTGTTCCACAATTTCATCTAGAATTTATCTTTTTTCAAAAATCAAACAATATTTAAATCTTGAATTAAGAAAATTATTTTACAATGGATATATTCTACCCCTAAAAGATTACTGTTTGTATAATATGGGGCAGCTGTAATAATGAAGGACTAAACAGAATTTTAAAACTGCAAAAAAGAGCAGCACGACTTATTATGGATGCTGATCCATTAACACCTTCAGAGCCTTTATTTAAATATCTTGGCTGGATGAAAATTGAAGAAAGAATTAAATATCACAAATGTCTACTTACTTTCAAATGCTTAAAAAATGAGGCTCCAGATTACCTCAATAAAAAATTTTCATATATTTCTGAAAAGAACCCATATGCTCTAAGAAATGCCTTAAAAGGAAATCTCAATGTCCCTAAACCAAAAACTGAACAATTCAAAAAATCTTTTTGTATATTCAGCCCCTTTGCTATGGAATAACTTACCACCTTCAGTGCGTGAATCTATTAGCACCAATGTATTCAAGACAAATATTAAAAACTACTTATTATATTCTTCAGACCATCAGGACAATGTATAACTTTTCACCAATTTGTATGTTACTTTCTGTATACATGTATATTTTCTATATATGCAATGTTTATAATTGTCTCACAATTTGATCAATTTATGCTGTACTACATTATTTTCTTTGGGTTAATCTGAGGGCCTCAGGGAAGATTAGTGTAGCTAACTGAGTTTACCCTCATAAAATAAAGTATTATTATTATTATTATTATTATTATTATTATTATTATTATTATTATTAATGTAATGTCTTTTATATGTGTGGGTATGTACAGTTTTGGATGTTGGGAGAACTGGACAATACTTATATACCGTAATCTCTTTCATATGTGTAGGTACAGTCGAACTTCAGTAGCTCGAACTCAGTTCGCTCGAACACCCGGGATTTCTCGAACACCTATAAAAGTACGGAACTTTACCCCTATATAATCAATGTTAAAATTGCTTCGATTTCTCGAACACTGATTTCTCGAAAACTCGAACTAAATTAGCAGTTCCAATAGTAAAAATCCATTGAAAAAAACATGAATAACTCGAACTAAAATTATTGACGGCTTGGATGATTAATTGGTCGTAAAAGGTTTGAAGATCGAAGCAATACCTGTAAAATGCCAAGCTTGATCTTTATAGTGATATAATCCCTAATAATTAATCTAACTATCACCAATTTCTATTTATGTACGTCTTTGTCGGCAAATTTGTTGAAATAGGTTTTAATTAATTTAAATAGGTACAAATAAATTGCTATCAAATCCGAATCGAGGTCATTGACACAATTACGTAATGCAATAATACTTATCAATACTTGGGCACAAAATTTAAACCAGAAAAGCAACAGTACACATTTTTATTTTAAGAAAATATGAATACGTAAGTAAAACAAGATTTATATATTGAAATGCAATAAAGAAACACAATTTTATTAATAGTCTCGATCACCCAGACGCTTATATAATAGCGTCTGGGATCACCTTGTTATAATTTTGCTGCCAATAGGTGGAGACAAAACAATTATTCTATTTTTAGGACCCTATTTTTAGGCCAGGAAAACCATGCAAACATGTCTATATTTATAAAATGACATCACAGTAAGATTCTCTCTTGATTGTGCATAACAATAATATTTGTTTTATTAATTGATAAAGTAATATTTTATAAAAATATTCAAATGTAAACTTTGCTACAATTTTTTATACACTTCTTGATATGAACGGAAGTAATTTTTTAGACAATAAAAATATCATCCAATCAAAAATTACGCCCAGTTTTGGGCGTAATAATAACTAGTTCAATATAGAGATGAATCCAGACGCACAAATCAAATGTAATTAAGGGTCTGGATGATCGAGACTATTTTATTAATCCAATGTGACAGGAAACTAATTGAAAAATATAAACCGATATCGATTCCGGTTCGCTCATGAACAATTTCCGGACATCTCAAGCCCTCGGTTTCTCGAACTCTCGATTTCTCGAACAATTTTTGTCGGCCCCTTAAGTTCGAGCCATCGAAGTTGGACTGTATGTACATAGTTGTAGATGTTGGGAGAACTTGACAATACTTATATACTGTAATCTCTTTTATATGTGCAGGTATGTACATAGTTGTGGATGTTGGGAGAACTTGACAATACTTATATTCTGTAATCTCTTTTATATGTGCAGGTATGTACAGAGTTGTGGATGTTGGGAGAACTTGACAATACTTATATAATGTATACATCTGACCATGGCTATCATCTAGGACAGTTTGGTATTGTTAAGGGAAAAGCTTTGCCATTTGATTTTGACACTCGAGTTCCATTCTACATGAGAGGTCCTGGTATACTGCCTAGATCAAAGTAAGTTGTCTGCCCTCTTTTGTGCTCTTCATTAAATGAGGAAGGAAAGACATTTAAGAATCTGATTAGTGTATTTGAGAAAAAAACTGCCATGACAGAAGCTTGAAAAAATTGTCATCTTTTGATGGGTACAAAGTTAATTTTTTTATTAGGCACATCCTATTTTCAGCTTGACAAATCATCAAAACATCTAATTTGTACGAGTCAAATGCACAATGAATACAAACTTCCCATTGTAATTATAAAAACAAAGATAAACTAATTACAAGTTACTGCCAAGGTATAGTGCCACTGTCTGCTGCTTGGTGTTCTTCATTACAAGTTACTGCCAAGTTATAGTGCCACTGTCTGCTGCTTGGTGTTCTTCATTACAAGTTACTGCCAAGGTATAGTGCCACTGTCTGCTGCTTGGTGTTCTTCATTACAAGTTACTGCCAAGGTATAGTGCCACTGTCTGCTGCTTGGTGTTCTTCATTACAAGTTACTGCCAAGGTATAGTGCCACTGTCTGCTGCTTGGTGTTCTTCATTACAAGTTACTGCCAAGTTATAGTGCCACTGTCTGCTGCTTGGTGTTCTTCATTACAAGTTACTGCCAAGGTATAGTGCCACTGTCTGCTGCTTGGTGTTCTTCATTACAAGTTACTGCCAAGGTATAGTGCCACTGTCTGCTGCTTGGTGTTCTTCATTACAAGTTACTGCCAAGGTATAGTGCCACTGTCTGCTGCTTGGTGTTCTTCATTACAAGTTACTGCCAAGGTATAGTGCCACTGTCTGCTGCTTGGTGTTCTTAATTAAAGTTACTGCCAAGGTATAGTGCCACTGTCTGCTGCTTGGTGTTCTTCATTACAAGTTACTGCCAAGGTATAGTGCCACTGTCTGCTGCTTGGTGTTCTTCATTACAAGTTACTGCCAAGGTATAGTGCCACTGTCTGCTGCTTGGTGTTCTTCATTACAAGTTACTGCCAAGGTATAGTGCCACTGTCTGCTGCTTGGTGTTCTTCATTACAAGTTACTGCCAAGGTATAGTGCCACTGTCTGCTGCTTGGTGTTCTTCATTACAAGTTACTGCCAAGGTATAGTGCCACTGTCTGCTGCTTGGTGTTCTTCATTACAAGTTACTGCCAAGGTATAGTGCCACTGTCTGCTGCTTGGTGTTCTTCATTACAAGTTACTGCCAAGGTATAGTGCCACTGTCTGCTGCTTGGTGTTCTTAATTAAAGTTACTGCCAAGGTATAGTGCCACTGTCTGCTGCTTGGTGTTCTTCATTACAAGTTACTGCCAAGGTATAGTGCCACTGTCTGCTGCTTGGTGTTCTTAATTAAAGTTACTGCCAAGGTATAATGCCACTGTCTGCTGCTTGGTGTTCTTCATTACAAGTTACTGCCAAGGTATAGTGCCACTGTCTGCTGCTTGGTGTTCTTCATTACAAGTTACTGCCAAGGTATAGTGCCACTGTCTGCTGCTTGGTGTTCTTCATTACAAGTTACTGCCAAGTTATAGTGCCACTGTCTGCTGCTTGGTGTTCTTCATTACAAGTTACTGCCAAGGTATAGTGCCACTGTCTGCTGCTTGGTGTTCTTCATTACAAGTTACTGCCAAGGTATAGTGCCACTGTCTGCTGCTTGGTGTTCTTCATTACAAGTTACTGCCAAGGTATAGTGCCACTGTCTGCTGCTTGGTGTTCTTAATTAAAGTTACTGCCAAGGTATAGTGCCACTGTCTGCTGCTTGGTGTTCTTCATTACAAGTTACTGCCAAGGTATAGTGCCACTGTCTGCTGCTTGGTGTTCTTCATTACAAGTTACTGCCAAGGTATAGTGCCACTGTCTGCTGCTTGGTGTTCTTCATTACAAGTTACTGCCAAGGTATAGTGCCACTGTCTGCTGCTTGGTGTTCTTCATTACAAGTTACTGCCAAGGTATAGTGCCACTGTCTGCTGCTTGGTGTTCTTCATTACAAGTTACTGCCAAGGTATAGTGCCACTGTCTGCTGCTTGGTGTTCTTCATTACAAGTTACTGCCAAGGTATAGTGCCACTGTCTGCTGCTTGGTGTTCTTCATTACAAGTTACTGCCAAGGTATAGTGCCACTGTCTGCTGCTTGGTGTTCTTCATTACAAGTTACTGCCAAGTTATAGTGCCACTGTCTGCTGCTTGGTGTTCTTCATTACAAGTTACTGCCAAGGTATAGTGCCACTGTCTGCTGCTTGGTGTTCTTCATTACAAGTTACTGCCAAGTTATAGTGCCACTGTCTGCTGCTTGGTGTTCTTCATTACAAGTTACTGCCAAGTTATAGTGCCACTGTCTGCTGCTTGGTGTTCTTCATTACAAGTTACTGCCAAGGTATAGTGCCACTGTCTGCTGCTTGGTGTTCTTCATTACAAGTTACTGCCAAGGTATAGTGCCACTGTCTGCTGCTTGGTGTTCTTCATTACAAGTTACTGCCAAGGTATAGTGCCACTGTCTGCTGCTTGGTGTTCTTCATTACAAGTTACTGCCAAGGTATAGTGCCACTGTCTGCTGCTTGGTGTTCTTCATTACAAGTTACTGCCAAGTTATAGTGCCACTGTCTGCTGCTTGGTGTTCTTCATTACAAGTTACTGCCAAGGTATAGTGCCACTGTCTGCTGCTTGGTGTTCTTAATTAAAGTTACTGCCAAGGTATAGTGCCACTGTCTGCTGCTTGGTGTTCTTAATTAAAGTTACTGCCAAGGTATAGTGCCACTGTCTGCTGCTTGGTGTTCTTCATTACAAGTTACTGCCAAGGTATAGTGCCACTGTCTGCTGCTTGGTGTTCTTCATTACAAGTTACTGCCAAGTTATAGTGCCACTGTCTGCTGCTTGGTGTTCTTCATTACAAGTTACTGCCAAGGTATAGTGCCACTGTCTGCTGCTTGGTGTTCTTAATTAAAGTTACTGCCAAGGTATAGTGCCACTGTCTGCTGCTTGGTGTTCTTCATTACAAGTTACTGCCAAGGTATAGTGCCACTGTCTGCTGCTTGGTGTTCTTCATTACAAGTTACTGCCAAGGTATAGTGCCACTGTCTGCTGCTTGGTGTTCTTCATTACAAGTTACTGCCAAGTTATAGTGCCACTGTCTGCTGCTTGGTGTTCTTCATTACAAGTTACTGCCAAGGTATAGTGCCACTGTCTGCTGCTTGGTGTTCTTCATTAAAGTTGTTAGGAAAGGCACGTAGAGGATAGAGTATTTGAACAAGAACAAGGTCTGGCACAAGCTTAATAGCAAGCACCACATCTGTGAATCTCTATACAGTAACATGCATGTGTGTAAACAAAGTAACATGATCCAGATGGTAGCTAAGCTATCTGAAGAAAAATTTTTTTTTTTAATTTTAAAGTAGACTTAAAAATCAATTTGACTTGTTTTTTAAGTGTTTATTTTTTAAATAATAACTTAAATGTCAGACACAATTTTTGCATTATCTGAAATGCTGACATAAATATGTAACTAGAATGAGGTACTGTTCAGGAGCTAGGAAATATAAAAATAAATATAAAAATGTGTGATGCTGGCATTTAGGCTGTGTCTGTATTCATATTAAAATCAGACTTGGTAACAGAATGTTGTGCATGAAAATTAATCCTAACAAGTTCATTGGGTATTCGATTTCAAATGTCTCTTGAAGTTGTAAACTTGGCCAACAACAGCGTGTAATTCAAACATTATTGAAGTGATTTACTATTGTGATCATGAAGCCATGAATGGTGACGCCAGATTAACGAGTCAAAATAGAGAACACTGGATTGCATTTTCCTCTGCAGTCGTATTTTTTATGCAACCATTTTTTTATATTTTGCAGAATATCCAATATCGTGGTGAATGTTGACATAGCAGCTACAATTCTAGATATTGCAGGAATAGAAATACCGGAACATTTTGATGGGAAGTCTCTGATGAGGTTAATCAGAGCATATAGAGACCCACAAAAGTAGGTCAACCATATAGAGACCCACAAATGTAGGTCAACCATATAGAGACCCACAAAAGTAGGTCAACCATATACAACAAACCAATCAGAAACCAATCCATATTTTGTAGGAAATGCTGGAAATAGAAATCTGAGAAATCATAAAGACGTTAATTTTATAAATAAGATGTCTTGTTAGACAGTGCTGTAAATTTGCTAACAGAGAGTGACAGCCTCAAAATCAGAAACACACAATACAATCGTCTCCTTGAAATCACATGATCTGAAAACAGTTCGCATTTTTATCATTTTAAATATTACAACTTTAATGAAAACTCAGAGAAATAATGCCATTAAAGAAGCAGGTTTAGTAAACTTGGTCTATGTTGATTTGCTTGGTTTAATGAAACAAGAAGCATGTTTAGTATATAAACTTGGTCTATGTTGATTTGCTTGGTTTAATGAAACAAGAAGCATGTTTAGTATATAAACTTGGTCTATGTTGATTTGCTTGGTTTAATGAAACAAGAAGCATGTTTAGTATATAAACTTGGTCTATGTTGATTTGCTTGGTTTAATTAAACAAGAAGCATGTTTAGTATATAAACTTGGTCTATGTTGATTTGCTTGGTTTAATGAAACAAGAAGCATGTTTAGTATATAAACTTGGTCCATGTTGATTTGCTTGGTTTAATTAAACAAGAAGCATGTTTAGTATATAAACTTGGTCTATGTTGATTTTCTTGGTTTAATGAAACAAGAAGCATGTTTAGTATATAAACTTGGTCTATGTTGATTTGCTTGGTTTAATGAAACAAGAAGCATGTTTAGTATATAAACTTGGTCCATGTTGATTTGCTTGGTTTAATGAAACAAGAAGCATGTTTAGTATATAAACTTGGTCTATGTTGATTTGCTTGGTTTAATGAAACAAGAAGCATGTTTAGTATATAAACTTGGTCTATGTTGATTTGCTTGGTTTAATGAAACAAGAAGCATGTTTAGTATATAAACTTGGTCTATGTTGATTTGCTTGGTTTAATGAAACAAGAAGCATGTTTAGTATATAAACTTGGTCTATGTTGATTTGCTTGGTTTAATGAAACAAGAAGCATGTTTAGTATATAAACTTGGTCTATGTTGATTTGCTTGGTTTAATGAAACAAGAAGCATGTTTAGTATATAAACTTGGTCCATGTTGATTTGCTTGGTTTAATTAAACAAGAAGCATGTTTAGTATATAAACTTGGTCCATGTTGATTTGCTTGGTTTAATGAAACAAGAAGCATGTTTAGTATATAAACTTGGTCCATGTTGATTTGCTTGGTTTAATTAAACAAGAAGCATGTTTAGTATATAAACTTGGTCCATGTTGATTTGCTTGGTTTAATGAAACAAGTGTGGCCTCCTAAATCTGTGGACATCCTGAACTGTAAACTTGCTACAGTTGTCTTGAGTGAAAGCCCTCAGTGTTATATTTGGTAAATTATATCTCAACAATATAGTTCAATATTTTTGTAGAGCTGTAGTATTGCAATTTTAACATCATAAGAATAGGTCATGTGATCAATGCAAGTCCTGTGTTGGTCCATTTGAATTTGCAAATCAGATTTAAGCTTACAAATAACATTGAATTTTCAAAATACATTCACATTGTTCATTGTATATTTTAAGCATGCCCACATATTTGTTCTTATCTTCATGACACACAGTTAACACACCACACATAAGCTTCACACTTATGAGTACATTTATCGTTTCAGTGTAGACAGCAAAGGCTTCGTAAAAACCAGAAAAAGATGGGGAGATACAATCCTGCTGGAAAGAGGGTAATTCTGTAAAATTGTACTTTTTTCCTTTAGAAATTTGTTTTAAAATTGGTAAGACCATAAACAAATCCTAGATTCCCATCCCGGCTCACCCTGATTTTTGTCTCGCCTGCGACGAAAGTCGCTGGAGGCGAGACATATGTATGGGAATCCGGCGGCGGCGGCGGCGGCGGCGGCGGTGGCCGGCGGCGTAAACACTTGACATCTTACTTCATATCTTTGTAAGCCCAAGCCCTAGGTCCATCAAATTTGGTCCAGAGGTAGCTTATGATGAGTACTTGCCAGTCAGTCACCTGTCACCTGACCTTGACCTCAATTTCACGGTCCAGCGACTACGTTAAAGTTTTTGGGTTACGACAGTTCCTCTGTAACTACGCATGGAAGGATGACAATATTTGGTGTATAGGTTGCTGATGACTAGTACATGACTGTCTGGTAGGTGTCACCTGACCTTGACCTCAATTTCACGGTCCAGCGACTACGTTAAAGTTTTTGGGTTACGACAGTTCCTCTGTAACTACGCATGGTAGGATGACAATATTTGGTGTATAGGTTGCTGATGACTAGTACATGACTGTCTGGTAGGTGTCACCTGACCTTGACCTCAATTTCACGGTCCAGCGACTACGTTAAAGTTTTGGGGTTACGACAGTTCCTCTGTAACTACGCATGGTAGGATGACAATATTTGGTGTATAGGTTGCTGATGACTAGTACATGACTGTCTGGTAGGTGTCACCTGACCTTGACCTCAATTTCACGGTCCAGCGACTACGTTAAAGTTTTGGGGTTACGACAGTTCCTCTGTAACTATGCATGGTAGGATGACAATATTAGGTGTATAGGTTGCTGATGACTAGTACATGACTGTCTGGTAGGTGTCAACTGACCTTGACCTCAATTTCACGGTCCAGCGACTACGTTAAAGTTTTGGGGTTACGACAGTTCCTCTGTAACTACACATGGTAGGATGACAATATTTGGTGTATAGGTTGCTGATGACTAGTACATGACTGTCTGGTAGGTGTCACCTGATCTTGACCTCAATTTCACGGTCCAGCGACTGCGTTAAAGTTTTTGGGTTACGATAGTTCCTCTGTAACTACGCATGGTAGGATGACAATATTTGGTATATAGGTTGCTGATTAATAGTACATGACTGTCTGGTAGGTTCCACCTGACCTTGACCTCAATTTCACGGTCCAGTGACTACGTTAAAGTTTTTGGGTTACGGCTGTTCCCCTGTAACTATGCAGGGTATGGTGACAATATTTTGTATACAGGCCGCTGCTGATATTTAATGCTATTTACGTAATGCTTATGACGAAATTTATTTTCGTTACTGATGCCGAATGCAGGCGAGACGTTTTTCTGTGTCCACACTTGTTTAATTTCTAAAATCACATTTTGAAAAAAATATTCAGCTGTAAATTCAGCAATTATCCCAATATCCCATATCTAATAATATACAATTACTGCACTTGAACGAGATCAATATGAGGTTTTATGGAGCAGGGTTGAATAATATTGAACGAGGCGAAGCCGAGTTCAATATTATACTACCCTGCTCCATAAAACCTCATATTGATCAAGTTCAAGTGTAGTAATTGTTTTATTACATAATTTATTGAGCCACGAAATGGAATATACAGGATTTCTTTCCCGAAAGTGACTGTCTTTCATAATGTTTATTTTCTCGAAAATCGGTAAAATATCGACATAATCCACGATGAAATGCTTGCAGTGGTTATTTCTTGTATAATGTCCCATCCTCAGTCCTTGCTGTGCATAAAATTTACAAAGAATAGAGTTCAATTCCCAAGGGTCTGCCGTTTCCAAACTAACTGACATATCCGTTTCACGTAAATATTTCGTAAAAAACCTAATCGCTTGCTCTGTCGATTTGCGAGTGTTGACAGCATCTCTTTTCTTAATGATTTCTTTAATTTCCAAGTTAGTAATATCTGCAAATCTTCGCTTATTAGCACCAGAACTATCCGTATTACGTTCACATGTTTACAAACAACAATATAATCGAACATCATTCAGAACGATAATTTTGATTGGTTCGGGGGATTAAACAAAGAAGATTTGATTGGCTATCGTATTTCCGTTGCTGGAAACAGTACGTGTTTAAAAAATACGCCAATACAAAAATTCACTACCACATATTGGTTTTTGAATTTTCTTCCTCATTAACATATTTGCGGGTTCAATTCTCACTGCAGGCAGGGTGTACTCGACTCCAATCTTAATTGACAAGAATTGCTAGTTTTCCTACCGCAGGTCAGGGGTTTTCTCCGAGTACTCCAACTTCCTCCCCCAATAAAAACTGTACGCCATGATATAGCTGAAAAATTGTTGAAAGTGACATTAAAACACCATACAAACAAAAAAAACATTAACATATTGGACAACAATGAAAGTGTTGACTCTGAATACTAATCGTTGTGATCCTACATTAAATTAAACTATCACTGAATAAAGAAATAATTCATGGGGGGGGGGGGGTCATGAATATCTACTGATTTTACCACGGGTTTGCCCTTTATGCCAAATATTTTACCCCAATGACTTATTTCAATTCTAATAGGACGTATCAACTAACCACAGACTTTCTGTCTCCTCTTCTGTCCACTGATTTACTGCCCTGATAGGATGTATCAACTAACCACAGACTTTCTGTCTCCTCTTCTGTCCACTGATTTACTGCCCTGATAGTTTCACAGACTCCCTGTCTCCTCTTCTGTCCACTGATTTACTGCCCTGATAGGATGTATCAACTAACCACAGACTCCCTGTCTCCTCTTCTGTCCACTGATTTACTGCCCTGATAGGATGTATCAACTAACCACAGACTCCATGCCTCCTCTTCTGTCCACTGATTTACTGCCCTGATAGGATGTATCAACTAACCACAGACTCCCTGCCTCCTCTTCTGTCCACTGATTTACTGCCCTGTTAGTTTTCCTTTATGTTGACCGTTGTGAGTTTTCATATAGTTTACTTTTAGAAAGGCTAACACTAATGTTAGATTACCAGAATGGTTTGCATTTTTAGGAAAATATCACCCAAAAAATATAAAGACATGATGAGAGAACAGAAAAGAACATTCATGGAGAACTTAGTTAACATGCCAAATATCCCAGACAGTATTTTACAGTACGCCACACCAAAACAACGACAGATTTATAAAGAATGTTCTAAACCTGAAAACAAGTCACCATGTAAACCAGACCAGGTAAGGTTACTGTGTCTCTAGGACTCTAGGAAGGTAGATATAAGTGTAGATTACCTTAAGACACCACCTGCATTGAACAATTTTATTTCCATAATTACCGTATAAGTGGTTTTTTCGCGTGTGGAAAATTTAGCGTTTTTGTTAAAAACTATGTGAGTTTATTTTGGCATAGTGTAATTTTCGCGGTCCGTAATCAAAATGAATAACTCTATCATTTGCCCCAATATTTCGCGCGTTTTTATTTTCGCGTTCCAACTTTTACCGCGAATGTAGCGAAAATTAAATCACCGCAAAAAAAACCACTTATACGGTATAACACCTGTAGGGTATTAGGAGTGTTAGAGCTCTCTATCATATCTCTGGGATGGGAATTTGTATGTATTTTGAAGACCCAGCGAGTTTTTAGTTAATATGTTTTAATTGTGCTGAACAAAGTTGAAATATTTCTTAATGGATGTCAACCAATCTCTTTATATATTTTTTTTAGTCTTATACAATGACCTGTCAGGTATTTTCTACCTATTGATCAATCAGTTCTTAATACAGATAACAGCTGTTTAGAAAACTGCTTCAATCCATTTTCTTTAAAGCTCTCCAGCAGTAATAGCTGACATTTAAATTGCAGCTACTCATGCATGACTCTGGTAACTTTAAACTTCTAATCTGGGAGAGATTGTCATAGGGTATAATGCAGGTGGAAATAAGTTAGATCACATGAGATAATATATCAGTTTCACATGAAAAGAATTTACAGTACAATTAACAGGGACCTTGCAAGATTTTTATGTTGTGCACCCTAAAGCCTGAAATTCTTCATTCAAAATCAGTGTTCAATCTAGAGTGCACCATTGCCCCATTCCCGCATTTTTTGTTGAATTGACAAGCTTAAAAAACCTCCTTGGTCATTACTGGCACAACATAATTTTTCATTGCTTTGAGAAATTCCCCCATAGTCAACAGCTTTGAGAAAGTCCCTTTAAAATATACCTGAAATTTAACTGTATTCTCGGTCCTAAGTACGCTTTTTATCATGTACAATTACAATTTAGCAAGCGTCTAAATCACGTAGACAATATATTATCGATTTTTGTCTCGCCTGCGACGAAAGTCGCTGGAGGCGAGACATATGTATGGGAATCCGGCGGCGGCGGCGGCGTAAACACTTGACATCTTAATACATATCTTTGTAAGCCCAAGCCCTAGGTCCATCAAATTTGGTCCAGAGGTAGCTTATGATGAGTACTTGCCAGTCAGTCACCTGTCACCTGACCTTGACCTCAATTTCACGGTCCAGCGACTACGTAAAAGTTTTAGGGTTACGACAGTTCCTCTGTAACTACGCATGGTAGGATGACAATATTTGGTGTATAGGTTGCTGATGACTAGTACATGACTGTCTGGTAGGTGTCACCTGACCTTGACCTCAATTTCACGGTCCAGCGACTACGTTAAAGTTTTTGGGTTACGACAGTTCCTCTGTAACTACGCATGGTAGGATGACAATATTTGGTGTATAGGTTGCTGATGACTAGTACATGACTGTCTGGTAGGTGTCACCTGACCTTGACCTCAATTTCACGGTCCAGTGACTACGTTAAAGTTTTTGGGTTACGACAGTTCCTCTGTAACTACGCATGGTAGGATGACAATATTTGGTGTATAGGTTGCTGATGACTAGTACATGACTGTCTGGTAGGTGTCACCTGACCTTGACCTCAATTTCACGGTCCAGTGACTACGTTAAAGTTTTTGGGTTACGACAGTTCCTCTGTAACTACGCATGGTAGGATGACAATATTTGGTGTATAGGTTGCTGATGACTAGTACATGACTGTCTGGTAGGTGTCACCTGACCTTGACCTCAATTTCACGGTCCAGCGACTACGTTAAAGTTTTTGGGTTACGACAGTTCCTCTGTAACTACGCATGGTAGGATGACAATATTTGGTGTATAGGTTGCTGATGACTAGTACATGACTGTCTGGTAGGTGTCACCTGACCTTGACCTCAATTTCACGGTCCAGCGACTACGTTAAAGTTTTTGGGTTACGACAGTTCCTCTGTAACTACACATGGTAGGATGAAAATATTTGGTGTATAGGTTGCTGATGACTAGTACATGACTGTCTGGTAGGTGTCACCTGACCTTGACCTCAATTTCACGGTCCAGCGACTACGTTAAAGTTTTTGGGTTACGATAGTTCCTCTGTAACTACGCATGGTAGGATGACAATATTTGTTATATAGGTTGCTGATGAATAGTACATGACTGTCTGGTAGGTTCCACCTGACCTTGACCTCAATTTCACGGTCCTGCAACTACGTTAAAATTTTTGGGTTACGGCTGTTCCCCTGTAACTATGCAGGGTATGGTGACAATATTTTGTATACAGGCCGCTGCTGATATTAAATGCTATTTACGTAATGCTTATGACGAAATTTATTTTCGTTACTGATGCGGAATACAGGCGAGACGTTTTTCTGTGTCCACACTTGTTTTATAATGT
Organism: Limnoperna fortunei; assembly: GCA_944474755.1. NCBI lineage: Eukaryota > Metazoa > Mollusca > Bivalvia > Mytilida > Modiolidae > Limnoperna > Limnoperna fortunei. Next base: position 57,398,146 of record OX104124.1, read on the forward strand.
GTTGTTCATGCTTCAAGATGAAGCGTATTTCTTCATATTTTACTCCCATCGGAGATAAACGTGCACTTTTTGTCCGGTTATTATGTCTCTATATTGGTTTTATTGACCACTAGCTATAAATTCTGGCCCCCTATGGTAAGTTATAAGGGCCATCATGACCCCCTTAGGCCAAATTCTAGATTGAACACTGCAAAATGGCATGTTTTGATTGCATATAATAAACTTGCTTCTCTTTTTTTATGTTCCAAGACAAAATAGTATATAGGAAGCTAAGCCACTGATCACAGTTAACACTGGGTAGGGTGCTACCAATCTTTGAAATCACATTATGGAATACTTATAGCTGTAGTTATTATAATTCCTTGAAAATTCTTAAAAATATTTTTACAAATGATGGATTTTTACAGAAATAAGTTATACAAAATCATTTTTGAAGGTAACAAGATTCAAATAAATGAATTTAAGGTTTATAAATTCTCTGGGATGTTACCATTGAACAGAAGTCTACTGAAACATTAAATATACATTGATGTTATGTAATACTGTTTATAATATTATATGATACTGTACATAACATTATATTATATGATACTGTACATTATATAAATGGTTTATTTATTATTTTCTTTGAAATTCTTTTTCTTTTTTTATTTAAAGAAATTTCATTGTGTCCATGACCCCACAAGACAGTTACCGCGATTACAAAAATGTGGAGCAGCTGATGACATCCCAGAACCAATTGTTGAAAAGGATGAACCTGACCCATGTCAATGTAAAAAACGGAGAAAACGTAGAAGAATTGCTCGACAGGAAAGAAAATTAATTAGACAGCTGACACAGTCTCAAGTTAAAACTAGTAGGTCAATATAATTTACAAGACAATCCCTACATTACAGAGGATTTTCATATAAAGCACCTGCCAACTAGGGACAGCTGTTAAGGTATCCATAGAACGAATAATCGTACCCTCGCTTTTTTTTGGCGACGGTACGAATTTAGTCCCATTACTTGTAATGTAGCAGAGCGGGAGTGAATCACTCCTGGCACTTTGATGTCAAACTTAAGTTGCATATATAATCTGCCATGGTCAATCTTGATATCTTTCAACAGTGTCACATTTTTTTATCGGTTTCGTGTTTAAGATATGTCATTATTGATAGGTGATGATAGTTATTGAAGTTTTTAATAACCCACTGTGCGTGTTGTAATAATTGACATTCGTGTCTCTGTCTAATTACGTTTACTACAGGAAAAACATTGAAAGAACCCGACACTGAATGATGTGTTGTATCATGGGGAAAGTATATGTAAAATTCTGGATTCTTACTACGGATTGGTTGTTACAGTATGCAAATTAGCTCGATTATACTAAAATTAGGTCACATTATCCATATATGGAAAAATGATCAACATAACATGTTCCACTTGCATCTTCAAAGACGAAAAAGGAAATTTCTTCAATAATGATCGTTTCCTGTTTTTTTGGCAATGTTTGAGGATTTTATAACATAAAGAAGATGAATATTTTGTTTGAAATCATATAATAGACCAAAGTTAGAATTTTTTTAAAAATACATTATGAGCAATAGGACTTAATTTTGCCGTTAATCAGACAAATCATAAAACTAACTTCAGATTATAACTGCAGTGAAATTCGGCCTAAGGTATCCAGACCACAATAGTCCATGTGATCATATTTTGGTGTCTCAGATGAAAATTGTTTTTCAGTGAAGCAGACCTCTGTGATATTTGGCAAATATTGTAAATACTATTGTAGTAATTTTTTTTTTCTCAAAACTGTTAACATTGACAAAGTAAAACAATATATTTAATTTATATCATTAATTAGCAATACATTAATTTAATAAAGCTGATAAATTTGATGAAACTTGCACAAAATCTTTGTCACATAGTCTCATTGTGCACATATTTTAAATTTTGATAAGAAAGATTTTTGGGGTTTCCCATTAAAAAACATGGACATCCACTTACACCACTGAATGGAATTTAATGCAACTTACAGATTCTTTGTCACATAGTCCCATTGTGACCTGATATTTAACATTTAACAGAGTGGGAAGGGGAGACAATCTAGAATGTTTGCCCACCATGTGCCCACTCCGACAGTGGACAGGGGAGACAATCTAGAATGTTTGCCCATCATGTGCTCACCCCCACAGTGGACCAGTGGAAAAATCAAAATCCATGTAAGATCCACATTAGATGTAGTGTATAGAGGGATAAATTATATGAAAACTAATCACATTTTAAAAAATTTAAATGATAGTTGATAATGGTAGGCATGCCATTGTACTGGAGTGATATAACAAGAAAATGTTGAAATATTTAAAAATTAATAACCTTTCTTATTCAGGAAAACAGAGAACAAAACTGATCAGGAAAAGAAGATCCTACATTGATCAAAACAATGTAATTCCAGGTATGACTTATTGTGTCTCATCGTCTTCTTGTTTACAGTTTGTTATATACTAGTAATATATTCTACATACATATATAAAGCAACAACAATCTAGCTTAATTATTGTTGGGGGGCCTCGGTGGCCAAGTGGTTAAGGTAGTTCATTTATTATTGATCAAGTGGTCTCCCAACACTGAGATTGTGAGTTAAAGTCTCAGTTCAGGCAGGGTGCACTCGATTCCCATCTTAATAGACAAGGATTGCCAGTTTTCTACTGGTACTTTGGTTTCCTCCCCCTTAAAAACTGGACGCCATGATATAGCTGAGAAATTGCTGAAAGTGGCGTTAAGCATCATTCAAACAGACAAACAAACAAAATAATTAGTGTTAGATCAGCCAGATCAGACAGATACAGTTACAAATAATATAGTTATTAAATGTAAATAATTATAACAACACTATAGTTTTTATTTCTGGCCACACAAAGTGGCAGGGTATTATTCAGGCTTTCAAGCTGGCCCTTATTTTCCTAATTTTCCTTATTTTTTACAAGGTCATCCAAATGGTCTTCTGAATTGGTAATTAACTTTTGTACTATTGTTCTGTGTCCAAAATTGTGAGTAAATCTAATTTTTCAGTCTAAATTCATTAGAAAATAGCACATTTTATCCCTTATTTTGTTTAAAAACCCCAAAAAATTCATAAAATTAGCCCTTATTTTTTGAGAATTTTTCCCTAAAAAATCCCTTATTTTTTGCAAAAAGGGGCTTGAAAGCCTGTATGATACACTTGTTTTGGGTATTAGTGTCTGTCCATGCCCCTGTGGTTTCCAGATGATTACTTGAAACATTAAAAAGATTTTGTTAAAACTTTGCACAGCTGTTTAATTCTTAAAAAATGAAGATCAAGTTGAATTTTCAGCACAATCCCATTTAGTTGTTAAGTTAGTCCAATTTAAAACAGTTTTTATAAGTCCAAGGTCAAGCTAAAAATTGTCTTCTGAGAAGGATTGTTACGAAAATTTAGCTGTTGTTATTGGCTGATTTGCAATTCAGTAAAATGTCTACTATGGTGGAGTTTCTCGAAGTCTTCTAGTTGATTTATCCCACTTTGGCATTTGTTTAATACCTTAAAAAAGAGTGGCCTGTGGATTTAAAGTAACAAGTAATGAACAGTTTAAAAACAAACTGTTTGCTTATTTGCATAGTGAAAGCTGTCTGTTTGTCCTACATACTGGATCTTACAAGTGATTGACAGGAAGATATAATAGTGTTGTTATAATTATATACCTCTGATAACTGTACATTTTATATGTCCAATATAAGTTTAACATTTCTGTATTTACACTAGTGCTTTCATGTTTACAAACAATCTTCAGGTGTGTACAGACATAAGTATAGTAACCATGACAACTGTTTTATGTACATTAATGTACATATATTGTTTTAATCCTACAATTTCATTTTAATGATAGAATTTATGATTCTACTTGAAGCAACTCAAAAGACAACCTTTAGAGAAGGTTAAAAATGAACTGTGGCATGTGCATTTTTTTCCTTTCAGTAAGGCGAGCTAATAAATATACAACATAGAACATGTATGTATATTGTCCGTAAATATGAAGTTCATTTGTACAAGCTTCAGAAACAGGGCTGAAAGTGAGGTTTTGTAAAGCTTTCCGCCTCCGGTTTGTACAAGCTTCAGAAACAGGGCTGAAAGTGAGGTTTTGTAAAGCTTTCCGCCTCCGGTTTGTACAAGCTTCAGAAACAGGGCTGAAAGTGAGGTTTTGTAAAGCTTTCCGCCTCGGGTTTGTACAAGCTTCAGAAACAGGACTGAAAGTGAGGTTTTGTAAAGCTTTCCGCCTCGGGTTTGTACAAGCTTCAGAAACAGGACTGAAAGTGAGGTTTTGTAAAGCTTTCCGCCTCGGGTTTGTACAAGCTTCAGAAACAGGACTGAAAGTGAGGTTTTGTAAAGCTTTCCGCCTCGGGTTTGTACAAGCTTCAGAAACAGGACTGAAAGTGAGGTTTTGTAAAGCTTTCCGCCTCGGGTTTGTACAAGCTTCAGAAACAGGACTGAAAGTGAGGTTTTGTAAAGCTTTCCGCCTCGGGTTTGTACAAGCTTCAGAAACAGGACTGAAAGTGAGGTTTTGTAAAGCTTTCCGCCTCGGGTTTGTAACTGGTACAAAATACAAGTATTGACCATGAAGAAGACTGTGTTATATGCATTTATTTGTCCATCACCATTCACTCATTATTCATGAAAAAGGCACTAGTAGAATTTAATTGTGTACTAAATTGCAACAGCAAGAACCATATTTTTCCGACTAATTCAAGACAGTATTACTGTGAATAACAGCATTTCTAAAAGACATGTAAAGGAAAAGTCAGTCCAGTTTAATTTAATGTTGACCTTGAAGTCTTGCCCTAAAGGGCAAGTCAAGGATTTAACTTGTGATTGTAAGCATAGAAACCCTCCACCAGATTCTGCTCATATGAAGTATAATAATAACAAATTGTTTTATTATTTTATATTTATTGTCTGTCTAGCACTTCAGCCTATAGAAAGGAAATGTCGTGTATTACAGAACAATACAGTGTCATGTGACCAGATCTTATATGAAGACTTTGATGCATGGAAGGTTCACAAGGACCAGCTAGATGACATGATACAAGAATACAGGAAGATGCTGGAAGATTTAAGGGTAACTTCAATTCGAATTTTTTTTATCATTAAAAACTATACGATAATATAAATAGAAACTCAACAACAATTGCTGTCAATTCAAGGTATATACAGAAGTGACTTTTAGATTTCTGAGTACGTTAATATAGTACGATGACCAAACACGACTGGTATAGAGGTCACCTGCTACTTATCACCAGAGTGTCAACACTAAAGTTGTGAGTTTGAATCTGACTTTGTTCAGTGTTTGCTTGACTTAGCCATAATTGACATGAATTGCTAGTTTTCCTGCTGAAGTATGTAGTAAAACAAAAAATGTGTCAGAATTTAATCTTAAGTGTTGCCTCACAAGTTCCTGTCAATTTTTTTGTAGAAAGTCTGCATCTCGGGATAGCCACATTATAGTAGTTGAGAGTTCAATTCAAATCTTCCGTTGACACAGTTCATTGTAATTTATTGTCTGTAGTTTATAGATTTAAACATTAAAAAGCTCTTTACCTAACAGAAATACAGAAGACATTTGAAGAAAGAGAAACCAAAAGAAACATTTTTGACCCAATACGATAAAACTGATGATTTCCTGGATACTGTGGACATGCCTGATTCCACGCCTTCCTGTAACTGTGACAACGAGACTTTGTAAGTAATTAACGACCATGTTATGTTATATTGTCATGTCCACGCGATCTATACTGGTACCGTAATTATAATACGCATTGATGCAAACCCAAACAAGAATTCATTCAATCAGTTTAGGGACCTAACAGGCAAAATGGTGAATGTAGTTCGTCATGTACTGATGATTACCAACATTTGTGTTATTCCAGCTGAATTTCAGGCATGGTGTGCTCGATCAATAATTAACATGGTTTGTCAGTTTTCCAGTAGAAGTTTTCCACTCGTTTTATACCCCAATATAAACTGGATGCCATGATATACATTGCTGAAAATGGTGTAAAAACTCCAAATGATGTATAGTATTTGACTTCTTATGTATAATACTCAGTGGCTGAGTGGTTAAGGTAGTTAGTCATCTACTATTGATCACGTGCCTGTCAACATTGGGGTTGTGAGTTTGAGTCTCTGTATCTTGCGTTAATCATTAATATTATAATATCTGTCTATGTATTTATTGCCTCCTGAAGAAAATAAGGTATCCCTTAAATAATAGTGATAACTGGTGCACATCCAATACTTACATTATCTAAAGAAAATGACCTGTGATGTTACAGGGCAATAAGTATCTGAGGTTTTATTGTTGTTTTCAGTGATGACAAAAAAGAGGCTATTAAAGAATCCAGAAAAGAAAGAAAGAGAAGAAAAAGGAAAAATAAAAAATGGAAAAAGACAAGAGACTGTAATCAGCCGAATATGTTATGTACATCTCATGACAATGATCACTGGAAAACACCTCCTCTGTGGAACTGTAAGTATTATCTCCCCTTATAGAGAGACTGTAATCAGCCAAATATGTTATGTACATCTCATGACAATGATCACTGGAAAACACCTCCTCTGTGGAACTGTAAGTATTATCTCCCCTTATAGAGAGACTGTAATCAGCCCAATGTGTTATGTACATCTCGTGACAATGATCACTGGAAAACACCTCCTCTGTGGAACTGTAAGTATTATCTCCCCTTATAGAGAGACTGTAATCAGCCGAATATGTTATGTACATCTCATGACAATGATCACTGGAAAACACCTCCGCTGTGGAACTGTAAGTATTATCTCCCCTTATAGAGAGACTGTAATCAGCCTAATATGTTATGTAGGTCACATGACAATGATCACAGGGAAACACCTCCTCTGTGGAACTGTAAGTATTATCTCCCCTTATAGAGAGACTGTAATCAGCCTAATTATGTAGGTTACAATGATCACTGGGAAACACCTCCTCTGTGGAACTGTAAGTATTATCTCCCCTTATAGAGAGACTGTAATCAGCCCAATATGTTATGTTGGTCACATGACAATGATCACTGGAAAACACCTCCTCTGTGGAACTGTAAGTATTATCTCCCCTTATAGAGAGACTGTAATCAGCCCAATATATTATGTGCATCTCGTGACAATGATTACTGGAAAACACCTCCTCTGTGGAACTGTAAGTATTATCTCCCCTTATAGAGAGACTGTAATCAGCCCAATATGTTATGTGCATCTCATGACAATGATCACTGGAAAACACCTCCTCTGTGGAACTGTAAGTATTATCTCCCCTTATAGAGAGACTGTAATCAGCCCAATATGTTATGTGCATCTCATGACAATGATCACTGGAAAACACCTCCTCTGTGGAACTGTAAGTATTATCTCCCCTTATAGAGAGACTGTAATCAGCTCAATGTTATGTAGGTCACAATGATCACTGGAAAACACCTCCTCTGTGGAACTGTATTATCTCCCCTTATAGAGAGACTGTAATCAGCCCAATGTGTTATGTAGGTCACAATGATCACTGGGAAACACCTCCTCTGTGGAACTGTAAGTATTATCTCCCCTTATAGAGAGACTGTAATCAGCTCAATGTTATGTAGGTCACATGACAATGATCACAGGAAAACACCTCCTCTGTGGAACTGTAAGTATTATCTCCCCTTATAGAGAGACTGTAATCAGCCCAATATGTTATGTGCATCTCGTGACAATGATCACTGGAAAACACCTCCTCTGTGGAACTGTAAGTATTATCTCCCCTTATAGAGAGACTGTAATCAGCTCAATGTTATGTAGGTCACAATGATCACTGGAAAACACCTCCTCTGTGGAACTGTAAGTATTATCTCCCCTTATAGAGAGACTGTAATCAGCCCAATGTGTTATGTAGGTCACAATGATCACTGGGAAACACCTCCTCTGTGGAACTGTAAGTATTATCTCCCCTTATAGAGAGACTGTAATCAGCTCAATGTTATGTAGGTCACATGACAATGATCACAGGAAAACACCTCCTCTGTGGAACTGTAAGTATTATCTCCCCTTATAGAGAGACTGTAATCAGCCCAATATATTATGTGCATCTCGTGACAATGATCACTGGAAAACACCTCCTCTGTGGAACTGTAAGTATTATCTCCCCTTATAGAGAGACTGTAAACAGCCCAATATGTTATGTGCATCTCATGACAATGATCACTGGAAAACACCTCCTCTGTGGAACTGTAAGTATTATCTCCCCTTATAGAGAGACTGTAATCAGCCCAATATGTTATGTGCATCTCATGACAATGATCACTGGAAAACACCTCCTGTGGAACTGTAAGTATTATCTCCCCTTATAGAGAGACTGTAATCAGCTCAATGTTATGTAGGTCACAATGATCACTGGAAAACACCCCCTTTGTGGAACTGTAAGTATTATCTCCCCTTATAGAGAGACTGTAATCAGCCCAATGTGTTATGTAGGTCACAATGATCACTGGGAAACACCTCCTCTGTGGAACTGTAAGTATTATCTCCCCTTATAGAGAGACTGTAATCAGCTCAATGTTATGTAGGTCACAATGATCACAGGAAAACACCTCCTCTGTGGAACTGTAAGTATTATCTCCCCTTATAGTGAGACTGTAATCAGCCCAATGTGTTATGTAGGTCACAATGATCACTGGGAAACACCTCCTCTGTGGAACTGTAAGTATTATCTCCCCTTATAGAGAGACTGTAATCAGCCCAATATGTTATGTGCATCTCGTGACAATGATCACTGGAAAACACCTCCTCTGTGGAACTGTAAGTATTATCTCCCCTTATAGAGAGACTGTAATCAGCTCAATGTTATGTAGGTCACAATGATCACTGGAAAACACCTCCTCTGTGGAACTGTAAGTATTATCTCCCCTTATAGAGAGACTGTAATCAGCCCAATGTGTTATGTAGGTCACAATGATCACTGGGAAACACCTCCTCTGTGGAACTGTAAGTATTATCTCCCCTTATAGAGAGACTGTAATCAGCTCAATGTTATGTAGGTCACATGACAATGATCACAGGAAAACACCTCCTCTGTGGAACTGTAAGTATTATCTCCCCTTATAGAGAGACTGTAATCAGCCCAATATATTATGTGCATCTCGTGACAATGATCACTGGAAAACACCTCCTCTGTGGAACTGTAAGTATTATCTCCCCTTATAGAGAGACTGTAATCAGCCCAATATATTATGTGCATCTCGTGACAATGATCACTGGAAAACACCTCCTCTGTGGAACTGTAAGTATTATCTCCCCTTATAGAGAGACTGTAATCAGCCTAATATGTTATGTGCATCTCATGACAATGATCACTGGAAAACACCTCCTCTGTGGAACTGTAAGTATTATCTCCCCTTATAGAGAGACTGTAATCAGCCCAATATGTTATGTGCATCTCATGACAATGATCACTGGAAAACACCTCCTCTGTGGAACTGTAAGTATTATCTCCCCTTATAGAGAGACTGTAATCAGCTCAATGTTATGTAGGTCACAATGATCACTGGAAAACACCTCCTCTGTGGAACTGTAAGTATTATCTCCCCTTATAGAGAGACTGTAATCAGCCCAATGTGTTATGTAGGTCACAATGATCACTGGGAAACACCTCCTCTGTGGAACTGTAAGTATTATCTCCCCTTATAGAGAGACTGTAATCAGCTCAATGTTATGTAGGTCACATGACAATGATCACAGGAAAACACCTCCTCTGTGGAACTGTAAGTATTATCTCCCCTTATAGAGAGACTGTAATCAGCCCAATATGTTATGTGCATCTCGTGACAATGATCACTGGAAAACACCTCCTCTGTGGAACTGGAAGTATTCTCTCCCCTTAGTTTTGTATCCAATAATAGTTGGGCCACACCAATTTAATTTCTTGTTTTTCGGATTTTTGTCATTTTAAAACGGGGCGAGCGAGCGAAATAATAATTTTAATATTATTATTTGGATTTTCAAAAAATTTTAGGCAAGCGATAACTTTTTTTTATTTTTATTTTTTTCAAAATAAGAAAACGTACTTTCATCAATGTACATGTATATATTCACAAAATTCAGTTTCATTGTGATTTTCTTTCAGAATTGGGCATACTATGCTTACCTGAAGTTAACCAAAGCATGTAAATGAATTATATTTTGTAATTATGGGTTCATCATTCAAATTATGTACAATCAAACAGTTCAGTATTATAGGTCATATACAACATACTACATATATGACTTTCAAAGCATTAGATACAGCTGGAAGCAAAAGAATGCCTGTCACAACTTCATTTGCAAAAATATTTTTTTTAGAACTTATTTAAAATGCACAACTGACTACACTGTACATCATTTATTGATGAAGATTTCTAGAGGAATGAATTTTAAAATGTCATAAAATAAGTTATATCCCATTCATTGTGTTTGCTGTAATATTCCCATTTAGTGAGACTTTCCCTTTTGATCGAACAACCAAAGACAATCCAAAATTATAGATACATGGTGTCCAATGCAAGCCATTAGAAAACAGAGATATATATGAAAAATGACAATAAGACAACAACCAGATCAAACAGTTATATGCTGACTCTAAGTAAAAATTACTTTAACTTTTCCACAAATAACACTGAACAACTATTACCAGTCATTTCATTTTCTATTTTTGGACATACACAACCCTTGCAACAATGTCAACAAATTTAATAAGCATTGTAGTTTCTGTGGTCATTTTCTTTTATCTTGGTGGAAACGAATGTGCTTCATTACGTATACTGAGGCTAAAAGTTCACCATGCTGTTGCAACCAAAAGTTTCAAAGTGTCAGTCGAATTAAGTTTTTTTGGTCATCCATCTGGCAATCCTGCTCAAACATCCTATCTACCATAAATACGTTTTTTTATTTAAATGTTCCTGTATCCTCGTTTTACGTTTATTATGTCAGCGCTAAGGTCGAAATGTTTGATTTTGACACATCTTTGAAAAGCTGTGCCAACGCACCAGCACTAAATAAATCGCCGTGTTTTGGACAACCATGCCTTCCTTTATGACAAATATCCACACTACTAAAACGGTATGATTGTTTCTTTTCCTTTTTCAAAATACAATATTTCTTGTGATGCAATAAAATGGCAGTTACATTAGGCGTTCACAAGATTATGATTTCAAAGAGTAAAATTAAAAAATCCGGATGACTTTCCTTGAGCGGGGAGCAGAAATTTTTTTTAAATATTATTTTTTCCATTTTCTTTGTGGTATTGTGTTATCTCCCCTAACTAAAAACATACCTCACTGAATTTGTACATGTTATATTCCTCTTTGTGCCACCTCTCTAGAGTTGTTCTTTGTGCCACCTCTCTGGAGTTGTTCTTTGTGCCACCTCTCTAGAGTTGTTCTTTGTGCCACCTCTCTAGAGTTGTTCTTTGTGCCACCTCTCTAGAGTTGTCTTCTTTGTTTCATACCTCTCATCATTTGAAGTGCTAACTCCCATTGTGCAAAGTCAATCACACACAGTGGAAAGGTGCAGAGAGCTGTGCTGGGGTGTATATGGTACAACAATTAATTTCATTTTCATTGTCTTTTTTCATCAATTATTTTTTCGAATTGTCTTCATTGTTTAATTTTTTCACTGTTAACATTTGACCGAGACACAATTTATTTTCACATACTTGCTCTGCCAATTTAAGGAATATTAATCCTTCCATTGTCCCAGACGTTGGTTTACAGTAGGTTAGATGACTTTATTGTACATGTACCATTGTTCCAGACATTGGTTTACAGTAGGTGAGATGACTTTATTGTACATGTACCATTGTCCCAGACGTTGGTTTACAGTAGGTGAGATGACTTTATTGTACATGTACCATTGTCCCAGACGTTGGTTTACAGTAGGTGAGATGACTTTATTGTACATGTACCATTGTCCCAGACGTTGGTTTACAGTAGGTGAGATGACTTTATTGTACATGTACCATTGTCCCAGACGTTGGTTTACAGTAGGTGAGATGACTTTATTGTACATGTACCATTGTTCCAGACCTTGGTTTACAGTAGGTGAGATGACTTTATTGTACATGTACCATTGTCCCAGACGTTGGTTTACAGTAGGTGAGATGACTTTATTGTACATGTACCATTGTCCCAGACGTTGGTTTACAGTAGGTGAGATGACTTTATTGTACATGTACCATTGTCCCAGACTTTGGTTTACAGTAGGTGAGATGACTTTATTGTACATGTACCATTGTCCCAGACGTTGGTTTACAGTAGGTGAGATGACTTTATTGTACATGTACCATTGTCCCAGACGTTGGTTTACAGTAGGTGAGATGACTTTATTGTACATGTACCATTGTCCCAGACGTTGGTTTACAGTAGGTGAGATGACTTTATTGTACATGTACCATTGTCCCAGACGTTGGTTTACAGTAGGTGAGATGACTTTATTGTACATGTACCATTGTCCCAGACGTTGGTTTACAGTAGGTGAGATGACTTTATTGTACATGTACCATTGTTCCAGACGTTGGTTTACAGTAGGTGAGATGACTTTATTGTACATGTACCATTGTTCCAGACATTGGTTTACAGTAGGTGAGATGACTTTATTGTACATGTACCATTGTCCCAGATGTTGGTTTACAGTAGGTGAGATGACTTTATTGTACATGTACCATTGTCCCAAACATTGGTTTACAGTAGGTGAGATGACTTTATTGTACATGTACCATTGTCCCAGACGTTGGTTTACAGTAGGTGAGATGACTTTATTGTACATGTACCATTGTCCCAGACGTTGGTTTACAGTAGGTGAGATGACTTTATTGTACATGTACCATTGTTCCAGACGTTGGTTTACAGTAGGTGAGATGACTTTATTGTACATGTACCATTGTCCCAGACGTTGGTTTACAGTAGGTGAGATGACTTTATTGTACATGTACCATTGTCCCAGACGTTGGTTTACAGTAGGTGAGATGACTTTATTGTACATGTACCATTGTCCCAGATGTTGGTTTACAGTAGGTGAGATGACTTTATTGTACATGTACCATTGTTCCAGACATTGGTTTACAGTAGGTGAGATGACTTTATTGTACATGTACCATTGTCCCAGACATTGGTTTACAGTAGGTGAGATGACTTTATTGTACATGTACCATTGTCCCAGACATTGGTTTACAGTAGGTGAGATGACTTTATTGTACATGTACCATTGTCCCAGACATTGGTTTACAGTAGGTGAGATGACTTTATTGTACATGTACCATTGTTCCAGACGTTGGTTTACAGTAGGTGAGATGACTTTATTGCACATGTACCATTGTCCCAGACATTGGTTTACAGTAGGTGAGATGACTTTATTGTACATGTACCATTGTTCCAGACATTGGTTTACAGTAGGTGAGATGACTTTATTGTACATGTACCATTGTCCCAGACATTGGTTTACAGTAGGTGAGATGACTTTATTGTACATGTACCATTGTCCCAGACGTTGGTTTACAGTAGGTGAGATGACTTTATTGTACATGTACCATTGTCCCAGACGTTGGTTTACAGTAGGTGAGATGACTTTATTGTACATGTACCATTGTCCCAGACGTTGGTTTACAGTAGGTGAGATGACTTTATTGTACATGTACCATTGTCCCAGACGTTGGTTTACAGTAGGTGAGATGACTTTATTGTACATGTACCATTGTTCCAGACGTTGGTTTACAGTAGGTGAGATGACTTTATTGTACATGTACCATTGTTCCAGACGTTGGTTTACAGTAGGTGAGATGACTTTATTGTACATGTACCATTGTCCCAGACGTTGGTTTACAGTAGGTGAGATGACTTTATTGTACATGTACCATTGTCCCAGACGTTGGTTTACAGTAGGTGAGATGACTTTATTGTACATGTACCATTGTCCCAGACGTTGGTTTACAGTAGGTGAGATGACTTTATTGTACATGTACCATTGTCCCAGACATTGGTTTACAGTAGGTGAGATGACTTTATTGTACATGTACCATTGTCCCAGACGTTGGTTTACAGTAGGTGAGATGACTTTATTGTACATGTACCATTGTTCCAGACGTTGGTTTACAGTAGGTGAGATGACTTTATTGTACATGTACCATTGTCCCAGACGTTGGTTTACAGTAGGTGAGATGACTTTATTGTACATTTACCATTGTCCCAGACGTTGGTTTACAGTAGGTGAGATGACTTTATTGTACATGTACCATTGTCCCAGACGTTGGTTTACAGTAGGTGAGATGACTTTATTGTACATGTACCATTGTCCCAGACGTTGGTTTACAGTAGGTGAGATGACTTTATTGTACATGTACCATTGTCCCAGACGTTGGTTTACAGTAGGTGAGATGACTTTATTGTACATGTACCATTGTCCCAGACATTGGTTTACAGTAGGTGAGATGACTTTATTGTACATGTACCATTGTCCCAGACATTGGTTTACAGTAGGTGAGATGACTTTATTGTACATGTACCATTGTCCCAGACGTTGGTTTACAGTAGGTGAGATGACTTTATTGTACATGTACCATTGTCCCAGACGTTGGTTTACAGTAGGTGAGATGACTTTATTGTACATGTACCATTGTCCCAGACATTGGTTTACAGTAGGTGAGATGACTTTTTTGTACATGTACCATTGTTCCAGACGTTGGTTTACAGTAGGTGAGATGACTTTTTTGTACATGTACCATTGTCCCAGACGTTGGTTTACAGTAGGTGAGATGACTTTATTGTACATGTACCATTGTCCCAGACGTTGGTTTACAGTAGGTGAGATGACTTTATTGTACATGTACCATTGTTCCAGACATTGGTTTACAGTAGGTGAGATGACTTTATTGTACATGTACCATTGTCCCAGACATTGGTTTACAGTAGGTGAGATGACTTTATTGTACATGTACCATTGTCCCAGACGTTGGTTTACAGTAGGTGAGATGACTTTATTGTACATGTACCATTGTCCCAGACGTTGGTTTACAGTAGGTGAGATGACTTTATTGTACATGTACCATTGTCCCAAACATTGGTTTACAGTAAGTGAGATGACTTTATTGTACATGTACCATTGTCCCAGACGTTGGTTTACAGTAGGTGAGATGACTTTATTGTACATGTACCATTGTCCCAGACGTTGGTTTACAGTAGGTGAGATGACTTTATTGTACATGTACCATTGTCCCAGACGTTGGTTTACAGTAGGTGAGATGACTTTATTGTACATGTACCATTGTCCCAGACGTTGGTTTACAGTAGGTGAGATGACTTTGTTGTACATGTACCATTGTCCCAGACGTTGGTTTACAGTAGGTGAGATGACTTTATTGTACATGTACCATTGTTCCAGACGTTGGTTTACAGTAGGTGAGATGACTTTATTGTACATGTACCATTGTTCCAAACGTTGGTTTACAGTAGGTGAGATGACTTTATTGTACATGTACCATTGTTCCAGACATTGGTTTACAGTAGGTGAGATGACTTTATTGTACATGTACCATTGTTCCAAACGTTGGTTTACAGTAGGTGAGATGACTTTATTGTACATGTACCATTGTCCCAGACATTGGTTTACAGTAGGTGAGATGACTTTATTGTACATGTACCATTGTTCCAGACGTTGGTTTACAGTAGGTGAGATGACTTTATTGTACATGTACCATTGTTCCAGACATTGGTTTACAGTAGGTGAGATGACTTTATTGTACATGTACCATTGTTCCAGACATTGGTTTACAGTAGGTGAGATGACTTTATTGTACATGTACCATTGTTCCAGACATTGGTTTACATTAGGTGAGATGACTTTATTGTACATGTACCATTGTTCCAGACATTGGTTTACAGTAGGTGAGATGACTTTATTGTACATGTACCATTGTCCCAGATGTAATCAGAAATACTTGACAAGAAATGACCTTAACTTAGTGTATTTGTGATTGTGATTGTATTTTCATATGCTGGTCTTTGACAGGCGTATTATGGTATACAAATGTCCGTCTGTCCGTCGTCCACATGTCGAACTGTATCTTGAGAATTCCTTCACAGATTATCTTCAAACTGCACACAGATGTTTATTATGTTATCCTCATGGTCTGTATACTTTTTGTTAGTGTGAAATGACTGTTTGTGGAAAAAGGGGGGATTTTTTGTTTTCAGACTATAACTCAAATACTCTTTCATGAATTTTAATGAAAGTTTGGAGAATTCTTTACTTTAATAGATATGAGCTTCCTTTAGTTTGTGTAAAATTCTGATTTTTATAGAGTAATATTACTTTGTGAAGAAAAGGGGGGATTTTTTATTTTGCAGACTATAACTTAAAAAACACTTTCATCAGTTTTCTTGAACTTTAGGAATTGTTTATTTTTGATAAATGCAAGTTTTTTTTTTTATTTTGGTAAACTTCTGATTTTTTTATAGAGTATGTCCCTGTTTGTAAGGGGGAATTTTTAGTTTTCCTTCTCTAACTTGAGAAAGCTTTCATCAGTTTTCTTGATATTCATAGATGTAATTATGCTTTATCAGTGCAGTTAGAATTATGCATTCCATGAAGTGTGTAGCTTTTCTCCTAATCTTCAGTCAGCTGTTTATTTTATTTTTTTTTGACGTGATATGTGATTGTAGGTATGAAAATCTCTATACAAATCTTTGTTTACAATGCCAAAAATTTGTAATTTAAGTTTTCTGTGTGTTATGCTTTTGTAATTAAATTAATTTTCACATGTCTTGCTCAATTCATCTTTCAATTGCTTTTCCTGCTTATGGTATGCTGTTTTGGACCACTTGGTCTTATAACATGGCACAGTCATATGCCTGACATACAATTCTGCCCAGGCTTGTGGCTCATGTGGCATGTCCTTAGTGACATACAATTCCACCTAGGCTTGTGGCTGATGTGGCATGTCATAGTCATTGTTCATGCTCTTTTCTTTGTTTCTTTTCGTTGTACCATACATGTGCCAATTTAAAATGTTTTGGCCAATAAAACATGATATTATCAAGTGATTTTATTGATTTTTTCATCTTGATTTTTTTTGTTAAGGAATTTTAATAGTAATGACTGTTTTTGTATTCATAACTATTTGTCCAAAACCGTTTGACCTTCAACCTTATCGTAATAATCTCACCTCCTCTGCTCTTATTAATCTTCTTGTTAAATTTTCTTCCTCTCTAATAAATAAAATATTTTCATTCTTGTCACTTATCCTCTTTATCCAGTTATTTCACGCTTTGTTGGTGTCAAATTATCTCCCTTATCAGTTGCTCTCTCTTGACCTAATTTGTCTTGTCAAATAATCTCTCTTTTAAATCGCCTCCTTATTAAAATTATCTCTTCCTTATAAAAAAATAACATCCATTATTTTTCACTAGTGTTGCCAAACACATCAGACTAAACTTGTCTTGGCTCGTTTAATCAGATGTGTTTTGCTTTTTGATGTTCACGTCAAATTTTGAACCCTCCGCAGAATTTGGTTGATTGGATGTCTGCTTTACGTCCAGCGAGCAGTATTTCAGCTATATTCAGGACAGTAACAAGTTAACAAACAATAAATCAACAGAAAATAGGGGTGGGATGGGTCACAGGGAATACAAATTCAACTGCCACTGGAAAAGTATGGAGTTTTGGTTAGGGGTGGAAAATTTAGCCTATTGTAGCAGCTACAATGAGCCTACTCATTTTCGAAATCTACAAAAGGGGTCTATATTGTGCAAGGAGCATGGCCCTCTCCAAACACGTTACCCACTATGGTCCGCGGTCAGGCTTTCCGTATTATGACCTGACAACCCCCCAACGAGAGGGTCTCCCCTATCCGCCACCCGGGGACGCGCTGGGCTGCTCTGTGGGTCGAGCACTGGGAACCCTCCCAGTATGGTCCCAGCCACAGAATTTGGATCTGGATACTCAGGGTGCTAACTGATTGTCCTATTTTTCATACAGATCAAGATACTTGTCAAATTTTAATTGGTTATCTTATTTATTATATAAATCAATGCAGATTTTAATGACAACCTAAATTTGATGAATGGTAGATACATATCTGTACCAGTGACATTTTGGTTGGATAGAACAAAAGAGTGAAATTAATCGTTGATTTACTAGGATTTCTTTAGTGGGGAAATGTGCATATTTCATTCCCACGAACATAGTAAAATGTTGTTTTCTTTAATAGATTCAAAACAAAAACTTTCACAGGAGATTAAGATAAAAGATGCCCAATTACATGATTTTTTTTCCTCAATTTTTATTTATTTTATGATAGCAAGTTATTGGAATCTCCAGTCTGGAGAAAAACTGAGACGCAGGGATCATCCAGCGTGCAAGCGGGAAAATATGGAGTGTTCCATCATGGATAACTCCCATTGGAAAACACAGCCTTACTGGACGAGTAAGTCTGGAAGTTAAAAATAGAAAAGGGAAATACCAAACTGTAGTAGAAGTCAACACTTAGATTAAACCTCTTAAATTTCAGGCCTCTATATAAGTTTGATGTTAAATTGCTGTATTGCTTTATATTATTAGAATTGATACAGACTTTTCAAATGTTTTGAATATTCTTTTAAGTACATAAATGCTGTTCCTTTAGAAAGTCTGTGGTGGGGTTGAAATGAATTTTTTTAGGATGTCTGTTATCTTTTAAATCGTTTAATTTTAGTAGGATTAGCCAAAAACACACACACAAAATACTTTATTTGAGGATTTATTCTTTAATTAACCTCTTATCCCCTCCCATCTTCTTTTTATTGGAATAGCATTGACTAGTCTTTAATTTAGAGATCTGAAGTGTAATTACTCAGCACGGGACATAACTCTGTGTTATTATCTCCTGTCTTTGCAGTGCTGATTTATTGGTATTTCACCTTATACATTATACCTAACATAGAATGCTATCTCTGTCTATTAATAACTAATTAGCTACCTGTGTCTATTAATAACTAATTAGCTACCTGCCTAATAACTTATATCTCATTACTGAATAATGTCTCTCTTAAAATAAGCCAGGATATTTGACTCAATATTCATAAAAAACATAAATGTTGGGTCTTCCACACTGACTGGAGTGAACATACGATCCAGATGTGAGCAAAAACTTGTTACTGCAGCTCCCATAAACTGGGTTTAGTTGTTACTGCAGTGCCCATAAACTGGGTTGAGTTGTTACTGCAGCTCCCATAAACTGGGTTTAGTTGTTACTGCAGCTCCCATAAACTGGGTTTAGTTGTTACTGCAGCTCCCATAAACTGGGTTTAGTTGTTACTGCAGCTCCCATAAACTGGGTTTAGTTGTTACTGCAGCTCCCATAAACTGGGTTGAGTTGTTACTGCAGCTCCCATAAACTGGGTTTAGTTGTTACTGCAGCTCCCATAAACTGGGTTTAGTTGTTACTGCAGCTCCCATAAACTGGGATTAGTTGTTACTACAGCTCCCATAAACTGGGTTTAGTTGTTACTTCAGCTCCCATAAACTGGGTTGAGTTGTTACTGCAGCTCCCATAAACTGGGTTTAGTTTGCAGCTCCCATAAACTGGGTTTAGTTTTTACTGCAGCTCCCATAAACTGGGTTTAGTTGTTACTGCAGCACCCATAAACTGGGTTTAGTTGTTACTACAGCTCCCATAAACTATGTTTAGTTGTTACTTCAGCTCCCATAAATTGGGTTTAGTTGTTACTGCGGCTCTCATAAACTGGGTTGAGTTGTTACTGCAGCTCCCATAAGCTGGGTTTAGTTTGCAGCTCCCATAAACTGGGTTTAGTTGTTACTGCAGCTCCCATAAACTGGGTTTAGTTGTTACTGCAGCTCCCATAAACTGGGATTAGTTGTTACTGCAGCTCCCATAAACTGGGTTTAGTTGTTACTGCAGCTCCCATAAACTGGGTTTAGTTGTTACTGCAGCTCCCATAAACTGGGTTTAGTTGTTACTGCAGATCCCATAAACTGAGTTTAGTTGTTACTGCAGCTCCCATAAACTGGGTTTAGTTGTTACTGCTGCTCCCATAAACTGGGTTTAGTTGTTACTGCAGCTCCCATAAACTGGGTTGAGTTGTTACTGCAGCTTCCATAAACTGGGTTGAGTTGTTACTGCAGCTCCCATAAACTGGGTTTAGTTGTTGTTTATACTGCAGCTCCCATAAACTGGGTTTTAGTTGTTACTGCAGCTCCCATAAACTGGGTTTAGTTGTTACTGCAGCTCCCATAAACTGGGTTGAGTTGTTACTGCAGCTCCCATAAACTGGGTTTAGTTGTTACTTCAGCTCCCATAAACTGGGTTTAGTTTTTACTGCAGCTCCCATAAACTGGGTTTAGTTGTTACTGCAGCTCCCATAAACTGGGTTTAGTTGTTACTACAGCTCCCATAAACTGTGTTTAGTTGTTACTGCAGATCCCATAAACTGGGTTTAGTTGTTACTGCAGCTCCCATAAACTGGGTTTAGTTGTTACTACAGCTCCCATAAACTGTGTTTAGTTGTTACTGCAGCTCCCATAAACTGGGTTTAGTTGTTACTGCAGCGCCCATAAACTGGGTTGAGTTGTTACTGCAGCTCCCATAAACTGTGTTTAGTTGTTACTGCAGCTCCCATAAACTGGGTTTAGTTGTTACTGCAGCTCCCATAAACTGGGTTTAGTTGTTACTGCAGCTCCCATAAACTGTGTTTAGTTGTTACTGCAGCTCCCATAAACTGGGTTTAGTTGTTACTGCAGCTCCCATAAACTGGGTTTAGTTGTTACTGCAGCTCCCATAAACTGGGTTTAGTTGTTACTGCAGCTCCCATAAACTGGGTTTAGTTGTTACTGCAGCTCCCATAAACTGGGTTTAGTTGTTACTTCAGCTCCCATAAACTAGGTTTAGTTCTTACTGCAGCTCCCATAAACTGGGTTTAGTTGTTGTTCAGTCCTTTACCTTGTTTACATGTGATTTCTGACATTTAATCATAAGATACATGTATACCAGTATCGGATAACTTAGCATGAATGTTTATCATTTTAAGTTTGCATGTAGAACATTAGAAGCATGTGTTTTTCCATCTTTTGCTCCCCCTCCTAACTTTAACTTTTTACTTTGTAATCATCTCATTTGACTAATTTGACAAAATATTAACCAAACTTGATATTTATCCTCTTACAGCCCCTTACCTTAAATTATATCAGACAGCCCGACCATCCAAGACACATAGTCACTGTTACGAAACTTGGATTCATTGCTAAGGAGAAGCTTAACATATGTTGTCAGGGTTAAATTAATCCACAGAGTATTTTCTTTTCAAATTTTAAATTTTGTTTGTCACATGTAGTTCAGGTGAGTAATAAAAGGATCCAGGAAGACTCAGGTTTATGGAAATTTTTCTGTGTAATCTACAGTGTACAATACCATCTAATATAATGTACAGTATCATATAATATAATAAACAGTATCATATAATATAATGTACAGTATCATATAATATAATGTACAGTATCTTATAATATAATGTACAGTATCATATAATATAATAAACAGTATCATATAACATCACAGTATATTTAATGTTTCAGTAGACTTCCATTCCATGGTAACAGTAGAAAGTATCTGTTTCAACCTTAAATAAATTTGTTTGAATCTTTTTACCTTCAAAAACGATTTTTTAAAACTTATTTCTGTAAAAATCCATCATTTGTAAAAATATTTTTAAGAATGTTCAAGGAATTATAATAACTACAGCTATAAGTATTCCATAATGTGATTTTGAAAATTGATAGCACCCGAACACGTTTCAACTGTGTTCAGTGGCCTAGCTTTCTATATATTATCTCGTCTTGGAACATAAAAAAGAGAAACAAGTTTATTATATGCCATCAAAACATGCCATTTTGAATGAAGAATTTCAGGCTTTAGGGTGCACAACATAAAAATCTTACAAGGTCCCTGTTAATTGTACTGTAAATTTTTTTTTCATGTGAAAATGAAATAATTATCTCACACAGTCTTTATGATGGGTTTTCTTAAACCATTTTTTTTAGAACAAAACAGCCTTATAAGTTTCTCCTGAATTTGAATGCAGTATTTACTGCAATGATCTCCACAAGTTTGTAGCCAAATGGCTGAACTTTGTAAAGGAGTTATACCCCTTTATAACAAAAAGAAAGACAAATAAATATGTAGGGCTGTTATGAATTGGTTCCAATTGATTTAAATGAATGTAAAAATTAGCTTTAGCGCAGTTATATCTCTAGCAAGTTTAAGTCCTGATTATCTAATATTAACAGCACTCCCTTGTTAAAGAGACTGTATTCCTGGAACACCATTTTATTATTAGCCACAAAAGACAGAGGAGAGGAGAAACATACAAATATTGTTTTGCTTATTAAATTGAGTCATTTTGAGGCATCGTTGTTACATCCACACCAAAAAGTAAAATGTGTCATAACTTCCAATCACTTAAATGTTTGTATCCATGGGGTTTTACTGTGTCACAACATCCCATCACTTTGATGTTTGTATCCATGGGGTTTTACTGTGTCATAACTTCCCATCACTTTGATGTTTGTATCCATGGGGTTTTACTGTGTCACAACATCCCATCACTTTGATGTTTGTATCAATGGGGTTTTACTGTGTCACAACATCCCATCACTTTGATGTTTGTATCCATGGGGTTTTACTGTGTCACAACATCCCATCACTTTGATGTTTGTATCAATGGGGTTTTACTGTGTCACATCCCATCACTTAGATGTTTGTATCCATGGGGTTTTACTGTGGCACAACATCCCATCACTTTGATGTTTGTATCAATGGGGTTTTACTGTGTCACATCCCATCAATTAGATGTTTGTATCCATGGGGTTTTACTGTGTCACAACATCCCATCACATAGATGTTTGTATCAATTGGGTTTTTCTGTGTCACATCCCATCACATAGATGTTTGTATCCATGGGGTTTTACTGTGTCACAACATCCCATCACTTAGATCTTTGTATCAAGGGGGTTTTACTGTGTCACATCCCATCACTTAGATGTTTGTATCCATGGGGTTTTACTGTGTCACAACATCCCATCACTTAGATCTTTGTATCCATGGGGTTTTACTGTGTCACAACATTCTATCACTTAGATGTTTATATCAAGGGCTTTTACTTTGCTTTCAGTAATTTTTCAGCAATATCATGGCATCCAGTTTTATTGCACAAAAGAGTACTCATTGCACTGACCATTGGCATGGAAACTGGGCAATCAGTATAGTTGGAGTTGAGCAGACTCTGTTCACAGTAAGCATTGAACCCCCATCCTTAGTGTTGACAGGCACATGATCAATAGATGATGACTAACTACCTTAACGACCAACCACTCTGCTACAGAGTCCTTAAAATAAATATATAAACAAGATATTTCAAAGACATACTCCTACTGTCCCTCCCCCACTCCACTATAATATTTTTAACATCCATTTATCAGACAATTTATTAAATATTGATGTATAATTACAGATGGACCTTTCTGTTTCTGTACCAATTCTAACAACAACACCTATTGGTGCCTCCGGACCATTAATAGTACACACGACCTTCTGTACTGTGAATTTATAAATAACTTTATCAGTTATTATGATCTCGTCAATGATCCGTTTCAGGTAGGTTGTTAGTTTTATATTTTGTTTAGGTATGTACCAAAGTATGATTGATGGCAGATATTTTTTTGTTTTTAAAGTGGTTTTATGCCCTGTCGACAGTTTTTCAACTTATACCCTTTATAACTTGTTCATAAATTTAAAATATTCTTTAAACTAGAGAATTTTACATCAGAACAATTAGCCTTAAATAACATGTATCCTTTATATTTTTAGTTAAAGAATGCCATTCATGATGTAAATTACGGTGTTCTACAACAGTTACATGATCAGCTAAATGATATGAGGAAATGCCAGGGGTACAAAGAGTGCTCCAAAGCTGCACAATCAAGTAAGGACTTGTTTATTGGTAATGATTTTTACCCCTTTCTCCATCAGCTAAATGATATGAGGAAATGCCAGGGGTACAAAGAGTGCTCCAAAGCTGCACAATCAAGTTTGTTTGTTTGTTTTGATGGTGTTTAACGCCACTTTCAGCAATTTTTCAGCTATATCATGGCGTCCAGTTTTTATTGGGGGAGGAAGCCGGAGTACCTGGAGAAAACCCCCGACCTGCGGTAGGAAAACTGGCAATCCTTGTCAATTAAGATTGGAGTCGAGTACACCCTACCTGCAGTGAGAATCGAACCCGCAATCTCAGTGTTGACAGACCACGTGATCAATAGTAGACGAACGACCTTGACCACTCGGCCACCGAGGCCCCACACAGTCAAGTAAGGACTTGTTTATTGGTTATGATTTATACCCCTTCCTCCGTCAGCTAAATGTGATATGAGGAAATGCCAGGGGTACAAAGAGTGATCCAAAGCTGCACAATCAAGTAAGGACTTGTTTATTGGTAATGATATTTCCCCCTAATGATATGAGGAAATGCCAGGGGTACCAATAGTGCTCCAAAGCTGCACAATCAAGTACGGACTTGTTTATTGGTATTGATATTTCCCCCTAATGATATGAGGAAAGCCAGGGGTACAAAGAGTGCTCCAAAGCTGCACAATCAAGTAAGGACTTGTTTATTGGTAATGATTTATACCCCTTCCTCCGTCAGCTTAATGATATGAGGAAATGCTAAGGGTACAAAGAGTGATCCAAAGCTGCACAATCAAGTAAGGACTTGTTTATTGGTAATGATATTTCCCCCTAATGATATGAGGAAATGCCAGGGGTACAAAGAGTGCTCCAAAGCTGTACAATCAAGTAAGGACTTGTTTATTGATAATGATATTTCCCCCTAATGATATGAGGAAATGCCAGGGTACAAAGAGTGCTCCAAAGCTGCACAATCAAGTAAGGACTTGTTTATTGGTAATGATTTATACCCCTTCCTCCGTCAGCTAAATGATATGAGGAAATGCCAGGGGTACAAAGAGTGATCCAAAGCTGCACAATCAAGTAAGGACTTGTTTATTGGTAATGATATTTCCCCGTAATGATATGAGGAAATGCCAGGGGTACAAAGAGTGCTCCAAAGCTGCACAGTCAAGTAAGGACTTGTTTATTGGTAATGATATTTCCCCCTAATGATATGAGGAAATGCCAGGGGTACAAAGAGTGATCCAAAGCTGCACAATCAAGTAAGGACTTGTTTATTGGTAATGATATTTCCCCCTAATGATATGATTAAATGCCAAGGGTAGACAGAGTGCTCCAAAGCTACACAATCAAGTAAGGACTTGTTTATTGGTAATGATATTTCCCCCTAATTATATGAGGAAATGCCTGGGCTACAAAGAGTGCTCCAAAGCTGCACAATCAAGTAAGGACTTGTTTATTGGTATTGATATTTCCCCCAAATGATATGAGGAAATGCCAGGGGTACAAAGAGTGCTTCAAAGCTGCACAATCAAGTAAAGACTTGTTTATTGGTAATGATTTATACCCCTTCCTCCGTCAGCTTAATGATATGAGGAAATGCCAGGGGTACAAAGAGTGATCCAAAGCTGCACAATCAAGTAAGGACTTGTTTATTGGTAATGATATTTCCCCCTAATGATATGAGGAAATGCCAGGGGTACAAAGAGTGCTCCAAAGCTGTACAATGTTTACTGGTAATGATATTTCCCCCCTAATGATATGAGGAAATGCCAGAGGTACAAAGAGTGCTCCAAAGCTGCACAATCAAGTAAGGACTTGTTTATTGGTAATGATTTATACCCCTTCCTCCGTCAGCTAAATGATATGAGGAAATGCCAGGGGTACAAAGAGTGATCCAAAGCTGCACAATCATGTAAGGACTTGTTTATTGGTAATGATATTTCCCCCTAATGATATGAGGAAATGCCAGGGGTACAAAGAGTGCTCCAAAGCTGCACAATCAAGTAAGGACTTGTTTATTGGTAATGATTTGTACCCCTTCCTCCATCAGCTAAATGATATGAGGAAATGCCAGGGGTACAAAGAGTGCTCCAAAGTTGCGCAATCAAGTAAGGACTTGTTTATTGGTAATGATTTATACCCCTTCCTCCATCAGCTAAATGATATGAGGAAATGCCAGGGGTACAAAGAGTGCTCCAAAGCTGCACAGTCAAGTAAGGACTTGTTTATTGGTAATGATATTTCCCCCTAATGATATGATTAAATGCCAGGGGCACAAAGAGTGCTCCAAAGCTGCGCAATCAAGTAAGGACTTGTTTATTGGTAATGATATTTCCCCCTAATGATATGATTAAATGCCAGGGGCACAAAGAGTGCTCCAAAGCTGCACAATCAAGTAAGGACTTGTTTATTGGTAATGCTATTTCCCCCTAATGATATGAGGAAATGCCAGGGGTACAAAGAGTGATCCCAAGCTGCACAATCAAGTAAGGACTTGTTTATTGGTAATGATATTTCCCCCTAATGATATGATTAAATGCCAAGGGTACAAAGAGTGCTCCAAAGCTACACAATCAAGTAAGGACTTGTTTATTGGTAATGATATTTCCCCCTAATGATATGAGGAAATGCCAGAGCTACAAAGAGTGCTCCAAAGCTGCTAAATCAAGTAAGGACTTGTTTATTGGGAATGATATTTCCCCCTAATGATATGATTAAATGCCAGGGGTACAAAGGTGCTCCAAAGCTGCACAATCAAGTAAGGACTTGGTAATGATATTTCCCCCTAATGATATGAGGAAACGCCAGGGGCACAAAGAGTGCTCCAAAGCTGCACAATCAAGTAAGGGCTTGTTTATTGGTAATGATATTTCCCCCTAATGATATGAGGAAATGCCAGGGGCACAAAGAGTGCTCCAAAGCTGCACAATCAAGTAAGATCTTGGTAATGATATATCCCCTTCCTTCACCTTCACAATAGCAAATTTAATCTACTGTAGATCACATACCTGTCAACACTGAGGTTGCACGTTCCAGTCTCACTGCGGGCAGGGTGTACTCGAGTCAAATCTTAATTGAAAAGGATTGCCAGTATTCCTACCAAAGGTCAGGGTTTTCTCTGTGTTCTTTGGCTTTCTCCCCTGTTAAAAGATGGAAGCAATGATATAGCTGTACAATTACTAAAAGTGGTGTTACACACCTTTCAAACAAACAAAAGAATCATTATGGATCTCATTAGTTTGAATCCTTCTGTCAAAACTTCCAAATCAGGTTGTCAATACTGCCTCAGGTTTTGCTGTATTCCCCTGATGTCAAAACTTCCAAATCAGCTGTCAATACTGCCTCAGGTTTTGCTGTATTCCCCTTATGTCAAAACTTCCAAAGCAGGTTGTCAATACTGCCTCAGGTTTTGCTGTATTCCCCTGATGTCAAAACTTCCAAATCAGGTTGTCAATACTGCCTCAGGTTTTGCTGTATTCCCCTGATGTCAAAACTTCCAAATCAGCTTGTCAATACTGCCTCAGGTTTTGCTGTATTCCCCTGATGTCAAAACTTCCAAATCAGGTTGTCAATACTGCCTCAGGTTTTGCTGTATTCCCCTGATGTCAAAACTTCCAAATCAGGTTGTCAATACTGCCTCAGGTTTTGCTGTATTCCCCTGATGTCAAAGCTTCCAAATCAGGTTGTCAATACTGCCTCGGGTTTTGCTGTATTTCCCTCATGTCAAAGCTTCCAAATCAGGTTGTCAATTCTGCCTCAGGTTTTGCTGTATTCCCCTGATGTCAAAGCTTCCAAATCAGCTTGTCAATACTGCCTCAGGTTTTGCTGTATTTCCCTGATGTCAGAGCTTCCAAATCAGCTTGTCAATACTGCCCTCAGTTTTTGCTGTATTCCCCTGATATCAAAGCTTCCACATCAGCTGTCAATACTGCCTCATGTTTTGCTGTATTCCCCTCATGTCAAAGCTTCCACATCAGCTTGTCAATACTGCCTCAGTTTTTGCTGTATTCCCCTGATGTCAGAGCTTCCAGATCAGGTTGTCAATACTGCCTCGGGTTTTGCTGTATTTCCCTGATGTCAAAGCTTCCAAATCAGGTTGTCAATACTGCCTCAGGTTTTGCTGTATTCCCCTGATGTCAAAGCTTCCAAATCAGCTTGTCAATACTGCCTCAGGTTTTGCTGTATTCCCTTGATGTCAGAGCTTACAAATCAGCTTGTCAATACTGCCTCAGGTTTTGCTGTATTTCCCTGATGTCAGAGCTTCCAAATCAGCTTGTCAATACTGCCCTCAGTTTTTGCTGTATTCCCCTGATATCAAAGCTTCCACATCAGCTGTCAATACTGCCTCATGTTTTGCTGTATTCCCCTCATGTCAAAGCTTCCACATCAGCTTGTCAATACTGCCTCAGTTTTTGCTGTATTCCCCTGATGTCAGAGCTTCCAGATCAGCTTGTCAATACTGCCTCAGGTTTTGCTGTATTTCCCTGATGTCAGAGCTTCCAAATCAGCTTGTCAATACTGCCCTCAGGTTTTGCTGTATTCCCCTGTTGTCAAAGCTTCCAAATCAGCTTGTCAATACTGCCCTTAGGTTTTGCTGTATTCCCCTGATGTCAAAGCTTCCAAATCAGCTTGTCAATACTGCCTCAGGTTTTGCTGAATTCCCCTGATGTCACAGCTTCCACATCAGCTTGTCAATACTGCCTCAGGTTTTGCTGAATTCCCCTGATATCAAAGCTTCCACATCAGCTGTCAATACTGCCTCAGGTTTTGCTGTATTCCCCTCATATCAAAGCTTCCAAATCAGCTTGTCAATACTGCCTCAGGTTTTGCTGCATTCCCCTGATGTCAGAGCTGCCAAATCAGCTTATCAATACTGCCTCAGGTATTGCCGTATTCCCTTGATGTCAGAGCTTACAAATCAGCTTGTCAATACTGCCTCAGGTTTTTCTGTATTTTCCTGATGTCAAAGCTTCCACATCAGCTTGTCAATACTGCCTCAGGTTTTGCTGTATTCCCCTGATGTCAAAGCTTCCACATCAGCTTGTCAATACTGCCTCAGGTTTTGCTGTATTCCCCTGATGTCAAAGCTTCCACATCAGCTTGTCAATACTGCCTCAGGTTTTGCTGTATTCCCCTGATGTCAAAGCTTCCAAATCAGCTTGTCAATACTGCCTCAGGTTTTGCTGTATTCCCTTGATGTCAGAGCTTACAAATCAGCTTGTCAATACTGCCTCAGGTTTTGCTGTATTTCCCTGATGTCAGAGCTTACAAATCAGCTTGTCAATACTGCCTCAGGTTTTGCTGTATTTCCCTGATATCAAAGCTTCCACATCAGCTTGTCAATACTGCCTCAGGTTTTGCTGAATTCCCCTGATGTCACAGCTTCCACATCAGCTTGTCAATACTGCCTCAGGTTTTGCTGTATTCCACTGATGTCAAAGCTTCCGCATCATCTTGTCAATACTGCCTCAGGTTTTGCTGTATTCCCCTGACGTCAAAGCTTCCAAATCAGCTTGTCAATACTGCCTCAGGTTTTGCTGTATTCCACTGATGTCAAAGCTTCCACATCATCTTGTCAATACTGCCTCGGGTTTTGCTGTATTCCCCTGATGTCAAAGCTTCCAAATCAGCTTGTCAATACTGCCTCACGTTTTGCTGTATTCCCTTGATGTCAGAGCTTCCAAATCAGCTTGTCAATACTGCCTCTGGTTTTGCTGTATTCCCCTGATATCAAAGCTTCCACATCAGCTTGTCAATACTGCCTCAGTTTTTGCTGTATTCCCCTGATGTCAGAGCTTCCAGATCAGCTTGTCAATAGTGCCTCAGGTTTTGCTGCATTTCCCTGATGTCAGAGCTTTCAAATCAGCTTGTCAATACTGCCCTCAGGTTTTGCTGTATTCCCGTGATGTCAAAGCTTCCAAATCAGCTTGTCAATACTGCCCTCAGGTTTTGCTGTATTCCCCTGATGTCAAAGCTTCCAAATCAGCTTGTCAATACTGCCTCAGGTTTTGCTGTATTCCCCTAATATCAAAGCTTCCACATCAGTTGTCAATACTGCCTCCGGTTTTGCTGTATTCCCCTGATGTCAAAGCTTCCAAATCAGGTTGTCAATACTGCCTCAGGTTTTGCTGTATTTCCCTGATGTCAAAGCTTCCAAATCAGGTTGTCAATACTGCCTCAGGTTTTGCTGTATTCCCCTGATGTCAAAGCTTCCAAATCAGCTTGTCAATACTGCCTCAGGTTTTGCTGTATTCCCCTGATGTCAGAGCTTACAAATCAGCTTGTCAATACTGCCTCGGGTTTTGCTGAATTCCCCTGATATCAAAGCTTCCACATTAGCTTGTCAATACTGCCTCAGGTTTTGCTGTATTCCCCTGATGACAAAGCTTCCACATCTGCTTGTCAATGCTGCCTCAGGTTTTGCTGCATTCCCCTGATGTCAGAGCTTCCAAATCAGCTTATCAATACTGCCTCAGGTTTTGCCGTATTCCCTTGATGTCAGAGCTTCCAAATCAGCTTGTCAATACTGCCTCAGGTTTTGCTGTATTCCCCTGATATCAAAGCTTCCACATCAGCTTGTCAATACTGCCTCAGGTTTTGCTGTATTCCCCTGATGTCAAAGCTTCCACATCAGCTTGTCAATACTGCCTCAGTTTTTGCTGTATTCCCCTGATGTCAGAGCTTCCAGATCAGCTTGTCAATACTGCCTCAGGTTTTGCTGTATTCCCTTGATGTCA
This sequence comes from Limnoperna fortunei, assembly GCA_944474755.1. Taxonomy (NCBI): domain Eukaryota; kingdom Metazoa; phylum Mollusca; class Bivalvia; order Mytilida; family Modiolidae; genus Limnoperna; species Limnoperna fortunei. Next base: position 57,428,900 of record OX104124.1, read on the forward strand.
GGGCTTCCAAATCAGCTTGTCAATACTGCCCTCAGGTTTTGCTGTATTCCCCTGTTGTCAAAGCTTCCAAATCAGCTTGTCAATACTGCCCTCAGGTTTTGCTGTATTCCCCTGATGTCAAAGCTTCCAAATCAGCTTGTCAATACTGCCTCAGGTTTTGCTGTATTCCCCTGATGTCAAAGTTTCCAAATCAGGTTGTCAATACTGCCTCAGGTTTTGCTGTATTCTAACCTTAATTGGAAAGGATTTCTGATTTCCTTCCAAAGGTTTGGGGATTCTATCTTCCCCTTAAAGGGTTGGCTCTGTTGTCGGTGATTAAGATTGTTAATCATTGAAGGGTCCTTAAATTGGTTGCCAAGTGGTTAAGATAGTTAATTATCTACTGTTGGTCACCAATGTGTCAACACTAAGTTGCAATTTTTATTTTGACTTTGGGCAAGGTGCTGTTGACTTGAAACAACAAGGTTTGACAGTTTTCCTACAGAAGGTTGGCCCGGTGTTTTTTCTTAATAAAAACAATACACCATAATAATGCTGAAAAGTTTATGAGAGTGGCATTTAACACTTTCCCACAAAAAAAAAAAAAAAAGAATTTTGTTTACTTTCAGCCAAAGAACCGAAGAACACCAAACTGCTTCGATATGAGTATGAGGATGAATATTTTGATGATTTATGATAGCATGTCTGTCTTAATTTATAAGCATAATTCAATATATGTTTAGTGTGGACAGGGAACCAGTTCTTGTGAGATTTGTTATTGTGACTTGTAGAATGAGAGGTGTAAATTTCATTTCATTTAATTGTAAAATATAAAGTCAGGACATTGTCTTATTGAATTGTGACTTTTGTGTATCCCTTCACCACCTTCCCCTACATCTTAAAGTATTTTTTCAGATTCATCAATATATGACCTGGTCAAAAAGCCATACATGAAAACCATTTGAAAATTATCAGAAAGCTTTTACATATAAATTTGATATTTTCCTACCATGTACATAGTGTATATTATATGATGAAAGATCCTTGGAGTCTTTGGCCAGTATATAAGTCAATGTTGGGGATAAGTCATTACATACCATTTGTGTCACTGCATAACATATGTAGCGTGTAGTACAGCTTTATACAATTTATCATACCCCTTCAAAACTTTGCTGGACTGTAACAAAATTTTCCTGATAGAGTTATACTGGAACACGTTCCTGATACAGTGGTACTGGCTGTACTGGAACACGTTCAAAAAACATTCTTGCATGTAACATAATTATTTTCATGACTACACATTTCGTATTTTGTTATTAGAATCTCAATGTTTAAAACTCGAGTCATATCTTACTTCTTTACAGTGTTTCTCAAAAATTATTCTAACTTTTGTAATATAATGATTTCATTTTTCTAACTTCATCATATAATAATTTCCTACATGGTTCACTGAAATTAAGCCTTAAGTTATGTAGTTAAAATGAAAATGTTGTCATAAACCCTGTGTTTTAACCTTACGGTTGTTAATTGGTCATAGTATCAAAAGGATCTTACTGTTTGAACAAATCAATGTTTATATATTTGTTGTCATTTTTTATTATACTTTCAGAAAAACAAACTGAATTCCTTGTAAAACATTGGTTTGGGTAAAGATAATACATCAACATGTATTGTTCACTGTCTATTGCAGTACATATAATAAACTGACTATTTTGTATTTTGGATATTATAATGCATACATTTTTCAATCTTGTGTTATTGACTGTTGGTGAGTGATCTCCCCTTACATGTTTTTGTAAGGATACAAGTCAATTTGTCCCAAGTCCAATTTGTCCCAAACCAATTTGTCCCAGTTTTGGTCAATTTGTCCCAACTTTTTTTATGATGTTCTTTCTCCAAATGTATTAATGATTATGTAAAAAATAGATTAGGAAACATATTATTAGACGTTTTTCTGAATCTGAATGCACACATTGCATAATTCTAGGTTGTTTTTTTTTAATTATAAACCAACAAGAAGGTTTAATACATTTATTATAAATAATCTGATAACAAAGTAAATGCAGTACAACATTCAAGATAACATTGTTCATAATTTGCTAGACAACATGTGTCTATAAGTGTTCCTGTGTCCATAATATTGTTCATTCATTTCTTAAAACTTTGGGGCGATGATAAGTCCAACGGATTTCAGTAACTGCGACGGACTTAGTTCGCTGTTGGTGTACAGGTCCCACAGTTCAAACACCTTGGCCTGCGATGATCTGGAGGATGCTTTCTGTGTTCTCGACAATTTCTGCTGAACTTGCATGAGAACAAATAATCAGAATTAAATACTTGAAAAAAATACAATTATGTATATTGACAGTGAATCGACATACATATATTCAAGAACTTCAGATATATTAAGAAGAAAAAATTACTTACAAATTAAAGTTGCCCACAGTACTGTCAATGGACACTCTGGTACTCTCACTGTCTGGTTGACAGTTTTGACATACAAACACTAGGTCTATCTGGCAAAAGTTAATATCACCTATAAATTAAAACAATTTAAAAATGAAATGCAAATCATATAAAACAAAAACAATGCAATATTAATTGCTTTAATCATACCTTATATTTTTTACACTAAACAATATATGCTTAATATATACATTACAAATGGAAATAGACAAAACAAATATTTTTATGAGCATTTTTACATTATTCATCATACATAAATTATATATATATATTATTTTTAACACTTTACTTTAACAGTGAACGTACTAGCGATAAAATATGCAGATTTTTTCCAGCGATTTTCTTTATATATATATATATATATATATATATATATATATATATATAAACTTAAAAATATATATATATATATATATATTTACATTTAAATTTTATTAAAACCACTTGGGACAAATTAAAAAACCACTTGGGACAAATTGACCTAAAGTGGGACGAATTGGCACAAAAGTGGGACAAATTGACCAGACCCCTTTTGTAATGTTAGTGTGTGATCTCCCTTTGATTTGTTTACAGAATGGCCTGTATGGAAAAATATTAAAATAGTTGTATTTTTAAATTAAATAAAAGAAATATCATAATTATTATATGGACAGGTATTTTAAGAATTAGAGAAATTTTAAAAACAAATATTTCTCTGAATACATGTTTATTCTGGTGGAATATAAAAAAACAAACGCTTTTTGACATGTCTTTATGTTATTCTGCCCAAAAAGCAACAAAGTTTAGTAAATATTTTTGTACATTGAAGTCAATGAAAAAGTCAGAGCATTACCTGTCTAGACACTTTATCTTACTGTATAGTGTACTTACTTACTGTAACTAACTCTTTTTTAGCAGTTTTAATATAAAAGTAATTTTCTTTTCATTATATAACATTAAACATTTAACTCTGTGATATATATAATCCTTATTTGTATCATGTTTGTGTAAAAATGTGTTCTAATGATGATAGTAATTTTGTATGAATATTGTTTTGTAGGAAATAAATTTTTCATTTTTAAATCTTTTCTGTTATGTTTACACTGACTAATTTCACTTGCATGAATTCACTTAAACTTGCAATTCACCTGAAAGTAGCCTCAACATTAAATATCCCCATATGGATTCATCTATAACATTTTAATTTGTGTGAATTCCACATTAAATTCTCGTCAAAATAAAAAAAAACTAGATATAGTAAGATGGTATCCATCTTTGTGGGCCCCGCCGACCTTGAGGTCAAAGGTCATTAACTATGATATACGACACATGGCATATTGTCTACCTATATACCAAATATCAAAAGCCTACCTTGAAAAGATAAAAAGTTATAGCACAGACACGATTAGTTTCGCATGGGAGGACTGGTGACAGACAGATCACTAAAAAGGTGACCAATTGCTGATAGTGATGTAAAATCGCTTCAAATAAACAGACAATATATTGGTAAGACTATGACAAGCAAATGTCTCATTTAATATTCTTATCTTCACACGAAAGTTAGGATAATAGGATAATATAGTATATATTTTTCTTTGAAAATGAAATTATAACATTGTATAATTGTTTAAATTAACAGATCCCCTTGAGCCACATACCTACATATTTTTAGGAGGTACGACTAGCTATCTCATAATTACAAACTTAAGATGTCGACTGTTTCGACTGTTCAGTATGATTCAGCAATAACACTCAATTGTTCGGACATTACGCATTTTCATTATCTGTTGCACCTATAAACAATTTAAAATGATATCCCGATAGAGCAATATCATAGATATTACAACTAAAAAAATCACACGATTTTAATTCTGGTCAGACAATATTACGGTCATAGACGGATTTTCTGAAGCCTTATGGAGTCTTATTTTAATTGTAAGAATATGTTTAATGAACTCTCCCACTTAGAGATCTACTAGTGGTATTGTTCATAAAGTTGAATCGCTTTTTTGGACCAATTAAATTGTTCCACCAATATAATAGAGTGAACTAAAAAGAATTAAATCTGCTAAACTCGCTTGATTTTTTCAAAATACAATGTTTGTATCCGTCTAATGTATCCTTTCATCATCTTTATAAAATAATATCATGTCTGTAATCTTAAATTGTCATCCCTCATTATCTGAACAAATATTCTTAATTTCAATATTTTTTTTTAAATATCGAAATTACTGAACGAACTGATTTGTTAAAATTATTCAAACGAACCTATATCGCTTGTTGTAGTGTAATTTAATATGTGTTCATTTGACCAGGTGTTTATATTCAAAATCTCAAAACAACTCACTTACAAGTACTTTATATCTGTATTAAGACCATAGTAAAGTGCTCTCGACCAATGAAATTGTCCCATTTTGTATGTCTTATTCATGAGACCGCGGCATATTATTAGTCTGCTAAATACATAAACTTGCCTGCGGCTCATTAAATATGTGTAAAAATTGTGAGCTGAATTCAACAAATAAAGAATGCAGACATATTTTGAACAAAGATAATTATTTAAGTCGGTAATACCCCATATTATTAAGGTCATACAATTTAAAAATTATACAGAGAGCATAATACCGGGTCTCAAAAATGAAAAACCTATTTTCTGTGGCACAACCCCCTACTTCTGAAGCAGGGATCACCACAGCTCAAAATCCAAGGGTGGTGCAAGTCGGACGATGATCCATTTCCTTACTAATAAAAATTTTAGAGTGACATTTATTTATTATAATAGTGTTATCAGTCTTTGTTTTTGTTTTCCCACTTGTGTGTTTGCTACCAGTCACAATATACATGTATTTTTGTATTTAAAAACTTCATTGTTTTAGGAATAAAGTCAAACTTTAGTATGGAGCTCAAAATTCAAGGGTTGAAGAAACAAATTCAAGAGTGGAGGAGCACCGCCCTTGAATAGCCTGCGGTGAACCCTGTTCTGAAGACGTATCAAGTACAAAGACAGACACCATAGATGTTGAAATAAGTGACAGAACTTCAGAAATTAACACTTTGAATTCAAATCAATTCACCTCAAAAGACTTTGCAATTGGGACAAAGATCAAATTGACTTGAAAAAATTGACAATACAAGGTTACGACATGAGATACGAACAATCTTTGAACAATGAAATAAGTGAGATAATTAACTATATAAATAAAGGTGACGCGCCTACGGGTATTGACAATAAACATTATTGTAATCGAGGACATACTGTACATCTCGAACCCAGAGAGTGAACCTATGTTAAGGTTGTATGTTTCATTACATAGAGAGAAAGAAGAAATTGTAAGTTCATACCATGACAACGGACATTTAGGAATAGACAAGACTTGTGACGCAATTAGGCAAAACTATTTTTGGCCTAAGTTATATAAGGATCTAAATGAGTTTGTATTGATTGATTGATTGGATGTTTGCTTTACGTCCAGCAAGCAGTATTTCAGCTATATTCAGGACGGGAACAAGTTAACAAACAATACATCAATTGAAAAAGGGGTGGGATGGGATACAGGGAACAAAATTTTCACTGCCACTGGAAAAGTATGGAGTATTGGGTAGGGTCGGGGAATTTAGCCTTTTGTAGCGGCTACAATGATCCTACTCTTTTTCGAAATCTACAAAAGGGATCTTTATCGTGCAAGGAGCAAGGCACTCTCCAAACACGTTACCCACTATGGTCCACGGCAAGGCTTTCCGTATGATGACCTGACAACCCCTCCCCCCCCCCCAAACGAGAGGGTCTCCCTATCCGCCACCCGGGGACGCGCTGGGCTGCTCTGTGGGTCGAGCACTGGTAACCGTCCCAGTATATGGTTCCAGTAAATCAGTTTGTACAAGTTTCTGTAACTTGTCAGTTACGTAGTTTTAAAAAGACTAAACTTCCTTTGCAAAAGACTGATATTCCGCATATCCGTTTGCAGAGATTGGGTTGGATTTGTTTGGACCCTATCATACATCCCTCAGTGAATAAGTACATCATAAGCTTTATTGATCTTAGAAGCATTCCCAGTTCCCGACAAAGTTCACAAAATATTGTGCAACTCTTGGCAGAAGAAATAATTTTAAGATTAATTGTTCCGTTATGCACTGTGAATGATAATGGTGGCGAGAATACTTTCAAATTAGTTCAGGAAACTTAAAAAAAAACATTAATGATATTACTACGTAATATTAGCACATACAAACTTAGGCTTAGGTAGAACGTTTCTCGTAGAACTCTGCATGATGTACTTGCCAATAAATTATAACACGATCCAACAAATTGGGATGTTTACTTAAATCAGACTTTGGCTGCAATAAGGTTTCATAAAAATGAATCTACAAAATTTTCTCCTTTCTAAATGCAAAAGAGCAAGCAGATAAGAATAGCCAAGAAATAAATTTTAAAGTAGGTGACCTTGTGTATTTTAAAAATCATTTTAGAAAGAAGCTTGGCAGTAAATGGAAACCTTACTATCGTATAATTAAACAATAAAGAATCAATAAGACTGACCCACTACTATAGTACATGCAGAACACTTGTGGCTAGCTAACCTAACTAACTGGATTGGAGCCGGGTCTCAGAATCGGGCCATCAGAAGTCATACACGCCTTTAGGGTGGCACGGCAACAAAAAGCATAAGTTAACAACGACCAGGAGATGTTATACTGTATAATAAGGACACTCGTTGATCTCATGGAACTGAAGGTGGAAACTGTCGTCTCCAACAAAGTCAAGCAAAAACTTCTGCCAACAAGAGGCTGCTCGTCTGCAGTTATCCTATCTCAGCATGCTGACCTTGACGAAGATCAAAGTCGAACATGTAGCCCGGCATTTCAATTTCGACGATGAACTCGTTGTCCATTCTATAGATCAACTTTACCCATTTTTATGGACGTGTAATTAAATACCAAGTAAATCGGTGATTCCTTTAATAAATGTAATTTTATTTTTAGTTGTAATGTAAAGCTATAGTTTAAAGTAAGAAAAACAATTTTATTTTATCTACAAATCCACACGCAAATCCATGTAACGTTGTTTTTTTGTTTTTTGTATTTAGTACTCAAGAACTCTTTTCTACTTTTTTTCTCTGCAGATACTTTCATCATGGTTATCATTCTTCTTTGAAATTCTCTCTCGACAATTTTATTAGCAAGATCTTCACTTCTGGCTCAGAAGGTTCTGCAATACTATTATGATAAAGACGATAAAAATCTTAGTGACTTTTATAAAAGACATTCAACCTCTCGACAATTTAATTAATAAGTTATCTAGGGACATTTTAAGATCTTCACTTCTGGCTCAGAAGGTTCTGCAATACTATTATGATAAAGACGATAAAAATCTTAGTGACTTTTATAAAAGACTTACAACCTCTCGACAATTTTATTAATAAGTTATCTAGGGACATTGTAAGATCTTCACTTCTGGCTCAGAAGGTTCTGCAATATTATTATGATAAAGACGATAAAAATCTCAGTGACTTTTATAAAAGACTTGCAACCTCTCGACAATTTTATTAATAAGTTATCTAGGGACATTGTAAGATTTTCACTTCTGGCTCAGAAGGTTCTGCAATACTATTATGATAAAGACGATAAAAATCTTAGTGACTTTTATAAAAGACATACAACCTCTCGACAATTTTATTAATAAGTTATCTAGGGACATTGTAAGATCTTCACTTCTGGCCCAGAAGATTTTGCAATACTATTATGATAAAGATGATAAAAATCTTAGTGACTTTTATAAAAGACTTACAACCTCTCGACAATTTTATTAATAAGTTATCTAGGGACATTGTAAGATCTTCACTTCTGGCTCAGAAGGTTCTGCAATATTATTATGATAAAGACGATAAAAATCTTAGTGACTTTTATAAAAGACTTACAACCTCTCGACAATTTTATTAATAAGTTATCTAGGGACATTGTAAGATTTTCACTTCTGGCTCAGAAGGTTCTGCAATACTATTATGATAAAGACGATAAAAATCTTAGTGACTTTTATAAAAGACATACAACCTCTCGACAATTTTATTATTAAGTTATCTAGGGACATTGTAAGATCTTCACTTCTGGCCCAGAAGATTTTGCAATACTATTATGATAAAGACGATAAAAATCTTAGTGACTTTCATAAAAGACTTACAACCTCTCGACAATTTTATTAGCAAGTTATCCTGGGACAATGCACTATCTTCACTTCTGGCCCAGAAGATTTTGCAATACTATTATGATAAAGACGACAAAAATCTTAGTGACTTTTATAAAAGACATACAACCTCTTGACAATTTTATTAATAAGTTATCTAGGGACATTGTAAGATCTTTACTTCTGGCTCAGAAGGTTCTGCAATACTATTATGATAAAGACGATAAAAATCTTAGTGACTTTTATAAAAGACATACAACCTCTCGACAATTTTATTAATAAGTTATCTAGGGACACTGTAAGATCTTCACTTCTGGCTCAGAAGGTTCTGCAATACTATTATGATAAAGACGATACAAATCTTAGTGACTTTTATAAAAGACATACAACCTCTCGACAATTTTATTAATAAGTTATCTAGGGACATTGTAAGATCTTCACTTCTGGCTCAGAAGGTTCTGCAATACTATTATGATAAAGACGATAAAAATCTTAGTGACTTTTATAAAAGACATACAACCTCTCGACATTTTTATTAATAAGTTATCCTGGGACATTGTACTCTCTTTTCTTCTGGCCCAGAAGGTTCTGCAATACTATTATGATAAAGACGATAAAAATCTTAGTGACTTTTATAAAAGACATACAACCTCTCGACAATTTTATTAATAAGTTATCTAGGGACATTGTAAGATTTTCACTTTTGGCTCAGAAGGATCTGCAATACTATTATGATAAAGACGATAAAAATCTTAGTGACTTTTATAAAAGACATACAACCTCTCGACAATTTTATTATTAAGTTATCTAGGGACATTGTAAGATCTTCACTTCTGGCCCAGAAGATTTTGCAATACTATTATGATAAAGCGATAAAAATCTTAGTGACTTTCATAAAAGACTTACAACCTCTCGACAATTTTATTAGCAAGTTATCCTGGGACATTGCACTATCTTCACATCTGGCCCAGAAGATTTTGCAATACTATTATGATAAAGACGACAAAAATCTTAGTGACTTTTATAAAAGACTTACAACCTCTTGACAATTTTATTAATAAGTTATATAGGGACATTGTAAGATCTTCACTTCTGGCTCAGAAGGTTCTGCAATACTATTATGATAAAGACGATAAAAATCTTAGTGACTTTTATAAAAGACATACAACCTCTCGACAATTTTATTAATAAGTTATCTAGGGACACTGTAAGATCTTCACTTCTGGCTCAGAAGGTTCTGCAATACTATTATGATAAAGACGATACAAATCTTAGTGACTTTTATAAAAGACATACAACCTCTCGACAATTTTATTAATAAGTTATCTAGGGACATTGTAAGATCTTCACTTCTGGCTCAGAAGGTTCTGCAATACTATTATGATAAAGACGATAAAAATCTTAGTGACTTTTATAAAAGACATACAACCTCTCGACATTTTTATTAATAAGTTATCCTGCGACATTGTACTCTCTTTTCTTCTGGCCCAGAAGGTTCTGCAATACTATTATGATAAAGACGATAAAAATCTTAGTGACTTTTATAAAAGACATACAACCTCTCGACAATTTTATTAATAAGTTATCTAGGGACACTGTAAGATCTTCACTTCTGGCTCAGAAGGTTCTGCAATACTATTATGATAAAGACGATACAAATCTTAGTGACTTTTATAAAAGACATACAACCTCTCGACAATTTTATTAATAAGTTATCTAGGGACATTGTAAGATCTTCACTTCTGGCTCAGAAGGTTCTGCAATACTATTATGATAAAGACGATAAAAATCTTAGTGACTTTTATAAAAGACATACAACCTCTCGACATTTTTATTAATAAGTTATCCTGGGACATTGTACTCTCTTTTCTTCTGGCCCAGAAGGTTCTGCAATACTATTATGATAAAGACGATAAAAATCTTAGTGACTTTTATAAAAGACATACAACCTCTCGACAATTTTATTAATAAGTTATCTAGGGACATTGTAAGATTTTCACTTTTGGCTCAGAAGGTTCTGCAATACTATTATGATAAAGACGATAAAAATCTTAGTGACTTTTATAAAAGACATACAACCTCTCGACAATTTTATTATTAAGTTATCTAGGGACATTGTAAGATCTTCACTTCTGGCCCAGAAGATTTTGCAATACTATTATGATAAAGCGATAAAAATCTTAGTGACTTTCATAAAAGACTTACAACCTCTCGACAATTTTATTAGCAAGTTATCCTGGGACATTGCACTATCTTCACATCTGGCCCAGAAGATTTTGCAATACTATTATGATAAAGACGACAAAAATCTTAGTGACTTTTATAAAAGACTTACAACCTCTTGACAATTTTATTAATAAGTTATATAGGGACATTGTAAGATCTTCACTTCTGGCTCAGAAGGTTCTGCAATACTATTATGATAAAGACGATAAAAATCTTAGTGACTTTTATAAAAGACATACAACCTCTCGACAATTTTATTAATAAGTTATCTAGGGACACTGTAAGATCTTCACTTCTGGCTCAGAAGGTTCTGCAATACTATTATGATAAAGACGATACAAATCTTAGTGACTTTTATAAAAGACATACAACCTCTCGACAATTTTATTAATAAGTTATCTAGGGACATTGTAAGATCTTCACTTCTGGCTCAGAAGGTTCTGCAATACTATTATGATAAAGACGATAAAAATCTTAGTGACTTTTATAAAAGACATACAACCTCTCGACATTTTTATTAATAAGTTATCCTGGGACATTGTACTCTCTTTTCTTCTGGCCCAGAAGGTTCTGCAATACTATTATGATAAAGACGATAAAAATCTTAGTGACTTTTATAAAAGACATACAACCTCTCGACAATTTTATTAATAAGTTATCTAGGGACATTGTAAGATTTTCACTTTTGGCTCAGAAGGTTCTGCAATACTATTATGATAAAGACGATAAAAATCTTAGTGACTTTTATAAAAGACATACAACCTCTCGACAATTTTATTATTAAGTTATCTAGGGACATTGTAAGATCTTCACTTCTGGCCCAGAAGATTTGCAATACTATTATGATAAAGCGATAAAAATCTTAGTGACTTTCATAAAAGACTTACAACCTCTCGACAATTTTATTAGCAAGTTATCCTGGGACAATGCACTATCTTCACATCTGGCCCAGAAGATTTTGCAATACTATTATGATAAAGACGACAAAAATCTTAGTGACTTTTATAAAAGACATACAACCTCTTGACAATTTTATTAATAAGTTATATAGGGACATTGTAAGATCTTCACTTCTGGCTCAGAAGGTTCTGCAATATTATTATGATAAAGACGATAAAAATCTTAGTGACTTTTATAAAAGACTTACAACCTCTCGACAATTTTATTAATAAGTTATCTAGGGACATTGTAAGATTTTCACTTCTGGCTCAGAAGGTTCTGCAATACTATTATGATAAAGACGATAAAAATCTTAGTGACTTTTATAAAAGACATACAACCTCTCGACAATTTTATTATTAAGTTATCTAGGGACATTGTAAGATCTTCACTTCTGGCCCAGAAGATTTTGCAATACTATTATGATAAAGACGATAAAAATCTTAGTGACTTTCATAAAAGACTTACAACCTCTCGACAATTTTATTAGCAAGTTATCCTGGGACATTGCACTATCTTCACTTCTGGCCCAGAAGATTTTGCAATACTATTATGATAAAGACGATAAAAATCTTAGTGACTTTTATAAAAGACATACAACCTCTCGACAATTTTATTAATAAGTTATCTAGGGACATTGTAAGATCTTCACTTCTGGCTCAGAAGGTTCTGCAATACTATTATGATAAAGACGATAAAAATCTTAGTGACTTTTATAAAAGACATACAACCTCTCGACAATTTTATTAATAAGTTATCTAGGGACATTGTAAGATCTTCACTTCTGGCTCAGAAGGTTCTGCAATACTATTATGATAAAGACGATAAAAATCTTAGTGACTTTTATAAAAGACATACAACCTCTCGACATTTTTATTAATAAGTTATCCTGCGACATTGTACTCTCTTTTTTTCTGGCCCAGAAGGTTCTGCAATACTATTATGATAAAGACGACAAACATCTTAGTGACTTTTATAAAAGACATACAACCTCTTGACAATTTTATTAATAAGTTATCTAGGGACATTGTAAGATCTTCACTTCTGGCTCAGAAGGTTCTGCAATATTATTATGATAAAGACGATAAAAATCTTAGTGACTTTTATAAAAGACTTACAACCTCTCGACAATTTTATTAATAAGTTATCTAGGGACATTGTAAGATTTTCACTTCTGGCTCAGAAGGTTCTGCAATACTATTATGATAAAGACGATAAAAATCTTAGTGACTTTTATAAAAGACATACAACCTCTCGACAATTTTATTAATAAGTTATCTAGGGACATTGTAAGATCTTCACTTCTGGCCCAGAAGATTTTGCAATACTATTATGATAAAGACGATAAAAATCTTAGTGACTTTCATAAAAGACTTACAACCTCTCGACAATTTTATTAGCAAGTTATCCTGGGACATTGCACTATCTTCACTTCTGGCCCAGAAGATTTTGCAATACTATTATGATAAAGACGACAAAAATCTTAGTGACTTTTATAAAAGACATACAACCTCTTGACAATTTTATTAATAAGTTATCTAGGGACATTGTAAGATCTTTACTTCTGGCTCAGAAGGTTCTGCAATACTATTATGATAAAGACGATAAAAATCTTAGTGACTTTTATAAAAGACATACAACCTCTCGACAATTTTATTAATAAGTTATCTAGGGACACTGTAAGATCTTCACTTCTGGCTCAGAAGGTTCTGCAATACTATTATGATAAAGACGATAAAAATCTTAGTGACTTTTATAAAAGACATACAACCTCTCGACAATTTTATTAATAAGTTATCTAGGGACATTGTAAGATCTTCACTTCTGGCTCAGAAGGTTCTGCAATACTATTATGATAAAGACGATAAAAATCTTAGTGACTTTTATAAAAGACATACAACCTCTCGACATTTTTATTAATAAGTTATCCTGGTACATTGTACTCTCTTTTCTTCTGGCCCAGAAGGTTCTGCAATACTATTATGATAAAGACGATAAAAATCTTAGTGACTTTTATAAAAGACATACAACCTCTCGACAATTTTATTAATAAGTTATCTAGGGACATTGTAAGATCTTCACTTCTGGCTCAGAAGGTTCTGCAATACTAATATGATAAAGACGATAAAAATCTTAGTGACTTTTATAAAAGACATTCAACCTCTCGACAATTTTATTAATAAGTTATCTAGGGACATTGTAAGATCTTCACTTCTGGCTCAGAAGGTTCTGCAATACTATTATGATAAAGACGATAAAAATCTTAGTGACTTTTATAAAAGACTTACAACCTCTCGACAATTTTATTAATAAGTTATCTAGGGACATTGTAAGATCTTCACTTCTGGCTCAGAAGGTTCTGCAATATTATTATGATCAAGACGATAAAAATCTTAGTGACTTTTATAAAAGACTTGCAACCTCTCGACAATTTTATTAGCAAGTTATCCTGGGACATTGCACTATCTTCACATCTGGCCCAGAAGATTTTGCAATACTATTATGATAAAGACGACAAAAATCTTAGTGACTTTTATAAAAGACATACAACCTCTTGACAATTTTATTAATAAGTTATCTAGGGACATTGTAAGATCTTCACTTCTGGCTCAGAAGGTTCTGTAATATTATTATGATAAAGACGATAAAAATCTTAGTGACTTTTATAAAAGACTTACAACCTCTCGACAATTTTATTAATAAGTTATCTAGGGACATTGTAAGATTTTCACTTCTGGCTCAGAAGGTTCTGCAATACTATTATGATAAAGACGATAAAAATCTTAGTGACTTTTATAAAAGACTTACAACCTCTCGACAATTTTATTAATAAGTTATCTAGGGACATTGTAAGATCTTCACTTCTGGCTCAGAAGGTTCTGCAATATTATTATGATCAAGACGATAAAAATCTTAGTGACTTTTATAAAAGACTTGCAACCTCTCGACAATTTTATTAATAAGTTATCTAGGGACATTGTAAGATTTTCACTTCTGGCTCAGAAGGTTCTGCAATACTATTATGATAAAGACGATAAAAATCTTAGTGACTTTTATAAAAGACATGCAACCTCTCGACAATTTTATTAATAAGTTATCTAGGGACATTGTAAGATCTTCACTTCTTGCCCAGAAGATTTTGCAATACTATTATGATAAAGCGATAAAAATCTTAGTGACTTTCATAAAAGACTTACAACCTCTCGACAATTTTATTAGCAAGTTATCCTGGGACATTGCACTATCTTCACATCTGGCCCAGAAGATTTTGCAATACTATTATGATAAAGACGACAAAAATCTTAGTGACTTTTATAAAAGACATACAACCTCTTGACAATTTTATTAATAAGTTATCTAGGGACATTGTAAGATCTTCACTTCTGGCTCAGAAGGTTCTGTAATATTATTATGATAAAGACGATAAAAATCTTAGTGACTTTTATAAAAGACTTACAACCTCTCGACAATTTTATTAATAACTTATCTAGGGACATTGTAAGATTTTCACTTCTGGCTCAGAAGGTTCTGCAATACTATTATGATAAAGACGATAAAAATCTTAGTGACTTTTATAAAAGACATACAACCTCTCGACAATTTTATTATTAAGTTATCTAGGGACATTGTAAGATCTTCACTTCTGGCCCAGAAGATTTTGCAATACTATTATGATAAAGCGATAAAAATCTTAGTGACTTTCATAAAAGACTTACAACCTCTCGACAATTTTATTAGCAAGTTATCCTGGGACATTGCACTATCTTCACATCTGGCCCAGAAGATTTTGCAATACTATTATGATAAAGACGACAAAAATCTTAGTGACTTTTATAAAAGACATACAACCTCTTGACAATTTTATTAATAAGTTATATAGGGACATTGTAAGATCTTCACTTCTGGCTCAGAAGGTTCTGCAATATTATTATGATAAAGACGATAAAAATCTTAGTGACTTTTATAAAAGACTTACAACCTCTCGACAATTTTATTAATAAGTTATCTAGGGACATTGTAAGATTTTCACTTCTGGCTCAGAAGGTTCTGCAATACTATTATGATAAAGACGATAAAAATCTTAGTGACTTTTATAAAAGACATACAACCTCTCGACAATTTTATTATTAAGTTATCTTGGGACATTGTAAGATCTTCACTTCTGGCCCAGAAGATTTTGCAATACTATTATGATAAAGACGATAAAAATCTTAGTGACTTTCATAAAAGACTTACAACCTCTCGACAATTTTATTAGCAAGTTATCCTGGGACATTGCACTATCTTCACTTCTGGCCCAGAAGATTTTGCAATACTATTATGATAAAGACGACAAAAATCTTAGTGACTTTTATAAAAGACATACAACCTCTCGACAATTTTATTAATAAGTTATCTAGGGACATTGTAAGATCTTTACTTCTGGCTCAGAAGGTTCTGCAATACTATTATGATAAAGACGATAAAAATCTTAGTGACTTTTATAAAAGACATACAACCTCTCGACAATTTTATTAATAAGTTATCTAGGGACACTGTAAGATCTTCACTTCTGGCTCAGAAGGTTCTGCAATACTATTATGATAAAGACGATAAAAATCTTAGTGACTTTTATAAAAGACATACAACCTCTCGACAATTTTATTAATAAGTTATCTAGGGACATTGTAAGATCTTCACTTCTGGCTCAGAAGGTTCTGCAATACTATTATGATAAAGACGATAAAAATCTTAGTGACTTTTATAAAAGACATACAACCTCTCGACATTTTTATTAATAAGTTATCCTGCGACATTGTACTCTCTTTTTTTCTGGCCCAGAAGGTTCTGCAATACTATTATGATAAAGACGATAAAAATCTTAGTGACTTTTATAAAAGACATACAACCTCTCGACAGTTTTATTAATAAGTTATCTAGGGACATTGTAAGATCTTCACTTCTGGCTCAGAAGGTTCTGCAATACTAATATGATAAAGACGATAAAAATCTTAGTGACTTTCATAAAAGACTTACAACCTCTCGACAATTTTATTAGCAAGTTATCCTGGGACATTGCACTATCTTCACATCTGGCCCAGAAGATTTTGCAATACTATTATGATAAAGACGACAAAAATCTTAGTGACTTTTATAAAAGACATACAACCTCTTGACAATTTTATTAATAAGTTATCTAGGGACATTGTAAGATCTTCACTTCTGGCTCAGAAGGTTCTACAATATTATTATGATAAAGACGATAAAAATCTTAGTGACTTTTATAAAAGACTTACAACCTCTCGACAATTTTATTAATAAGTTATCTAGGGACATTGTAAGATTTTCACTTCTGGCTCAGAAGGTTCTGCAATACTATTATGATAAAGACGATAAAAATCTTAGTGACTTTTATAAAAGACATACAACCTCTCGACAATTTTATTATTAAGTTATCTAGGGACATTGTAAGATCTTCACTTCTGGCCCAGAAGATTTTGCAATACTATTATGATAAAGACGATAAAAATCTTAGTGACTTTCATAAAAGACTTACAACCTCTCGACAATTTTATTAGCAAGTTATCCTGGGACATTGCACTATCTTCACTTCTGGCCCAGAAGATTTTGCAATACTATTATGATAAAGACGATAAAAATCTTAGTGACTTTTATAAAAGACATACAACCTCTTGACAATTTTATTAATAAGTTATCTAGGGACATTGTAAGATCTTTACTAATGGCTCAGAAGGTTCTGCAATACTATTATGATAAAGACGATAAAAATCTTAGTGACTTTTATAAAAGACATACAACCTCTCGACAATTTTATTAATAAGTTATCTAGGGACACTGTAAGATCTTCACTTCTGGCTCAGAAGGTTCTGCAATACTATTATGATAAAGACGATAAAAATCTTAGTGACTTTTATAAAAGACATACAACCTCTCGACAATTTTATTAATAAGTTATCTAGGGACATTGTAAGATCTTCACTTCTGGCTCAGAAGGTTCTGCAATACTATTATGATAAAGACGATAAAAATCTTAGTGACTTTTATAAAAGACATACAACCTCTCGACATTTTTATTAATAAGTTATCCTGGTACATTGTACTCTCTTTTCTTCTGGCCCAGAAGGTTCTGCAATACTATTATGATAAAGACGATAAAAATCTTAGTGACTTTTATAAAAGACATACAACCTCTCGACAATTTTATTAATAAGTTATCTAGGGACATTGTAAGATCTTCACTTCTGGCTCAGAAGGTTCTGCAATACTATTATGATAAAGACGATAAAAATCTTAGTGACTTTTATAAAAGACTTACAACCTCTCGACAATTTTATTAATAAGTTATCTAGGGACATTGTAAGATCTTCACTTCTGGCTCAGAAGGTTCTGCAATATTATTATGATCAAGACGATAAAAATCTTAGTGACTTTTATAAAAGACTTGCAACCTCTCGACAATTTTATTAATAAGTTATCTAGGGACATTGTAAGATTTTCACTTCTGGCTCAGAAGGTTCTGCAATACTATTATGATAAAGACGATAAAAATCTTAGTGACTTTTATAAAAGACATGCAACCTCTCGACAATTTTATTAATAAGTTATCTAGGGACATTGTAAGATCTTCACTTCTTGCCCAGAAGATTTTGCAATACTATTATGATAAAGCGATAAAAATCTTAGTGACTTTCATAAAAGACTTACAACCTCTCGACAATTTTATTAGCAAGTTATCCTGGGACATTGCACTATCTTCACATCTGGCCCAGAAGATTTTGCAATACTATTATGATAAAGACGACAAAAATCTTAGTGACTTTTATAAAAGACATACAACCTCTTGACAATTTTATTAATAAGTTATCTAGGGACATTGTAAGATCTTCACTTCTGGCTCAGAAGGTTCTGTAATATTATTATGATAAAGACGATAAAAATCTTAGTGACTTTTATAAAAGACTTACAACCTCTCGACAATTTTATTAATAACTTATCTAGGGACATTGTAAGATTTTCACTTCTGGCTCAGAAGGTTCTGCAATACTATTATGATAAAGACGATAAAAATCTTAGTGACTTTTATAAAAGACATACAACCTCTCGACAATTTTATTATTAAGTTATCTAGGGACATTGTAAGATCTTCACTTCTGGCCCAGAAGATTTTGCAATACTATTATGATAAAGACGATAAAAATCTTAGTGACTTTTATAAAAGACATACAACCTCTTGACAATTTTATTAATAAGTTATCTAGGGACATTGTAAGATCTTTACTTCTGGCTCAGAAGGTTCTGCAATACTATTATGATAAAGACGATAAAAATCTTAGTGACTTTTATAAAAGACATACAACCTCTCGACAATTTTATTAATAAGTTATCTAGGGACATTGTAAGATCTTCACTTCTGGCTCAGAAGGTTCTGCAATACTATTATGATAAAGACGATAAAAATCTCAGTGACTTTTATAAAAGACATACAACCTCTCGACAATTTTATTAATAAGTTATCTAAGAACATTGTAAGATCTTCACTTCTGGCTCAGAAAGTTCTGCAATACTATTATGATAAAGACGATAAAAATCTTCGTGACTTTTATAAAAGACATACAACCTCTCGACATTTTTATTAATAAGTTATCCTGGGACATTGTACTCTCTTTTCTTCTGGCCCAGAAGGTTCTGCAATACTATTATGATAAAGACGATAAAAATCTTAGTGACTTTTATAAAAGACATACAACCTCTCGACAATTTTATTAATAAGTTATCTAGGGACATTGTAAGATCTTCACTTCTGGCTCAGAAGGTTCTGCAATACTATTATGATAAAGACGATAAAAATCTTAGTGACTTTTATAAAAGACATGCAACCTCTCGACAATTTTATTAATAAGTTATCTAGGGACATTGTAAGATCTTCACTTCTTGCCCAGAAGATTTTGCAATACTATTATGATAAAGCGATAAAAATCTTAGTGACTTTCATAAAAGACTTACAACCTCTCGACAATTTTATTAGCAAGTTATCCTGGGACATTGCACTATCTTCACATCTGGCCCAGAAGATTTTGCAATACTATTATGATAAAGACGACAAAAATCTTAGTGACTTTTATAAAAGACATACAACCTCTTGACAATTTTATTAATAAGTTATCTAGGGACATTGTAAGATCTTCACTTCTGGCTCAGAAGGTTCTGTAATATTATTATGATAAAGACGATAAAAATCTTAGTGACTTTTATAAAAGACTTACAACCTCTCGACAATTTTATTAATAACTTATCTAGGGACATTGTAAGATTTTCACTTCTGGCTCAGAAGGTTCTGCAATACTATTATGATAAAGACGATAAAAATCTTAGTGACTTTTATAAAAGACATACAACCTCTCGACAATTTTATTATTAAGTTATCTAGGGACATTGTAAGATCTTCACTTCTGGCCCAGAAGATTTTGCAATACTATTATGATAAAGACGATAAAAATCTTAGTGACTTTCATAAAAGACTTACAACCTCTCGACAATTTTATTAGCAAGTTATCCTGGGACATTGCACTATCTCCACTTCTGGCCCAGAAGATTTTGCAATACTATTATGATAAAGACGACAAAAATCTTAGTGACTTTTATAAAAGACATACAACCTCTTGACAATTTTATTAATAAGTTATCTAGGGACATTGTAAGATCTTTACTTCTGGCTCAGAAGGTTCTGCAATACTATTATGATAAAGACGATAAAAATCTTAGTGACTTTTATAAAGGACATACAACCTCTCGACAATTTTATTAATAAGTTATCTAGGGACATTGTAAGATCTTCACTTCTGGCTCAGAAGGTTCTGCAATACTATTATGATAAAGACGATAAAAATCTTAGTGACTTTTATAAAAGACATACAACCTCTCGACAATTTTATTAATAAGTTATCTAGGGACATTGTAAGATCTTCACTTCTGGCTCAGAAAGTTCTGCAATACTATTATGATAAAGACGATAAAAATCTTCGTGACTTTTATAAAAGACATACAACCTCTCGACATTTTTATTAATAAGTTATCCTGGGACATTGTACTCTCTTTTCTTCTGGCCCAGAAGGTTCTGCAATACTATTATGATAAAGACGATAAAAATCTTAGTGACTTTTATAAAAGACATACAACCTCTCGACAATTTTATTAATAAGTTATCTAGGGACATTGTAAGATCTTCACTTCTGGCTCAGAAGGTTCTGCAATACTATTATGATAAAGACGATAAAAATCTTAGTGACTTTTATAAAAGACATGCAACCTCTCGACAATTTTATTAATAAGTTATCTAGGGACATTGTAAGATCTTCACTTCTTGCCCAGAAGATTTTGCAATACTATTATGATAAAGCGATAAAAATCTTAGTGACTTTCATAAAAGACTTACAACCTCTCGACAATTTTATTAGCAAGTTATCCTGGGACATTGCACTATCTTCACATCTGGCCCAGAAGATTTTGCAATACTATTATGATAAAGACGACAAAAATCTTAGTGACTTTTATAAAAGACATACAACCTCTCGACAATTTTATTATTAAGTTATCTAGGGACATTGTAAGATCTTCACTTCTGGCCCAGAAGATTTTGCAATACTATTATGATAAAGACGATAAAAATCTTAGTGACTTTCATAAAAGACTTACAACCTCTCGACAATTTTATTAGCAAGTTATCCTGGGACATTGCACTATCTCCACTTCTGGCCCAGAAGATTTTGCAATACTATTATGATAAAGACGACAAAAATCTTAGTGACTTTTATAAAAGACATACAACCTCTTGACAATTTTATTAATAAGTTATCTAGGGACATTGTAAGATCTTTACTTCTGGCTCAGAAGGTTCTGCAATACTATTATGATAAAGACGATAAAAATCTTAGTGACTTTTATAAAAGACATAAAACCTCTCGACAATTTTATTAATAAGTTATCTAGGGACATTGTAAGATCTTCACTTCTGGCTCAGAAGGTTCTGCAATACTATTATGATAAAGACGATAAAAATCTTAGTGACTTTCATAAAAGACTTACAACCTCTCGACAATTTTATTAATAAGTTATCTAGGGACATTGTAAGATCTTCACTTCTGGCTCAGAAGGTTCTGCAATACTATTATGATAAAGACGATAAAAATCTTCGTGACTTTTATAAAAGACATACAACCTCTCGACATTTTTATTAATAAGTTATCCTGGGACATTGTACTCTCTTTTCTTCTGGCCCAGAAGGTTCTGCAATACTATTATGATAAAGACGATAAAAATCTTAGTGACTTTTATAAAAGACATACAACCTCTCGACAATTTTATTAATAAGTTATCTAGGGACATTGTAAGATCTTCACTTCTGGCTCAGAAGGTTCTGCAATACTAATATGATAAAGACGATAAAAATCTTAGTGACTTTCATAAAAGACTTACAACCTCTCGACAATTTTATTAGCAAGTTATCCTGGGACATTGCACTATCTTCACATCTGGCCCAGAAGATTTTGCAATACTATTATGATAAAGACGACAAAAATCTTAGTGACTTTTATAAAAGACATACAACCTCTTGACAATTTTATTAATAAGTTATCTAGGGACATTGTAAGATCTTCACTTCTGGCTCAGAAGGTTCTGCAATATTATTATGATAAAGACGATAAAAATCTTAGTGACTTTTATAAAAGACTTACAACCTCTCGACAATTTTATTAATAAGTTATCTAGGGACATTGTAAGATCTTCACTTCTGGCCCAGAAGATTTTGCAATACTATTATGATAAAGACGATAAAAATCTTAGTGACTTTCATAAAAGACTTACAACCTCTCGACAATTTTATTAGCAAGTTATCCTGGGACATTGCACTATCTTCACTTCTGGCCCAGAAGATTTTGCAATACTATTATGATAAAGACGACAAAAATCTTAGTGACTTTTATAAAAGACATACAACCTCTTGACAATTTTATTAATAAGTTATCTAGGGACATTGTAAGATCTTTACTTCTGGCTCAGAAGGTTCTGCAATACTATTATGTTAAAGACGATAAAAATCTTAGTGACTTTTATAAAAGACATACAACCTCTCGACAATTTTATTAATAAGTTATCTAGGGACATTGTAAGATCTTCACTTCTGGCTCAGAAGGTTCTGCAATACTATTATGATAAAGACGATAAAAATCTTAGTGACTTTTATAAAAGACATACAACCTCTCGACAATTTTATTATTAAGTTATCTAGGGACATTGTAAGATCTTCACTTCTGGCCCAGAAGATTTTGCAATACTATTATGATAAAGACGATAAAAATCTTAGTGACTTTCATAAAAGACTTACAACCTCTCGACAATTTTATTAGCAAGTTATCCTGGGACATTGCACTATCTCCACTTCTGGCCCAGAAGATTTTGCAATACTATTATGATAAAGACGACAAAAATCTTAGTGACTTTTATAAAAGACATACAACCTCTTGACAATTTTATTAATAAGTTATCTAGGGACATTGTAAGATCTTTACTTCTGGCTCAGAAGGTTCTGCAATACTATTATGATAAAGACGATAAAAATCTTAGTGACTTTTATAAAAGACATACAACCTCTCGACAATTTTATTAATAAGTTATCTAGGGACATTGTAAGATCTTTACTTCTGGCTCAGAAGGTTCTGCAATACTATTATGATAAAGACGATAAAAATCTTAGTGACTTTTATAAAAGACATACAACCTCTCGACAATTTTATTAATAAGTTATCTAGGGACATTGTAAGATCTTCACTTCTGGCTCAGAAGGTTCTGCAATACTATTATGATAAAGACGATAAAAATCTTAGTGACTTTTATAAAAGACATACAACCTCTCGACAATTTTATTAATAAGTTATCTAGGGACATTGTAAGATCTTCACTTCTGGCTCAGAAGGTTCTGCAATACTATTATGATAAAGACGATAAAAATCTTAGTGACTTTTATAAAAGACATACAACCTCTCGACAATTTTATTAATAAGTTATCTAGGGACATTGTAAGATCTTCACTTCTGGCTCAGAAGGTTCTGCAATACTAATATGATAAAGACGATAAAAATCTTAGTGACTTTCATAAAAGACTTACAACCTCTCGACAATTTTATTAGCAAGTTATCCTGGGACATTGCACTATCTTCACATCTGGCCCAGAAGATTTTGCAATACTATTATGATAAAGACGACAAAAATCTTAGTGACTTTTATAAAAGACATACAACCTCTTGACAATTTTATTAATAAGTTATCTAGGGACATTGTAAGATCTTCACTTCTGGCTCAGAAGGTTCTGCAATACTATTATGATAAAGACGATAAAAATCTTAGTGACTTTTATAAAAGACATGCAACCTCTCGACAATTTTATTAATAAGTTATCTAGGGACATTGTAAGATCTTCACTTCTTGCCCAGAAGATTTTGCAATACTATTATGATAAAGCGATAAAAATCTTAGTGACTTTCATAAAAGACTTACAACCTCTCGACAATTTTATTAGCAAGTTATCCTGGGACATTGCACTATCTTCACATCTGGCCCAGAAGATTTTGCAATACTATTATGATAAAGACGACAAAAATCTTAGTGACTTTTATAAAAGACATACAACCTCTCGACAATTTTATTATTAAGTTATCTAGGGACATTGTAAGATCTTCACTTCTGGCCCAGAAGATTTTGCAATACTATTATGATAAAGACGATAAAAATCTTAGTGACTTTCATAAAAGACTTACAACCTCTCGACAATTTTATTAGCAAGTTATCCTGGGACATTGCACTATCTTCACTTCTGGCCCAGAAGATTTTGCAATACTATTATGATAAAGACGACAAAAATCTTAGTGACTTTTATAAAAGACATACAACCTCTTGACAATTTTATTAATAAGTTATCTAGGGACATTGTAAGATCTTTACTTCTGGCTCAGAAGGTTCTGCAATACTATTATGATAAAGACGATAAAAATCTTAGTGACTTTTATAAAAGACATACAACCTCTCGACAATTTTATTAATAAGTTATCTAGGGACATTGTAAGATCTTCACTTCTGGCTCAGAAGGTTCTGCAATACTATTATGATAAAGACGATAAAAATCTTAGTGACTTTTATAAAAGACATACAACCTCTCGACAATTTTATTATTAAGTTATCTAGGGACATTGTAAGATCTTCACTTCTGGCCCAGAAGATTTTGCAATACTATTATGATAAAGCGATAAAAATCTTAGTGACTTTCATAAAAGACTTACAACCTCTCGACAATTTTATTAATAAGTTATCTAGGGACATTGTAAGATCTTCACTTCTGGCTCAGAAGGTTCTGCAATACTATTATGATAAAGTCGATAAAAATCTTAGTGACTTTTATAAAAGACATACAACCTCTCGACAATTTTATTAATAAGTTATCTAGGGACATTGTAAGATCTTCACTTCTGGCTCAGAAGGTTCTGCAATACTATTATGATAAAGACGATAAAAATCTTAGTGACTTTTATAAAAGACATACAACCTCTCGACAATTTTATTAATAAGTTATCTAGGGACATTGTAAGATCTTCACTTCTGGCTCAGAAGGTTCTGCAATACTAATATGATAAAGACGATAAAAATCTTAGTGACTTTCACAAAAGACTTACAACCTCTCGACAATTTTATTAGCAAGTTATGCTGGGACATTGCACTATCTTCACATCTGGCCCAGAAGATTTTGCAATACTATTATGATAAAGACGACAAAAATCTTAGTGACTTTTATAAAAGACATACAACCTCTTGACAATTTTATTAATAAGTTATCTAGGGACATTGTAAGATCTTCACTTCTGGCTCAGAAGGTTCTGCAATACTATTATGATAAAGACGATAAAAATCTTAGTGACTTTTATAAAAGACATGCAACCTCTCGACAATTTTATTAATAAGTTATCTAGGGACATTGTAAGATCTTCACTTCTTGCCCAGAAGATTTTGCAATACTATTATGATAAAGCGATAAAAATCTTAGTGACTTTCATAAAAGACTTACAACCTCTCGACAATTTTATTAGCAAGTTATCCTGGGACATTGCACTATCTTCACATCTGGCCCAGAAGATTTTGCAATACTATTATGATAAAGACGACAAAAATCTTAGTGACTTTTATAAAAGACATACAACCTCTTGACAATTTTATTAATAAGTTATCTAGGGACATTGTAAGATCTTCACTTCTGGCTCAGAAGGTTCTGTAATATTATTATGATAAAGACGATAAAAATCTTAGTGACTTTTATAAAAGACTTACAACCTCTCGACAATTTTATTAATAACTTATCTAGGGACATTGTAAGATTTTCACTTCTGGCTCAGAAGGTTCTGCAATACTATTATGATAAAGACGATAAAAATCTTAGTGACTTTTATAAAAGACATACAACCTCTCGACAATTTTATTATTAAGTTATCTAGGGACATTGTAAGATCTTCACTTCTGGCCCAGAAGATTTTGCAATACTATTATGATAAAGACGATAAAAATCTTAGTGACTTTCATAAAAGACTTACAACCTCTCGACAATTTTATTAGCAAGTTATCCTGGGACATTGCACTATCTCCACTTCTGGCCCAGAAGATTTTGCAATACTATTATGATAAAGACGACAAAAATCTTAGTGACTTTTATAAAAGACATACAACCTCTTGACAATTTTATTAATAAGTTATCTAGGGACATTGTAAGATCTTTACTTCTGGCTCAGAAGGTTCTGCAATACTATTATGATAAAGACGATAAAAATCTTAGTGACTTTTATAAAAGACATAAAACCTCTCGACAATTTTATTAATAAGTTATCTAGGGACATTGTAAGATCTTCACTTCTGGCTCAGAAGGTTCTGCAATACTATTATGATAAAGACGATAAAAATCTTAGTGACTTTTATAAAAGACTTACAACCTCTCGACAATTTTATTAATAAGTTATCTAGGGACATTGTAAGATCTTCACTTCTGGCTCAGAAGGTTCTGCAATACTATTATGATAAAGACGATAAAAATCTTCGTGACTTTTATAAAAGACATACAACCTCTCGACATGTTTATTAATAAGTTATCCTGGGACATTGTACTCTCTTTTCTTCTGGCCCAGAAGGTTCTGCAATACTATTATGATAAAGACGATAAAAATCTTAGTGACTTTTATAAAAGACATACAACCTCTCGACAATTTTATTAATAAGTTATCTAGGGACATTGTAAGATCTTCACTTCTGGCTCAGAAGGTTCTGCAATACTAATATGATAAAGACGATAAAAATCTTAGTGACTTTCATAAAAGACTTACAACCTCTCGACAATTATATTAGCAAGTTATCCTGGGACATTGCACTATCTTCACATCTGGCCCAGAAGATTTTGCAATACTATTATGATAAAGACGACAAAAATCTTAGTGACTTTTATAAAAGACATACAACCTCTTGACAATTTTATTAATAAGTTATCTAGGGACATTGTAAGATCTTCACTTCTGGCTCAGAAGGTTCTGCAATATTATTATGATAAAGACGATAAAAATCTTAGTGACTTTTATAAAAGACTTACAACCTCTCGACAATTTTATTAATAAGTTATCTAGGGACATTGTAAGATCTTCACTTCTGGCCCAGAAGATTTTGCAATACTATTATGATAAAGACGATAAAAATCTTAGTGACTTTCATAAAAGACTTACAACCTCTCGACAATTTTATTAGCAAGTTATCCTGGGACATTGCACTATCTTCACTTCTGGCCCAGAAGATTTTGCAATACTATTATGATAAAGACGACAAAAATCTTAGTGACTTTTATAAAAGACATACAACCTCTTGACAATTTTATTAATAAGTTATCTAGGGACATTGTAAGATCTTTACTTCTGGCTCAGAAGGTTCTGCAATACTATTATGATAAAGACGATAAAAATCTTAGTGACTTTTATAAAAGACATACAACCTCTCGACAATTTTATTAATAAGTTATCTAGGGACATTGTAAGATCTTCACTTCTGGCTCAGAAGGTTCTGCAATACTATTATGATAAAGACGATAAAAATCTTAGTGACTTTTATAAAAGACATACAACCTCTCGACAATTTTATTAATAAGTTATCTAGGGACATTGTAAGATCTTCACTTCTGGCCCAGAAGATTTTGCAATACTATTATGATAAAGACGATAAAAATCTTAGTGACTTTCATAAAAGACTTACAACCTCTCGACAATTTTATTAGCAAGTTATCCTGGGACATTGCACTATCTCCACTTCTGGCCCAGAAGATTTTGCAATACTATTATGATAAAGACGACAAAAATCTTAGTGACTTTTATAAAAGACATACAACCTCTTGACAATTTTATTAATAAGTTATCTAGGGACATTGTAAGATCTTTACTTCTGGCTCAGAAGGTTCTGCAATACTATTATGATAAAGACGATAAAAATCTTAGTGACTTTTATAAAAGACATACAACCTCTCGACAATTTTATTAATAAGTAATCTAGGGACATTGTAAGATCTTCACTTCTGGCTCAGAAGGTTCTGCAATACTATTATGATAAAGACGATAAAAATCTTAGTGACTTTTATAAAAGACATACAACCTCTCGACAATTTTATTAATAAGTTATCTAGGGACATTGTAAGATCTTCACTTCTGGCTCAGAAGGTTCTGCAATACTATTATGATAAAGACGATAAAAATCTTAGTGACTTTTATAAAAGACATACAACCTCTCGACAATTTTATTAATAAGTTATCTAGGGACATTGTAAGATCTTCACTTCTGGCTCAGAAGGTTCTGCAATACTATTATGATAAAGACGATAAAAATCTTAGTGACTTTCATAAAAGACTTACAACCTCTCGACAATTTTATTAGCAAGTTATCCTGGGACATTGCACTATCTTCACATCTGGCCCAGAAGATTTTGCAATACTATTATGATAAAGACGACAAAAATCTTAGTGACTTTTATAAAAGACATACAACCTCTTGACAATTTTATTAATAAGTTATCTAGGGACATTGTAAGATCTTCACTTCTGGCTCAGAAGGTTCTGCAATACTATTATGATAAAGACGATAAAAATCTTAGTGACTTTTATAAAAGACATGCAACCTCTCGACAATTTTATTAATAAGTTATCTAGGGACATTGTAAGATCTTCACTTCTTGCCCAGAAGATTTTGCAATACTATTATGATAAAGCGATAAAAATCTTAGTGACTTTCATAAAAGACTTACAACCTCTCGACAATTTTATTAGCAAGTTATCCTGGGACATTGCACTATCTTCACATCTGGCCCAGAAGATTTTGCAATACTATTATGATAAAGACGACAAAAATCTTAGTGACTTTTATAAAAGACATACAACCTCTTGACAATTTTATTAATAAGTTATCTAGGGACATTGTAAGATCTTCACTTCTGGCTCAGAAGGTTCTGTAATATTATTATGATAAAGACGATAAAAATCTTAGTGACTTTTATAAAAGACTTACAACCTCTCGACAATTTTATTAATAACTTATCTAGGGACATTGTAAGATTTTCACTTCTGGCTCAGAAGGTTCTGCAATACTATTATGATAAAGACGATAAAAATCTTAGTGACTTTTATAAAAGACATACAACCTCTCGACAATTTTATTATTAAGTTATCTAGGGACATTGTAAGATCTTCACTTCTGGCCCAGAAGATTTTGCAATACTATTATGATAAAGACGATAAAAATCTTAGTGACTTTCATAAAAGACTTACAACCTCTCGACAATTTTATTAGCAAGTTATCCTGGGACATTGCACTATCTCCACTTCTGGCCCAGAAGATTTTGCAATACTATTATGATAAAGACGACAAAAATCTTAGTGACTTTTATAAAAGACATACAACCTCTTGACAATTTTATTAATAAGTTATCTAGGGACATTGTAAGATCTTTACTTCTGGCTCAGAAGGTTCTGCAATACTATTATGATAAAGACGATAAAAATCTTAGTGACTTTTATAAAAGACATACAACCTCTCGACAATTTTATTAATAAGTTATCTAGGGACATTGTAAGATCTTCACTTCTGGCTCAGAAGGTTCTGCAATACTATTATGATAAAGACGATAAAAATCTTAGTGACTTTTATAAAAGACATACAACCTCTCGACAATTTTATTAATAAGTTATCTAGGGACATTGTAAGATCTTCACTTCTGGCTCAGAAGGTTCTGCAATACTATTATGATAAAGACGATAAAAATCTTAGTGACTTTTATAAAAGACATACAACCTCTCGACAATTTTATTAATAAGTTATCTAGGGACATTGTAAGATCTTCACTTCTGGCTCAGAAGGTTCTGCAATACTAATATGATAAAGACGATAAAAATCTTAGTGACTTTCATAAAAGACTTACAACCTCTCGACAATTTTATTAGCAAGTTATCCTGGGACATTGCACTATCTTCACATCTGGCCCAGAAGATTTTGCAATACTATTATGATAAAGACGACAAAAATCTTAGTGACTTTTATAAAAGACATACAACCTCTTGACAATTTTATTAATAAGTTATCTAGGGACATTGTAAGATCTTCACTTCTGGCTCAGAAGGTTCTGCAATACTATTATGATAAAGACGATAAAAATCTTAGTGACTTTTATAAAAGACATGCAACCTCTCGACAATTTTATTAATAAGTTATCTAGGGACATTGTAAGATCTTCACTTCTTGCCCAGAAGATTTTGCAATACTATTATGATAAAGCGATAAAAATCTTAGTGACTTTCATAAAAGACTTACAACCTCTCGACAATTTTATTAGCAAGTTATCCTGGGACATTGCACTATCTTCACATCTGGCCCAGAAGATTTTGCAATACTATTATGATAAAGACGACAAAAATCTTAGTGACTTTTATAAAAGACATACAACCTCTTGACAATTTTATTAATAAGTTATCTAGGGACATTGTAAGATCTTCACTTCTGGCTCAGAAGGTTCTGTAATATTATTATGATAAAGACGATAAAAATCTTAGTGACTTTTATAAAAGACTTACAACCTCTCGACAATTTTATTAATAACTTATCTAGGGACATTGTAAGATTTTCACTTCTGGCTCAGAAGGTTCTGCAATACTATTATGATAAAGACGATAAAAATCTTAGTGACTTTTATAAAAGACATACAACCTCTCGACAATTTTATTATTAAGTTATCTAGGGACATTGTAAGATCTTCACTTCTGGCCCAGAAGATTTTGCAATACTATTATGATAAAGACGATAAAAATCTTAGTGACTTTCATAAAAGACTTACAACCTCTCGACAATTTTATTAGCAAGTTATCCTGGGACATTGCACTATCTCCACTTCTGGCCCAGAAGATTTTGCAATACTATTATGATAAAGACGACAAAAATCTTAGTGACTTTTATAAAAGACATACAACCTCTTGACAATTTTATTAATAAGTTATCTAGGGACATTGTAAGATCTTTACTTCTGGCTCAGAAGGTTCTGCAATACTATTATGATAAAGACGATAAAAATCTTAGTGACTTTTATAAAAGACATACAACCTCTTGACAATTTTATTAATAAGTTATCTAGGGACATTGTAAGATCTTCACTTCTGGCTCAGAAGGTTCTGCAATACTATTATGATAAAGACGATAAAAATCTTAGTGACTTTTATAAAAGACATACAACCTCTCGACAATTTTATTAATAAGTTATCTAGGGACATTGTAAGATCTTCACTTCTGGCTCAGAAGGTTCTGCAATACTATTATGATAAAGACGATAAAAATCTTCGTGACTTTTATAAAAGACATACAACCTCTCGACATTTTTATTAATAAGTTATCCTGGGACATTGTACTCTCTTTTCTTCTGGCCCAGAAGGTTCTGCAATACTATTATGATAAAGACGATAAAAATCTTAGTGACTTTTATAAAAGACATACAACCTCTCGACAATTTTATTAATAAGTTATCTAGGGACATTGTAAGATCTTCACTTCTGGCTCAGAAGGTTCTGCAATACTAATATGATAAAGACGATAAAAATCTTAGTGACTTTCATAAAAGACTTACAACCTCTCGACAATTTTATTAGCAAGTTATCCTGGGACATTGCACTATCTTCACATCTGGCCCAGAAGATTTTGCAATACTATTATGATAAAGACGACACAAATCTTAGTGACTTTTATAAAAGACATACAACCTCTTGACAATTTTATTAATAAGTTATCTAGGGACATTGTAAGATCTTCACTTCTGGCTCAGAAGGTTCTGCAATATTATTATGATAAAGACGATAAAAATCTTAGTGACTTTTATAAAAGACTTACAACCTCTCGACAATTTTATTAATAAGTTATCTAGGGACATTGTAAGATCTTCACTTCTGGCCCAGAAGATTTTGCAATACTATTATGATAAAGACGATAAAAATCTTAGTGACTTTCATAAAAGACTTACAACCTCTCGACAATTTTATTAGCAAGTTATCCTGGGACATTGCACTATCTTCACTTCTGGCCCAGAAGATTTTGCAATACTATTATGATAAAGACGACAAAAATCTTAGTGACTTTTATAAAAGACATACAACCTCTTGACAATTTTATTAATAAGTTATCTAGGGACATTGTAAGATCTTTACTTCTGGCTCAGAAGGTTCTGCAATACTATTATGATAAAGACGATAAAAATCTTAGTGACTTTTATAAAAGACATACAACCTCTCGACAATTTTATTAATAAGTTATCTAGGGACATTGTAAGATCTTCACTTCTGGCTCAGAAGGTTCTGCAATACTATTATGATAAAGACGATAAAAATCTTAGTGACTTTTATAAAAGACATACAACCTCTCGACAATTTTATTATTAAGTTATCTAGGGACATTGTAAGATCTTCACTTCTGGCCCAGAAGATTTTGCAATACTATTATGATAAAGACGATAAAAATCTTAGTGACTTTCATAAAAGACTTACAACCTCTCGACAATTTTATTAGCAAGTTATCCTGGGACATTGCACTATCTCCACTTCTGGCCCAGAAGATTTTGCAATACTATTATGATAAAGACGACAAAAATCTTAGTGACTTTTATAAAAGACATACAACCTCTTGACAATTTTATTAATAAGTTATCTAGGGACATTGTAAGATCTTTACTTCTGGCTCAGAAGGTTCTGCAATACTATTATGATAAAGACGATAAAAATCTTAGTGACTTTTATAAAAGACATACAACCTCTCGACAATTTTATTAATAAGTTATCTAGGGACATTGTAAGATCTTCACTTCTGGCTCAGAAGGTTCTGCAATACTATTATGATAAAGACGATAAAAATCTTAGTGACTTTTATAAAAGACATACAACCTCTCGACAATTTTATTAATAAGTTATCTAGGGACACTGTAAGATCTTCACTTCTGGCTCAGAAGGTTCTGCAATACTAATATGATAAAGACGATAAAAATCTTAGTGACTTTCATAAAAGACTTACAACCTCTCGACAATTTTATTAGCAAGTTATCCTGGGACATTGCACTATCTTCACATCTGGCCCAGAAGATTTTGCAATACTATTATGATAGTGACTTTTATAAAAGACATACAACCTCTTGACAATTTTATTAATAAGTTATCTAGGGACATTGTAAGATCTTCACTTCTGGCTCAGAAGGTTCTGCAATATTATTATGATAAAGACGATAAAAATCTTAGTGACTTTTATAAAAGACTTACAACCTCTCGACAATTTTATTAATAAGTTATCTAGGGACATTGTAAGATTTGCACTTCTGGCTCAGAAGGTTCTGCAATACTATTATGATAAAGACGATAAAAATCTTAGTGACTTTTATAAAAGACATACAACCTCTCGACAATTTTATTATTAAGTTATCTAGGAACATTGTAAGATCTTCACTTCTGGCCCAGAAGATTTTGCAATACTATTATGATAAAGACGATAAAAATCTTAGTGACTTCCATAAAAGACTTACAACCTCTCGACAATTTTATTAGCAAGTTATCCTGGGACATTGCACTATCTTCACTTCTGGCCCAGAAGATTTTGCAATACTATTATGATAAAGACGACAAAAATCTTAGTGACTTTTATAAAAGACATACAACCTCTTGACAATTTTATTAATAAGTTATCTAGGGACATTGTAAGATCTTTACTTCTGGCTCAGAAGGTTCTGCAATACTATTATGATAAAGACGATAAAAATCTTAGTGACTTTTATAAAAGACATACAACCTCTCGACAATTTTATTAATAAGTTATCTAGGGACACTGTAAGATCTTCACTTCTGGCTCAGAAGGTTCTGCAATACTATTATGATAAAGACGATAAAAATCTTAGTGACTTTTATAAAAGACATACAACCTCTCGACAATTTTATTAATAAGTTATCTAGGGACATTGTAAGATCTTCACTTCTGGCTCAGAAGGTTCTGCAATACTATTATGATAAAGACGATAAAAATCTTAGTGACTTTTATAAAAGACATACAACCTCTCGACATTTTTATTAATAAGTTATCCTGGGACATTGTACTCTCTTTTCTTCTGGCCCAGAAGGTTCTGCAATACTATTATGATAAAGACGATACAAATCTTAGTAACTTTTATAAAAGACTTACAACCTCTCGACAATTTAATTAATAAGTTATCTAGGGACATTGTACATGTTGTAAGATCTTCACTTCTGGCTCAGAAGGTTCTGCAATACTATTATGATAAAGACGATAAAAATCTTAATGACTTATATAAAAAAGATACAACCTCTCGACAATTTTATTAATAAGTTATCTAGGGACATTGTAAGATCTTCACTTCTGGCCAAGAAGGTTCTGCAATACTATTATGATAAAGACGATAAAAATCTTAGTGACTTTTATAAAAGACATACAACCTCTCGACATTTTTATTAATAAGTTATCCTGGGACATTGTACTCTCTTTTCTTCTGGCCCAGAAGGTTCTGCAATACTATTATGATAAAGACGATAAAAATCTTAGTGACTTTTATAAAAGACATACAACCTCTCGACAATTTAATTAATAGGTTATCTAGGGACATTGTAAGATCTTCACTTCTGGCTCAGAAGGTTCTGCAATACTAATATGATAAAGACGATAAAAATCTTAGTGACTTTTATAAAAGACATTCAACCTCTCGACAATTTTATTAATAAGTTATCTAGGGACATTGTAAGATCTTCACTTCTGGCTCAGAAGGTTCTGCAATACTATTATGATAAAGACGATAAAAATCTTAGTGACTTTTATAAAAGACTTACAACCTCTCGACAATTTTATTAATAAGTTATCTAGGGACATTGTAAGATCTTCACTTCTGGCTCAGAAGGTTCTGCAATATTATTATGATAAAGACTATAAAAATCTTAGTGACTTTTATAAAAGACTTGCAACCTCTCGACAATTTTATTAATAAGTTATCTAGGGACATTGTAAGATTTTCACTTCTGGCTCAGAAGGTTCTGCAATACTATTATGAATAAGACGATAAAAATCTTAGTGACTTTTATAAAAGACATACAACCTCTCGACAATTTTATTAATAAGTTATCTAGGGACATTGTAAGATCTTCACTTCTTGCCCAGAAGATTTTGCAATACTATTATGATAAAGCGATAAAAATCTTAGTGACTTTCATAAAAGACTTACAACCTCTCGACAATTTTATTAGCAAGTTATCCTGGGACATTGCACTATCTTCACATCTGGCCCAGAAGATTTTGCAATACTATTATGATAAAGACGACAAAAATCTTAGTGACTTTTATAAAAGACATACAACCTCTTGACAATTTTATTAATAAGTTATCTAGGGACATTGTAAGATCTTCACTTCTGGCTCAGAAGGTTCTGCAATATTATTATGATAAAGACGATAAAAATCTTAGTGACTTTTATAAAAGACTTACAACTTCTCGACAATTTTATTAATAACTTATCTAGGGACATTGTAAGATTTTCACTTCTGGCTCAGAAGGTTCTGCAATACTATTATGATAAAGACGATAAAAATCTTAGTGACTTTTATAAAAGACATACAACCTCTCGAAAATTTTATTATTAAGTTATCTAGGGACATTGTAAGATCTTCACTTCTGGCTCAGAAGGTTCTGCAATACTATTATGATAAAGACGATAAAAATCTTAGTGACTTTTATAAAAGACATACAACCTCTCGACAATTTTATTATTAAGTTATCTAGGGACATTGTAAGATCTTCACTTCTGGCCCAGAAGATTTTGCAATACTATTATGATAAAGACGATAAAAATCTTAGTGACTTTCATAAAAGACTTACAACCTCTCGACAATTTTATTAGCAAGTTATCCTGGGACATTGCACTATCTCCACTTCTGGCCCAGAAGATTTTGCAATACTATTATGATAAAGACGACAAAAATCTTAGTGACTTTTATAAAAGACATACAACCTCTTGACAATTTTATTAATAAGTTATCTAGGGACATTGTAAGATCTTTACTTCTGGCTCAGAAGGTTCTGCAATACTATTATGATAAAGACGATAAAAATCTTAGTGACTTTTATAAAAGACATACAACCTCTCGACAATTTTATTAATAAGTTATCTAGGGACATTGTAAGATCTTCACTTCTGGCTCAGAAGGTTCTGCAATACTATTATGATAAAGACGATAAAAATCTTAGTGACTTTTATAAAAGACATACAACCTCTTGACAATTTTATTAATAAGTTATCTAGGGACATTGTAAGATCTTCACTTCTGGCTCAGAAGGTTCTGCAATACTATTATGATAAAGACGATAAAAATCTTAGTGACTTTTATAAAAGACATACAACCTCTCGACATTTTTATTAATAAGTTATCCTGGGACATTGTACTCTCTTTTCTTCTGGCCCAGAAGGTTCTGCAATACTATTATGATAAAGACGATAAAAATCTTAGTGACTTTTATAAAAGACATACAACCTCTCGACAATTTTATTAATAAGTTATCTAGGGACATTGTAAGATCTTCACTTCTGGCTCAGAAGGTTCTGCAATACTATTATGATAAAGACGATAAAAATCTTAGTGACTTTTATAAAAGACTTACAACCTCTCGACAATTTTATTAGCAAGTTATCCTGGGACATTGCACTATCTTCACATCTGGCCCAGAAGATTTTGCAATACTATTATGATAAAGACGACAAAAATCTTAGTGACTTTTATAAAAGACATACAACCTCTTGACAATTTTATTAATAAGTTATCTAGGGACATTGTAAGATCTTCACTTCTGGCTCAGAAGGTTCTGCAATATTATTATGATAAAGACGATAAAAATCTTAGTGACTTTTATAAAAGACTTACAACTTCTCGACAATTTTATTAATAACTTATCTAGGGACATTGTAAGATTTTCACTTCTGGCTCAGAAGGTTCTGCAATACTATTATGATAAAGACGATAAAAATCTTAGTGACTTTTATAAAAGACATACAACCTCTCGACAATTTTATTATTAAGTTATCTAGGGACATTGTAAGATCTTCACTTCTGGCTCAGAAGGTTCTGCAATACTATTATGATAAAGACGATAAAAATCTTAGTGACTTTTATAAAAGACATACAACCTCTCGACAATTTTATTATTAAGTTATCTAGGGACATTGTAAGATCTTCACTTCTGGTCCAGAAGATTTTGCAATACTATTATGATAAAGACGATAAAAATCTTAGTGACTTTCATAAAAGACTTACAACCTCTCGACAATTTTATTAGCAAGTTATCCTGGGACATTGCACTATCTCCACTTCTGGCCCAGAAGATTTTGCAATACTATTATGATAAAGACGACAAAAATCTGAGTGACTTTTATAAAAGACATACAACCTCTTGACAATTTTATTAATAAGTTATCTAGGGACATTGTAAGATCTTTACTTCTGGCTCAGAAGGTTCTGCAATACTATTATGATAAAGACGATAAAAATCTTAGTGACTTTTATAAAAGACATACAACCTCTCGACAATTTTATTAATAAGTTATCTAGGGACATTGTAAGATCTTCACTTCTGGCTCAGAAGGTTCTGCAATACTATTATGATAAAGACGATAAAAATCTTAGTGACTTTTATAAAAGACATACAACCTCTCGACAATTTTATTAATAAGTTATCTAGGGACATTGTAAGATCTTCACTTCTGGCTCAGAAGGTTCTGCAATACTATTATGATAAAGACGATAAAAATCTTAGTGACTTTTATAAAAGACATACAACCTCTCGACATTTTTATTAATAAGTTATCCTGGGACATTGTACTCTCTTTTCTTCTGGCCCAGAAGGTTCTGCAATACTATTATGATAAAGACGATAAAAATCTTAGTGACTTTTATAAAAGACATACAACCTCTCGACAATTTTATTAATAAGTTATCTAGGGACATTGTAAGATCTTCACTTCTGGCTCAGAAGGTTCTGCAATACTAATATGATAAAGACGATAAAAATCTTAGTGACTTTCATAAAAGACTTACAACCTCTCGACAATTTTATTAGCAAGTTATCCTGGGACATTGCACTATCTTCACATCTGGCCCAGAAGATTTTGCAATACTATTATGATAGTGACTTTTATAAAAGACATACAACCTCTTGACAATTTTATTAATAAGTTATCTAGGGACATTGTAAGATCTT
This sequence comes from Limnoperna fortunei, assembly GCA_944474755.1. Classification (NCBI taxonomy): domain Eukaryota; kingdom Metazoa; phylum Mollusca; class Bivalvia; order Mytilida; family Modiolidae; genus Limnoperna; species Limnoperna fortunei. The sequence continues at coordinate 57,467,538 of OX104124.1, forward strand.
CACTTCTGGCTCAGAAGGTTCTGCAATATTATTATGATAAAGACGATAAAAATCTTAGTGACTTTTATAAAAGACTTACAACCTCTCGACAATTTTATTAATAAGTTATCTAGGGACATTGTAAGATTTTCACTTCTGGCTCAGAAGGTTCTGCAATACTATTATGATAAAGACGATAAAAATCTTAGTGACTTTTATAAAGACATACAACCTCTCGACAATTTTATTATTAAGTTATCTAGTTACATTGTAAGATCTTCACTTCTGGCCCAGAAGATTTCGCAATACTATTATGATAAAGACGATAAAAATCTTAGTGACTTTCATAAAAGACTTACAACCTCTCGACAATTTTATTAGCAAGTTATCCTGGGACATTGCACTATCTTCACTTCTGGCCCAGAAGATTTTGCAATACTATTATGATAAAGACGACAAAAATCTTAGTGACTTTTATAAAAGACATACAACCTCTTGACAATTTTATTAATAAGTTATCTAGGGACATTGTAAGATCTTTACTTCTGGCTCAGAAGGTTCTGCAATACTATTATGATAAAGACGATAAAAATCTTAGTGACTTTTATAAAAGACATACAACCTCTCGACAATTTTATTAATAAGTTATCTAGGGACACTGTAAGATCTTCACTTCTGGCTCAGAAGGTTCTGCAATACTATTATGATAAAGACGATAAAAATCTTAGTGACTTTTATAAAAGACATACAACCTCTCGACAATTTTATTAATAAGTTATCTAGGGACATTGTAAGATCTTCACTTCTGGCTCAGAAGGTTCTGCAATACTATTATGATAAAGACGATAAAAATCTTAGTGACTTTTATAAAAGACATACAACCTCTCGACAATTTTATTAATAAGTTATCCTGGGACATTGTACTCTCTTTTCTTCTGGCCCAGAAGGTTCTGCAATACTATTATGATAAAGACGATACAAATCTTAGTAACTTTTATAAAAGACTTACAACCTCTCGACAATTTTATTAATAAGTTATCTAGGGACATTGTACATGTTGTAAGATCTTCACTTCTGGCCCAGAAGGTTCTGCAATACTATTATGATAAAGACGATAAAAATCTTAATGACTTATATAAAAAAGATACAACCTCTCGACAATTTTATTAATAAGTTATCTAGGGACATTGTAAGATCTTCACTTCTGGCCAAGAAGGTTCTGCAATACTATTATGATAAAGACGATAAAAATCTTAGTGACTTTTATAAAAGACATACAACCTCTCGACAATTTTATTAATAAGTTATCTAGGGACATTGTAAGATCTTCACTTCTGGCTCAGAAGGTTCTGCAATACTATTATGATAAAGACGATAAAAATCTTAGTGACTTTTATAAAAGACATACAACGTCTCGACAATTTTATTAATAAATTGTCCTGGGACATTGTACTATCTTCTCTTCTGGCCCAGAAGGTTCTGCAATACTATTATGATAAAGACGATAAAAATCTTAGTGACTTTTATAAAAGACATACAACCTCTCGACAATTTTATTAATAAGTTATCTAGGGACATTGCAAGATCTTCACTTCTGGCTCAGAAGGTTCTGCAATACTATTATGATAAAGACGATAAAAATCTTAGTGACTTTTATAAAAGACATACAACCTCTCGACAATTTTATTATTAAGTTATCTAGGGACATTGTAAGATCTTCACTTCTGGCTCAGAAGGTTCTGCAATACTATTATGATAAAGACGATAAAAATCTTAGTGACTTTTATAAAAGACTTACAACCTCTTGACAATTTTATTAATAAGTTATCTAGGGACATTGTAAGATCTTCACTTCTGGCTCAGAAGGTTCTGAAATATTATTATGATAAAGACGATAAAAATCTCAGTGACTTTTATAAAAGACTTACAACCTCTCGACAATTTTATTAATAAGTTATCTAGGGACATTGTAAGATTTTCACTTCTGGCTCAGAAGGTTCTGCAATACTATTATGATAAGACGATAAAAATCTTAGTGACTTTTATAAAAGACATACAACCTCTCGACAATTTTATTATTAAGTTATCTAGGGACATTGTAAGATCTTCACTTCTGGCCCAGAAGATTTTGGAATACTATTATGATAAAGACGATAAAAATCTTAGTGACTTTCATAAAAGACTTACAACCTCTCGACAATTTTATTAGCAAGTTATCCTGGGACATTGCACTATCTTCACTTCTGGCCCAGAAGATTTTGCAATACTATTATGATAAAGACGACAAAAATCTTAGTGACTTTTATAAAAGACATACAACCTCTTGACAATTTTATTAATAAGTTATCTAGGGACATTGTAAGATCTTCACTTCTGGCTCAGAAGGTTCTGCAATACTATTATGATAAAGACGATACAAATCTTAGTGACTTTTATAAAAGACATACAACCTCTCGACAATTTTATTAATAAGTTATCTAGGGACACTGTAAGATCTTCACTTCTGGCTCAAAAGGTTCTGCAATACTATTATGATAAAGACGATAAAAATCTTAGTGACTTTTATAAAAGACATACAACCTCTCGACAATTTTATTAATTAGTTATCTAGGGACATTGTAAGATCTTCACTTCTGGCTCAGAAGGTTCTGCAATACTATTATGATAAAGACGATAAAAATCTTAGTGACTTTTATAAAAGACATACAACCTCTCGACAATTTTATTAATAAGTTATCTAGGGACATTGTAAGATCTTCACTTCTGGCTCAGAAAGTTCTGCAATACTATTATGATAAAGACGATAAAAATCTTCGTGACTTTTATAAAAGACATACGACCTCTCGACATTTTTATTAATAAGTTATCCTGGGACATTGTACTCTCTTTTCTTCTGGCCCAGAAGGTTCTGCAATACTATTATGATAAAGACGATAAAAATCTTAGTGACTTTTATAAAAGACATACAACCTCTCGACAATTTTATTAATAAGTTATCTAGGGACATTGTAAGATCTTCACTTCTGGCTCAGAAGGTTCTGCAATACTAATATGATAAAGACGATAAAAATCTTAGTGACTTTCATAAAAGACTTACAACCTCTCGACAATTTTATTAGCAAGTTATCCTGGGACACTGCACTATCTTCACATCTGGCCCAGAAGATTTTGCAATACTATTATGATAAAGACGACAAAAATCTTAGTGACTTTTATAAAAGACATACAACCTCTTGACAATTTTATTAATAAGTTATCTAGGGACATTGTAAGATCTTCACTTCTGGCTCAGAAGGTTCTGCAATATTATTATGATAAAGACGATAAAAATCTTAGTGACTTTTATAAAAGACTTACAACCTCTCGACAATTTTATTAATAAGTTATCTAGGGACATTGTAAGATTTTCACTTCTGGCTCAGAAGGTTCTGCAATACTATTATGATAAAGACGATAAAAATCTTAGTGACTTTTATAAAAGACATACAACCTCTCGACAATTTTATTATTAAGGTATCTAGGGACATTGTAAGATCTTCACTTCTGGCCCAGAAGATTTTGCAATACTATTATGATAAAGACGATAAAAATCTTAGTGACTTTCATAAAAGACTTACAACCTCTCGACAATTTTATTAGCAAGTTATCCTGGGACATTGCACTATCTTCACTTCTGGCCCAGAAGATTTTGCAATACTATTATGATGAAGACGACAAAAATCTTAGTGACTTTTATAAAAGACATACAACCTCTTGACAATTTTATTAATAAGTTATCTAGGGACTTTGTAAGATCTTTACTTCTGGCTCAGAAGGTTCTGCAATACTATTATGATAAAGACGATAAAAATCTTAGTGACTTTTATAAAAGACATACAACCTCTCGACAATTTTATTAATAAGTTATCTTGGGACATTGTAAGATCTTCACTTCTGGCCAAGAAGGTTCTGCAATACTATTATGATAAAGACGATAAAAATCTTAGTGACTTTTATAACAGACCTACAACTTCTCGACAATGTTATTAATAAGTTATCTACACATGATCTAGGGACATTGTAAGATCTTCACTTCTGGCTCAGAAGGTTCTGCAATACTGTTATGATAAAGACGATAAAAATCTTAGTGACTTTTATAAAAGACATACAACCTCTCGACAATTTTATTAATAAATTGTCCTGGGACATTGTACTATCTTCTCTTCTGGCGCAGAAGGTTCTGCAATACTATTATGATAAAGACGATAAAAATCTTAGTGACTTTTATAAAAGACATACAACCTCTCGACAATTTTATTAATAAGTTATCTAGGGACATTGTAAGATCTTCACTTCTGGCTCAGAAGGTTCTGCAATACTATTATGATAAAGACGATAAAAATCTTAGTGACTTTTATAAAAGACATACAACCTCTCGACAATTTTATTAATAAGTTATCTAGGGACATTGTAAGATCTTCACTTCTGGCTCAGAAGGTTCTGCAATACTATTATGATAAAGACGATAAAAATCTTAGTGACTTTTATAAAAGACTTACAACCTCTTGACAATTTTATTAATAAGTTATCTAGGGACATTGTAAGATCTTCACTTCTGGCTCAGAAGGTTCTGCAATATTATTATGATAAAGACGATAAAAATCTTAGTGACTTTTATAAAAGACTTACAACCTCTCGACAATTTTATTAATAAGTTATCTAGGGACATTGTAAGATTTTCACTTCTGGCTCAGAAGGTTCTGCAATACTATTATGATAAAGACGATAAAAATCTTAGTGACTTTTATAAAAGACATACAACCTCTCGACAATTTTATTATTAAGTTATCTAGGGACATTGTAAGATCTTCACTTCTGGCCCAGAAGATTTTGCAATACTATTATGATAAAGATGATAAAAATCTGAGTGACTTTCATCAAAGACTTACAACCTCTCGACAATTTTATTAGCAAGTTATCCTGGGACATTGCACTATCTTCACTTCTCGCCCAGAAGATTTTGCAATACTATTATGATAAAGACGACAAAAATCTTAGTGACTTTTATAAAAGACATACAACCTCTTGACAATTTTATTAATAAGTTATCTAGGGACATTGTAAGATCTTCACTTCTGGCTCAGAAGGTTCTGCAATACTATTATGATAAAGACGATGAAAATCTTAGTGACTTTTATAAAAGACATACAACCTCTCGACAATTTTATTAATAAGTTATCTAGGGACACTGTAAGATCTTCACTTCTGGCTCAGAAGGTTCTGCAATACTATTATGATAAAGACGATAAAAATCTTAGTGACTTTTATAAAAGACATACAACCTCTCCACAATTTTATTTATAAGTTATCTAGGGACATTGTAAGATCTTCACTTCTGGCTCAGAAGGTTCTGCAATACTATTATGATAAAGACGATGAAAATCTTAGTGACTTTTATAAAAGACATACAACCTCTCGACATTTTTATTATTAAGTTATCTAGGGACATTGTACTATCTTTTCTTCTGGCCCAGAAGGTTCTGCAATACTATTATGACAAAGACGATAAAAATCTTAGTGACTTTTATAAAAGACATACAACCTCTCGACAATTTTATTAATAAGTTATCTAGGGACATTGTAAGATCTTCACTTCTGGCTCAGAAGGTTCTGCAATACTATTATGATAAAGACGATAAAAATCTTAGTGACTTTTATAAAAGACTTACAACCTCTTGACAATTTTATTAATAAGTTATCTAGGGACATTGTAAGATCTTCACTTCTGGCTCAGAAGGTTCTGCAATATTATTATGATAAAGACGATAAAAATCTTAGTGACTTTTATAAAAGACTTACAACCTCTCGACAATTTTATTAATAAGTTATCTAGGGACATTGTAAGATTTTCACTTCTGGCTCAGAAGGTTCTGCAATACTATTATGATAAAGACGATAAAAATCTTAGTGACTTTTATAAAAGACATACAACCTCTCGACAATTTTATTATTAAGTTATCTAGGGACATTGTAAGATCTTCACTTCTGGCCCAGAAGATTTTGCAATACTATTATGATAAAGATGATAAAAATCTGAGTGACTTTCATCAAAGACTTACAACCTCTCGACAATTTTATTAGCAAGTTATCCTGGGACATTGCACTATCTTCACTTCTCGCCCAGAAGATTTTGCAATACTATTATGATAAAGACGACAAAAATCTTAGTGACTTTTATAAAAGACATACAACCTCTTGACAATTTTATTAATAAGTTATCTAGGGACATTGTAAGATCTTCACTTCTGGCTCAGAAGGTTCTGCAATACTATTATGATAAAGACGATGAAAATCTTAGTGACTTTTATAAAAGACATACAACCTCTCGACAATTTTATTAATAAGTTATCTAGGGACACTGTAAGATCTTCACTTCTGGCTCAGAAGGTTCTGCAATACTATTATGATAAAGACGATAAAAATCTTAGTGACTTTTATAAAAGACATACAACCTCTCCACAATTTTATTTATAAGTTATCTAGGGACATTGTAAGATCTTCACTTCTGGCTCAGAAGGTTCTGCAATACTATTATGATAAAGACGATGAAAATCTTAGTGACTTTTATAAAAGACATACAACCTCTCGACATTTTTATTATTAAGTTATCTAGGGACATTGTACTATCTTTTCTTCTGGCCCAGAAGGTTCTGCAATACTATTATGACAAAGACGATAAAAATCTTAGTGACTTTTATAAAAGACATACAACCTCTCGACAATTTTATTAATAAGTTATCTAGGGACATTGTAAGATCTTCAATTCTGGCTCAGAAGGTTCTGCAATACTAATATGATAAAGACGATAAAAATCTTAGTGACTTTTATAAAAGACATTCAACCTCTCCACAATTTTATTAATAAGTTATCTAGGGACATTGTAAGATCTTCACTTCTGGCTCAGAAGGTTCTGCAATACTATTATGATAAAGACGATAAAAATCTTAGTGACTTTTATAAAAGACTTACAACCTCTCGACAATTTTATTATTAAGTTATCTAGGGACATTGTAAGATCTTCACTTCTGGCCCAGAAGATTTTGCAATACTATTATGATAAAGACGATAAAAATCTTAGTGACTTTCATAAAAGACTTACAACCTCTCGACAATTTTATTAGCAAGTTATCCTGGGACATTGCACTATCTTCACTTCTGGCCCAGAAGATTTTGCAATACTATTATGATAAAGACGATAAAAATCTTAGTGACTTTCATAAAAGACTTACAACCTCTCGACAATTTTATTAATAAGTTATCTAGGGACATTGTAAGATTTTCACTTCTGGCTCAGAAGGTTCTGCAATACTATTATGATAAAGACGATAAAAATCTTAGTGACTTTTATAAAAGACATACAACCTCTCGACAATTTTATTATTAAGTTATCTAGGGACATTGTAAGATCTTCACTTCTGGCCCAGAAGGTTTTGCAATACTATTATGATAAAGATGATAAAAATCTGAGTGACTTTCATCAAAGACTTACAACCTCTCGACAATTTTATTAGCAAGTTATCCTGGGACATTGCACTATCTTCACTTCTCGCCCAGAAGATTTTGCAATACTATTATGATAAAGACGACAAAAATCTTAGTGACTTTTATAAAAGACATACAACCTCTTGACAATTTTATTAATAAGTTATCTAGGGACATTGTAAGATCTTCACTTCTGGCTCAGAAGGTTCTGCAATACTATTATGATAAAGACGATGAAAATCTTAGTGACTTTTATAAAAGACATACAACCTCTCGACAATTTTATTAATAAGTTATCTAGGGACACTGTAAGATCTTCACTTCTGGCTCAGAAGGTTCTGCAATACTATTATGATAAAGACGATAAAAATCTTAGTGACTTTTATAAAAGACATACAACCTCTCCACAATTTTATTAATAAGTTATCTAGGGACATTGTAAGATCTTCACTTCTGGCTCAGAAGGTTCTGCAATACTATTATGATAAAGACGATAAAAATCTTAGTGACTTTTATAAAAGACATACAACCTCTCGACATTTTTATTAATAAGTTATCCTGGGACATTGTACTATCTTTTCTTCTGGCCCAGAAGGTTCTGCAATACTATTATGACAAAGACGATAAAAATCTTAGTGACTTTTATAAAAGACATACAACCTCTCGACAATTTTATTAATAAGTTATCTAGGGACATTGTAAGATCTTCACTTCTGGCTCAGAAGGTTCTGCAATACTAATATGATAAAGACGATAAAAATCTTAGTGACTTTTATAAAAGACATTCAACCTCTCCACAATTTTATTTATAAGTTATCTATGGACATTGTAAGATCTTCACTTCTGGCTCAGAAGGTTCTGCAATACTATTATGATAAAGACGATAAAAATCTTAGTGACTTTTATAAAAGACTTACAACCTCTCGACAATTTTATTAATAAGTTATCTAGGGACATTGTAAGATCTTCACTTCTGGCTCAGAAGGTTCTGCAATATTATTATGATAAAGACGATAAAAATCTTAGTGACTTTTATAAAAGACTTACAACCTCTCGACAATTTTATTAATAAGTTATCTAGGGACATTGTAAGATCTTCACTTCTGGCTCAGAAGGTTCTGCAATACTATTATGATAAAGACGATAAAAATCTTAGTGACTTTTATAAAAGACATACAACCTCTCGACAATTTTATTATTAAGTTATCAAGGGACATTGTAAGATCTTCACTTCTGGCCCAGAAGATTTTGCAATACTATTATGATAAAGATGATAAAAATCTGAGTGACTTTCATCAAAGACTTACAACCTCTCGACAATTTTATTAGCAAGTTATCCTGGGACATTGCACTATCTTCACTTCTCGCCCAGAAGATTTTGCAATACTATTATGATAAAGACGACAAAAATCTTAGTGACTTTTATAAAAGACATACAACCTCTTGACAATTTTATTAATAAGTTATCTAGGGACATTGTAAGATCTTCACTTCTGGCTCAGAAGGTTCTGCAATACTATTATGATAAAGACGATGAAAATCTTAGTGACTTTTATAAAAGACATACAACCTCTCGACAATTTTATTAATAAGTTATCTAGGGACACTGTAAGATCTTCACTTCTGGCTCAGAAGGTTCTGCAATACTATTATGATAAAGACGATAAAAATCTTAGTGACTTTTATAAAAGACATACAACCTCTCCACAATTTTATTAATAAGTTATCTAGGGACATTGTAAGATCTTCACTTCTGGCTCAGAAGGTTCTGCAATACTATTATGATAAAGACGATAAAAATCTTAGTGACTTTTATAAAAGACATACAACCTCTCGACATTTTTATTAATAAGTTATCCTGGGACATTGTACTATCTTTTCTTCTGGCCCAGAAGGTTCTGCAATACTATTATGACAAAGACGATAAAAATCTTAGTGACTTTTATAAAAGACATACAACCTCTCGACAATTTTATTAATAAGTTATCTAGGGACATTGTAAGATCTTCACTTCCGGCTCAGAAGGTTCTGCAATACTAATATGATAAAGACGATAAAAATCTTAGTGACTTTTATAAAAGACATTCAACCTCTCCACAATTTTATTAATAAGTTATCTAGGGACATTGTAAGATCTTCACTTCTGGCTCAGAAGGTTCTGCAATACTATTATGATAAAGACGATAAAAATCTTAGTGACTTTTATAAAAGACTTACAACCTCTCGACAATTTTATTATTAAGTTATCTAGGGACATTGTAAGATCTTCACTTCTGGCCCAGAAGATTTTGCAATACTATTATGATAAAGACGATAAAAATCTTAGTGACTTTCATAAAAGACTTACAACCTCTCGACAATTTTATTAGCAAGTTATCCTGGGACATTGCACTATCTTCACTTCTGACCCAGAAGATTTTGCAATACTATTATGATAAAGACGATAAAAATCTTAGTGACTTTCATAAAAGACTTACAACCTCTCGACAATTTTATTAATAAGTTATCTAGGGACATTGTAAGATTTTCACTTCTGGCTCAGAAGGTTCTGCAATACTATTATGATAAAGACGATAAAAATCTTAGTGACTTTTATAAAAGACATACAACCTCTCGACAATTTTATTATTAAGTTATCTAGGGACATTGTAAGATCTTCACTTCTGGCCCAGAAGATTTTGCAATACTATTATGATAAAGATGATAAAAATCTGAGTGACTTTCATCAAAGACTTACAACCTCTCGACAATTTTATTAGCAAGTTATCCTGGGACATTGCACTATCTTCACTTCTCGCCCAGAAGATTTTGCAATACTATTATGATAAAGACGACAAAAATCTTAGTGACTTTTATAAAAGACATACAACCTCTTGACAATTTTATTAATAAGTTATCTAGGGACATTGTAAGATCTTCACTTCTGGCTCAGAAGGTTCTGCAATACTATTATGATAAAGACGATGAAAATCTTAGTGACTTTTATAAAAGACATACAACCTCTCGACAATTTTATTAATAAGTTATCTAGGGACACTGTAAGATCTTCACTTCTGGCTCAGAAGGTTCTGCAATACTATTATGATAAAGACGATAAAAATCTTAGTGACTTTTATAAAAGACATACAACCTCTCCACAATTTTATTAATAAGTTATCTAGGGACATTGTAAGATCTTCACTTCTGGCTCAGAAGGTTCTGCAATACTATTATGATAAAGACGATAAAAATCTTAGTGACTTTTATAAAAGACATACAACCTCTCGACATTTTTATTAATAAGTTATCCTGGGACATTGTACTATCTTTTCTTCTGGCCCAGAAGGTTCTGCAATACTATTATGACAAAGACGATAAAAATCTTAGTGACTTTTATAAAAGACATACAACCTCTCGACAATTTTATTAATAAGTTATCTAGGGACATTGTAAGATCTTCACTTCTGGCTCAGAAGGTTCTGCAATACTAATATGATAAAGACGATAAAAATCTTAGTGACTTTTATAAAAGACATTCAACCTCTCCACAATTTTATTAATAAGTTATCTAGGGACATTGTAAGATCTTCACTTCTGGCTCAGAAGGTTCTGCAATACTATTATGATAAAGACGATAAAAATCTTAGTGACTTTTATAAAAGACTTACAACCTCTCGACAATTTAATTAATAAGTTATCTAGGGACATTGTAAGATTTTCACTTCTGGCTCAGAAGGTTCTGCAATACTATTATGATAAAGACGATAAAAATCTTAGTGACTTTTATAAAAGACATACAACCTCTCGACAATTTTATTATTAAGTTATCTAGGGACATTGTAAGATCTTCACTTCTGGCCCAGAAGATTTTGCAATACTATTATGATAAAGACGATAAAAATCTTAGTGACTTTCATAAAAGACTTACAACCTCTCGACAATTTTATTAGCAAGTTATCCTGGGACATTGCAAGATCTTCACTTCTGGCCCAGAAGATTTTGCAATACTATTATGATAAAGACGACAAAAATCTTCGTGACTTTTATAAAAGACATACAACCTCTTGACAATTTTATTAATAAGTTATCTAGGGACATTGTAAGATCTTCACTTCTGGCTCAGAAGGTTCTGTAATATTATTATGATAAAGACGATAAAAATCTTAGTGACTTTTATAAAAGACTTACAACCTCTCGACAATTTTATTAATAACTTATCTAGGGACATTGTAAGATTTTCACTTCTGGCTCAGAAGGTTCTGCAATACTATTATGATAAAGACGATAAAAATCTTAGTGACTTTTATAAAAGACTTACAACCTCTCGACAATGTTATCCAGGGACATTTTAAAATCTTCACTTCTGGCTCAGAAGGTTCTGCAATACTAACACGATAAAGACCATAAGAATTTTATGAACGCTTTTGAAAGTTTCACAAATAAATTTCCGATCTTGGCGCACATGCATGACCTAATCAGACCATCTATTGACGAATATAAGGCTCTACACACACAAGTGAGTCCATCTTAGTTCGTAGGAAAAGCAGTGGGAAAAGGCAGTGAATTTCCTGTTCGACACTCTTTCGGAAGAAGATTCAAGTGCAATTAAGAATAATGTATTTATACAATGAAATGAAATCTAGAATTGTTTACAATAGTAATACAATAGGAAAGCGTCCGCTTGTTTGTAATTGCCCGTTGAATTTTGGCTTTTGTTCTTACATTAACCATCAAGCAGATACACCTGTGCTATCAGTACTAGATCACTGTCCGTCTAGATATGTTTTATAATGTCAGATGAATTTTGCTTTTTGCATTCGTCAACTGTTTGTAATAATAATTCATAAAGAAGCGGATAAACATCATTGTTTAATATTTATGTATTTTTTTGTTTGTTTGATGGTGTTTAACGCCACTTTCAGCAATTTTTCAGCTATATCATGGCGTCCAGTTTTTATTGGGGGAGGAAGCCGGAGTACCCGCAGAAAACCCCCGACCTGCGGTAGGAAAACTGGCAATCCTTGTCAATTAAGATTGGAGTCGAGTACACCCTGCCTGCAGTGAGAATCGAACCCGAATATTTATGTAAATTTAAAGGTCATTGAAGAGTCGAGTTTGGTGGTATGAATAATGTGCACGGTGGGAAAAATATGCGAGCAGCAGTATACCTTATTCCGTTTTTTAAAGTATAATACGATGAGCATTGAAATAAAATCCGCCAGAAAATAAAAACAATTTAATTTAATATGTGATTTTTTTAGGTTGCCCTAAATATAATGATAAATTTTAAATATAAAAGTATATAAAAGATATGTATTTGTTATAGACGCAAGTAAAGACAAAATACCAGATCCAATTCACATCGGGTACTTAGATTCCACCAGTTAAAATAATAATGAAATACAAAAAAATACCATTATTATAGGGGACTAACACTCCAGCAGCAAAAGTAAAAATGAAATTCCAGCGATACTATTACCATCGGGGACTAATACTCCACCAGCAAAAGTAATAATGAAATTCCAGCGATACAGTTACCATCAGGGACTAACACTCGAACAGAAAGTGTAAATAGTGAAACACCAGAGACACCACTACCACCGGGGACTTACACTCCACCAGTAAAAGTAATAATGAAATTCCAGCGATACAATTATCATCGGGACTAACACTCCAACAGAAAGTGTAAATAATGAGACACCGGTGACACAATTACAATCGCTGACTAACATTCCATCAGTAAAAGTAATAATGAAATTCCAGAGATTCAATTATCATCGGGACTAACACTTCAACAGAAAGTGTAAATAATGAGACACCGGAGACACAATTAAAATCGGTGACTAACACTCCATCAGTAAAAGTAATACTGAAACACCAAAGATACTATTTCCATCGGAGACTAACACTCGAAAAGAAAGTGTAAATAGTGAAACACCAGAGACACAATTACAATCGGCGACTTAAGCTCCACCAGTAAAAGTAATAATGGAATTCCAGCGATACAATTACCATCGGGGACTAACACTCCACCAGCAAAAGTAATAATGAAATTTCAGCGATACTTTTACCATCGGGGACTTACACTCCACCAATAAAAGTAATAATGAAATTCAAGCGATACTATTACCATCGGGGACTAACACTCCACCAGCAAAAGTAATAATGAAATTCCAGCGATACAATTACCATCGGGGACTAACATTCCATCGGTAAAAGTAATAATGAAATTCCAGAGATACCATTACCATCGGGGACTAACACTCCACCAGCAAAAGTAATAATGAATTTCCAGCTATTTAATTATCATCGGGGACTAACACTTCACCAGTAAAAGTAATAATGAAATTCCAGCAATACAATTCTCATCGGGACTAACACTCCACTAGTAAAAGTAATACTGAAACACCAAAGATACTATTACCATCGGAGACTAACACTCGAACAGAAAGTGTAAATAGTGAAACACCGGAGACACAATTACAATCGGCGACTTAAACTCCACCAGTAAAAGTAACAACGAAATTCCAGCGATACTATTACCATCGGGGACTAACACTCCACTAGCAAAAGTAATAATGAAATTCCAGCGATGCAATTACCATCGGGGACTAACATCCCATCAGTAAAAGTAATAATGAAATTCCGGCGATACTATTACCATCGGGGACTAACACTCTTCCAGCAAAAGTAATAATGAATTTCCAGCTATTTAATTATCATCGGGGACTAACACTTCACCAGTAAAAGTAATAATGAAATTCCAGCAATACAATTCTCATCGGGACTAACACTCCACTAGTAAAAGTAATACTGAAACACCAAAGATACTATTACCATCGGAGACTAACACTCGAACAGAAAGTGTAAATAGTGAAACACCAGAGACACAATTACAATCGGCGACTTAAACTCCACCAGTAAAAGTAACAACGAAATTCCAGCGATACTATTACCATCGGGGACTAACACTCCACTAGCAAAAGTAATAATGAAATTCCAGCGATGCAATTACCATCGGGGACTAACATCCCATCAGTAAAAGTAATAATGAAATTCCGGCGATACTATTACCATCGGGGACTAACACTCTTCCAGCAAAAGTAAAAATGAAATTCCAGCTATTTAATTATCATCGGGGACTAACACTCCACCAGTAAAAGTAATAATGAAATTCCAGCTATTTAATTATCATCGGGGACTAACACTCTACCAGTAAAAGTAATAATGAAATTCCAGCGATACAATTACCATCGGGGACTTACACTCCACCAGCAAAAGTAATAATGAAATTCCAGCGATACTATTGCCATCGGGGACTAACACTCGAACAGAAAGTGTAAATAGTGAAACACCAGAGATACAATTACAATCGGCGACTTAAACACCACCAGTAAAAGTAATAATGAAATTCCAGCGATACTATTTCCATCGGGGACTAACACTCCACCAGCAAATGTAATAATGAAATAACAAAAATACCATTAGGATCGGGGACTAACACTCCACCAGTAAAGGTAATAATGAAACAACAAAAATATCATTAACATTAGGGTCTAACATTCCAACAGAAAAAGTAATAGTGAAACACAAGAGGTAACCGTCGGACTTGCACTACATCAGTAAAAACAATAGTGAAACACCGGAGATACAATTACCATCGGAAAATCACACTCCGGTTTGTTTGTTTGAATGGCGTTACCACTTTTAGCAAATTTTCAGGAGGAAGCCGGAAAACCCCGAACTTCGGTAGGAAAACTAGCAATCATTGTTAATTAAGATTGGAGTCGTTTACACCCTGCCCGGGGCCCCTTGCCCAGTAAAATTAACAACGAAGCAACATACATGTAGATACCATTACCGTCGTTGACTAACACTCCATTAGTAAAAGTAATAACGGAGCAACAGAAATACCATTAATAATTGTTTGTGTTAAAAATGAAAGACAGCGATAATAAAATGCAGTTAACATTCATATCGCTGATGCGAGTAATAAATTGGCGTAAAAAGATATAACCAAGTGGTTTGTTGTGCTTGTATTTTCTCAGTATGTTTATTATTTTGAAAAAATATACAATCTCCAACATTCTTGTTTTTAAACATCATAATATTTCCGTAGAATAAACGAGGCGGTGATTATGTTTGTTGTACTTGTGGAATACAATACACGTGTTCCTCTGTATAACGCATTAACTCCACTTTTCCGTTGTCAAAAGCAATCCAAATATTATCATGATTGTCTACGACTGACAAAACAGGATATTCGTCAAACTTGTTTTTCTGAACACAGTGTCCCTCTTCGTCTATCAGTAACTGATCACGACTTGTTCTGTTGGTAACAGTTATATAGCCATTCTGTAAAAATCCGCCACCGACGAAATCGTAGCTTGCATGGTAATCATTATTTGCAGGATATCTAAATTTTAGTGCTCCGAATTTATCAACCACAATAATCCACGAGGAAACAGTCTCAGGATGACAAACGATGCAAAGTGATCCATCAGTACTGTTGCTAACATGGACAGGGCTTTTAATTTCCAATTTGTTGGAAGCTAAAATTACCTCTCTGGTAATTGAAGACTGGCCGCTGGAATGGAAACGGAAAATATACTTTCCACTGCCGTCATTTCCAAGTTTGTCAAAGAGACAAACAATAAGGTCTTCGTCTGATTTGTTGCAGCAACGACACATACAACAGACTTGACGACCGTCGGTACTGATACTTGTAGCAATCAAACTGAATACAGCTTTTCTCGATAATCTCGCTGTGGAAACCTGTAACTGTGTTAAAGATTTTTTATTCTGGAAACTTAGAATCAATTCACCTTTAGTATTGGCTGAGGCAGCTATTGGAACCTGATCCAACGTTTTGAGGCTTTTCATGGTGGTATTGTTGCCGCTGAAGTCAGCTTCATACAATTGTCTCTGCTTTCCGATAATCCAAACACGACGATCTCTGTCCTGTGGCACAATGAAGACAACCCCACCGTCAATATTGCAAGAGGACTCAGCAGAAAGCATGTATTTAGGCGATGAGTAATAGTCGCTCCCATCTTCAAGTGTACTTTCCATATTATTTATCGTACGCGTTTCATTTTCTAGTGAGGATCCCCTTTTACTTGGTTCTTCGACAGTTTTGTTCTGTGGTGAGGTATCTTTGTCTTGAGCTGAGGTAGTTTTAACCAAAGCTACATCTGCATAATGACCAGATTCAAGATACCCTATAATATGATGCAGCTTGCCTCTTGTTCGGAAGGCATCATTACATTGGTATCTTGGAGGTGGAACAACGGGGATTGTATCCGAATATGGATCAAACTCCAACAGTTTCTCCAGTGTCACATGGTATTTAGCGACATCCGTATCCAATATATCTGTTCCCTTAGATTTGACAGACTCAATTATCTCTTTTACATCACCTAATCGTTTTTCCTGTCTTTTAATGAATCTCTTAAATTCATTAACACCAACTTTTTCTTCGCTATGAAAATTTTCCATTAAATCATTTTGTAAATCATCAAGCATTTTATTAAGAACCTCTCGTTTAGACTTGATGCCATTAATTTCTCCACTTACTGAAGTTTGAAAGGTCGATTGTTCTATTTTAGCTGTATCGATGGTAGTCTGAATTTCTAGAATTTTTGTAGCTTCAGCTTCTGCAATTGCTTTTAAAAACAAATTTTTCTGCTTTATTCCATATTCCTTTAGTTTTATAACATTATGACCTTTGTGAGGACCAATGATACAATCGTCACAAACCGTTACTTTGCATTGTTCGCAATAAAATCGAACCTCTTCAGACTCGTGATGCTCACATTTAGAGATGGCGTCCATTTTATTATCTCCTGAAACAAACGAGTTCTATCTACATGTAACTACACATACTGTACTTTATTTAAGAACTGAATGCATTCTTTTGAAGCTTAAATTGACGTATCAAATCGTTGACTGCAGCACATTTTAGATGAAGTGCTTCATGATGAAAATGTGAGCTCGGTCAAACTTTCATACGTCAATGAAACTTCAGAAGAATGCATTTAATTGTATTTACATTATATATCAATAAATGGTGTAAATTTATGACAAAATTTCTGTAAATTGCTATTCCTCTCTGTTCGTAAAATTAATCGAATGACTAATTTTGTGATTTCGTCTTCTTTTCCTTTTATATATACACGATTTTTAAAATTATTTGTTGTGATTGGTTACACATTCTTTGCACTTTTTTGTAGAGGGGCCTCCGTAGCCGAGTGATTAAAGTAGTCAGTCATCTACAGATAGTATTGACCACGTGGTTTGTCAACACTGAGGATGCGAGTCTCACTGCAGGCAGGATGTGTTTGACTCCAATCTTAATTGAAAAGGATTGCCAGTTTTCCTACCGCATGTCAGGGGTTTTCTCCGGGTACTCCGGCTTCCTCCCCCAATAAAAATTGGACGCCATGATACAAATGAAATATTGCTGAAAGTGGCGTTAAAATGCATTAAAAAAAACAAACGTTGGGGTGGAGCACATTTTTACTGCAGTAAGGCTCGAAATCGGTGTTGACACGCCGTAAGTTAATAGTAGATGACCGACTTCCTTTACCACTAGGCAACAGATTCCCGAGGAAATAACATAATATGCTTCAATTTCAAGCTGCATACATTTTGATATGTATATCATTACATAAAACTGAAAACCCGAGATAAATAGAAAACAGTCCAAAACAAATATATCGTGAAAACTTCCCACATTTGCTAAAGTTGGTGGCGTTTTTGACGTTGTCAGATTTCACCTATTCCCTCTAGCAATAAGTGCAATCTTCGATAATTTCAGAATTCCTAACGTTAGATTTATTTCTTCAAAGCCCCGTTTCACAAGTGAAGGAGTGGTTGAAATTTATTGTAACCTTTAAACTTAAAATACACCCATTTCTTAATCGAAAGATGATTTTACATTATTTAGAATGAGTCGCAAAATAACAAACACAATCTATCAAATAATTAAAATAAGCTTCAAGGCTAACTGAAGTTATTGCATACCTTGTACAGTGGAAGACAAATTCACAACTCCTGATACTGTATGTCACAAGACAGAAAAAGATAAATAAATCATACAGATTGTATAATATCATGCACACTTATGTTGTAAATCACTATTGATAAAACTCGTTATCTTCAGTATAATGTATTTAACCTAGTAGTATATTGTTGGTTAAGGTAGTCATCTAATATTAATCACGTGCAAGTTGCGGGTTCGAGTCTCACTGAGTTCCCGGTGTGCACGACTCCAATATTAATTGACAAGGATGTTTTCCTATCAAGGATCAGGTTTTTTTCTGGTACAAAATAGTTAAATGCTACAATATCGATGAAAAATCATACTAAAGTGGCGTCAAACGCCATTAAAACAAACAATAAACAATTGTTGCGTCGTGTTTTTTCTAGGGGTTTGTAATATTTCATGGTCAATGTTTATTTTGACAAATGCATCAAAAGTATGCTTATGTCAGCATTCGTTTTTGACTTCTAAATATATAAATATAAATAAATAATAAATAACGAACTCTGCTCTTGACTTAATGTATAACATAACAACGAACTCGGCTCTCAACTTCGTCAACAGTTTTCTTACGTCAGCATTCGTTTTTAACTTAACAAATAACGAGCTCTGTACTTGACTACATGTGAACTTTATAGGCCCCGAAAAACAGTGGTACGGTCAATGATGTGACCATGCAGTAGGGACACAAGTGTCCCTACCACCCCCGCATGCTGGCCTTTACGGCATGGGTAAATAGTGCGAAATTGTCAAAAATCTGGTGCAGTTTTCAGTACCAGCAATTTAAAGTGGTACGGTCGGGACCGTACCGCTTGCTACGGCAGTGAACTTGACAACATACTTAGCTCTTAACCACATGTATATTAAAAACTAGACAAAGTCGATCTAGCGATCACTAATACCCCCGCATTTTGTAAAAATTTCTAACGTTTTTCGTGGACTGTGACCTTGAAATTTGATGGATTTCCACCAAAATCAATAGGCTTCTTACCAACAAAATATATAACAATATTTTACAGTTTCATTAAAATCGGATGCAAACTTTTTGAGTTATTGTCCGGCAACAACTTTTTTGTAAAAATTTCTAACGTTTTTCGTGGACTGTGACCTTGAAATTTGACGGATTTCCCCCAAAATCAATAGACTTCTTACCAACCTGATATATAACAATATCCCAAAGTTTCATTCAAATCACATGCAAACTTTTTGAGTTATCGTCCGGAAACAACTTTTTTGTAAAAATTTCTAACGTTTTTCGTGGACTGTGACCTTGAAATTTAACCGATTTCCCCCAAAATCAAAAGTCTTTTTACAAACCTGATATATAACAATATCCCAAAGTTTCATTCAAATTGAATGCAAACTTTTTGAGTTATTGTCCGGAAACAACTTTTTTGTAAAAATTTCTAACATTTTTCGTGGACTGTGACCTTGAAATTTGACGTATTTCCCCCAAAATCAATAGGCTTCTTACCAACCTGATATATGACAATATCCCAAAGTTTCATTCAAATCGGATGTAAACTTTTTGAGTTATTGTCCGGAAACAACTTTTTTGTTAAAATTTCTAACGTTTTTCGTGGACTGTGACCTTGAAATTTGAAGGATTTCCCCCAAAATCAATAGGCTTCTTACCAACCTGATATATAACAATATCCCAAAGTTTCATTCAAATCGGATGTAAACTTTTTGAATTATCATCCGGAAACCAAATGTGGACGGACGAACGAACGGACGGACATGAGGACCACTATATACCCCCGACTCTGTCGAGCGGGGGTATAAAAAGTCTGAATATTAATTCTATGAAATAATAGTTTATATCGGGAGGTACACATTTGTTTTTTATATACATATTTGTATCCTAGTTTTTACGATATTTCAGCCCCTCATCGAGCACCTGTAGAATCAGAAATAATGTTAGAACGCCTGTTCCTGTCTCTGGACAGCAATACACAAGCTAAATGGCGGGAAACAGACTTCAAATCATGGGAAAAGTATAAAGTACAAAGAAATTTGGTTAATAAAATTCAAAGCAATCTGTTAAAAATTATTTTAAGACAAGTTGTTTAGGGAGAACTAAAAGATTTTTGGCCCATAATCAAACCTGTTCTCACTAACAAAGGCTATACGTTTCATTGGCGTAGCTGCCTATATGCGAATACGCGGCTGAATCCACATGATTTTGACAACAACAAACAAATCTATCCATGCAATAAATAAACTGTCCATAATAAGTACTGAATAAAATATTTTAGAATTCTCCAATTAATTCACCAGTAACTAGTGCCAAAATGTAACCAAAATGTAACTAGTCTAGCTACGCCTCCGAGTTTGAAAACGTATGAAAATGATATTATAACCAACAAGAAACATATCAGTTATGATGCAACGCACGTTATTATGGCCCCTAAACGTCACGTCATTTTAGCTTTTTTGAGTTAAGTACAATTACGTATGTTAAGTTTTATAATCAAGTGCACATTAAAAATGGGGTCCATGTTTCTATGCCAAGTTGTACATCATAAACTTCTGTGTATGTTCTCAATCATTTGTCATTGTTTTATTAAAAGTTTGGCCAAATATTTATTTAACATATTGATTTTTGATTTTGTCTTTGTATCTTCTACATAACACTTTTTAAAAACTCAACAAGTTCAGTTAATCAGCTGACTGGTTTTTCTAATTCTCCATTTTTGCAGTATTTTTATAAAAAATAGATTGAAAACTGCATTTTAACGTTTATTTTTATTTCGTTCCGTTAACAATATTTTTAACAGGAAGTCCACATATAAAAATGAGCAAAACAAAACAATTTACAAGTAATGATAAAAACATGCATATTAACTGGCTAAATAAACACATAAAAACTGATATGTATGGCATTTGCTAAACATATAACGGGATTTTGGATTTCTGAACAACACACACATTATTTGTGTGATCAAGACAAGATGATTGATTCATTGACATTTGCTTTAGCGAGTATTTCTAGCAAGCAGTATTTCTAGCAAGCAGTATTTCAGGTTTATTCAAGACTAGGACAAGTTAACACACAATAAACCAATGGAAAAAAGGGTGGGATAGGGAACACAATTTTGACTGCCACTGCAAAAAGTATGGAGTACTGGGTAAAGGTGTCTTTATTGTGGCATTCATCCACTATGGTATGCTGCCAGGCTTTTCGTATTATGACCTGACAACCCCCAAGTCGGTCTCCCCTATCTGCCACCCGGGGACACGCTGGCTGCTCTGAAGAGGACCCACATACATTATTTGTATTAAACTGCAAAACATTTGGACATGGATTATCAGGTGAGAAGATTTTAAAAATTCTTCCAATCAGACACCTAAATTAGACATGACAGCCATGTTTTATGCTGGCTCACAACTAGGTGTGGAATCTTTGTCGAGGACTTTGCACACATTACAAAACATTTGGAACTGTACTTTGATAGAAGAACAAATTAATTTTAGCAAATCTGATACACAATGGGGCATGTTGTTAGAGAAATAAAGACAACAAACGGTTTGAATGGAGAATATAAACAATTATAGTTTAAGGAGGATTGGCAAGGCCGATAGATACATGGACATACAATATACAAAAGTGATGAAAATTATCAACCCCAACTTTCAGTCCATTAAGTTAAAAATCAGCTAGACTGTTAAAGCAGGACAACAGAAGATCAAGCTTCCAGTTTGACCATTACATAATACATGTATATAAAGAAAACTGTCCACACTAAATAATACCAAAACCATTTACTAATACATGTATACACATTTCTGACTTATGTAAATGTTATGTAAAACAACTTGTATACAAGATATTAATTGATTTATCTCAATAAACAGTCTTTCAGTTCACAACATACAAGATAATGATGAATTTTAATACTCAAAGATGATTGAATGAATCTAAATGACTTGCCTTGCTTTTACATTTAAAAAAAACAAAATTGTGAAATCAACCTGGGTTGAAAAGCATGTGCCTAAATAAATAAGGAATGGTTTTAATTTGTTAGAAGGAAGGTTAGGGTCTGTAAGAAAAAGCAAAATTTGCTGAAATCATGAAGTTTCTAAGTCTGGAAAGTTTGGAAAAAAATCTTAATAATAAAATAGCAGGTGCACAACTTGTAAGTGTGCAATCTTTCTGTGAAGTTTCCAGTAACTGTGCTGAACCCTGTAGTAGTCAATTACACAAAACATGGACCCTTTCTCTCCTGCCATCCTGCACGACTTCACCATACTCATAATCCGGCCATAAAAATATACATGTAAAAACAAACCACGAGATCAAATTTTGAAACGACAACAGATTAAGTTAAGAACATCAGCTAAATTAAAAAAGAACAAAATGGTAAACAATAGCTACATAAAACATTCAAAACATTACATTGTTCATTTAAAATATAACTATGTACAAAATTCAATAGCAGTAAGTAAGTACTATAGAATATTATTTTAGGAAGTGATCCCAAGAGTAGTTCCCCCTTAAGGTTTTTCCCAGACATGAGGTACTTGGCAAGGTACAGTTTCTATATGCTTAAACTATATAGGAACAAGGAAAAACAATTAGCTTCTCCTTTAAAAGCTGCTTCTCTTCTCTTTTATTGTAACAGCAATTCAAACTGTTTTTTCATTTATACTAATGTTTTAGGGTGTACTACATTTGGGCAATTCCGTTTTTGGGATTTGGTACTTTTACTGTGGTATTTTGGTTTTGGGTTTGTCCTAATTTCACTGATATTAATCAGCCTTCTATTGCATTATGTACCATATATGAGTGTGTACATCTGCAGGAGATATAAAGGTTATACAAATGTCTATGCCAAGTATGCATATTGTTTAATTAAGACTTGTACATGTAAGTAAACATATGATCATTGTTCTTAGGTTATGCTGTTTAAGTTCACATATGAAATATAGGACAATAAACTATTCGGGACCAACATCCATTATTAAAAGGTAAAACACACATGTACAAATAAAAGGCAAGATAATTTCAAAGTTATCACCATTTATAATTCTTTATGATAATGTTTCAGTGCTTTTAAGGATACATAATTATCAGAGCTATCCAGGCATCTCTCTGGGTTCACAATGGGAGGTAACTCTTCATTATATCTCAAACTGCTGCCATGCAATGGACATAATTCCATGTATTTATTAAATTCTGTGATGTTCCATATTTATGTTCGTCTTGGTCTTTTGTTTGACACTGGTGTCTGTGCAGAAAGTCTTTTACTCTGTCGAGTTGGAGTGGCAGGTACAGTTGATGTTGAGTTGCTGGTGGCAACAGCGGATGATGCTGCTACAGCCACATTTGGCGTACTAGTTGAGGCTCGTGTCTTTTTACTTGGTGATGGGGATTCATCAGGTCTGTTCTCTTGAGCTCGGATATTTGATCTGTTTGGAGGAGGTACTGGACTCGGTCTCTGCATTGTCATACCTACAGAATTACATAATCAGCGTAAAAAAAAAGAAAAAAAAAAAAAAAAAAAACAAAAACAAAATCAGGCTAAAGCACAACTTAAGGTTTCTACATTTCTGATATCGTAAGAAATGTTTTTAGTGATCTATAACTAACAAAATAAAGAAACACAATTCCCTACAAATATCTGACTAATTGTCCAGTGGTAATGTCCATCAAGACATTCTCTATTCAGGAAAGAACAAACTGGTTGAATAAAATACTGCCATTAAAAAAGTATTTAGTTGGTTAAGGATAGAGAATTAATGTCTTTTTAATAATGTACTTATTACACTATAACATCATAGTTTATTTACCAAGATGAGCAGAAAACTAAACATCATTAAATTTTGACGTGTAGATGTAAACCTCGTCAAATCTTGACAAAAGAATAAAACCTACTACAGTGCTTTCAGCAGGTTCCACTGATTTGAAGGAACACTAATACCTTAACAAATTTTTGTGATTCCAAGATTTTCCTGATTGTCACCAATACAAAACATAATTGAGTATTCCAGCACCTGTTGTTATCATGACAATAATTTGATGTCCGTTATTAGATAATTACTAAAAAAACCAGAGGCTCTTAAGAGCCTGTATCCCCTACCTGATTTTATAGGCAATGAAAATGGCATTTACATGATGTTAAACTAATTTCAATTAACTTTAGAGGTGTATCCAAAATATATTGCTAGAAAGTTGTGTTTCCATTGGTTAACTGGTTTTAGAGAAGATTTTAAAAAATTTGCCCATAGGGTCCTATGTTAAACTAAGTCCTGCGGTGGTGGCCATTTTGAATTTCCAATAGGTAATAAAAAACCTGAACTTTAAAGAAGACAATCCAAACAATATTGCCAGTAAGTTTTGTTTCCATTGGTTAAATGGTTCAGAAATGAAGCCTTTTAAAACTTTTTCCCATAGGGTCCTATGTTAAACTAAGTCTTGCGGTGGCAGCCATATTAGATTTCCAATCCAAATAACACAAACTTTGTAAAGGTCAATCTGACCGCATCAATCGTGGAATTGAAGCCATGAAATTATTCACGTTATCCAATCAGAATTGACGTTACATCAAGAACTACATTAGAATGGATAAGACCAGCCAAAACTCCCGAAGGTATATTCTGATATTGTTTGATTAAAACCAATATTGACTACCTTTTTCGATCATGTTGTTGCCAGGTGGTTTTATTGAAATATTGTTTGATCAAAATCAATATTGACAACCTTTTTCTATCACGTTGTTGTTACGTGGTTTTATTTTTGAGTTTTGTTGTTTCTGTTTATAATTATGATAAACTAAAAAAACACTGTGTTACTTTAACATTAACAAGTGTGGACTTCGCTTCGCTTCAAGTCCAATTATCTCCCCTGATTAATATCCAACAGCAACGAAAATTCTCCATGCACATCTACATATGATGTACTTCCTTCATGTAAAGTTTCATCAAAATCTGTCAAACGGTTTAGGAGGAGAAGCGCTTACAAGGGATGTGGAAAGACGGACAGACAGAGTGATTCCTATATACCCCCCAAACAAGTTTGCAGGGGGTATAAAAAGTAGAGACTACAACATGAATATGTTAATGAGACAACATAACATATGCATTTACATAAATTTCATACAGAAATATCAATTTTATGTCACATGTCTATGGGACAAATAACCCCTTTGTCTGATTATTATGTAATAAAACAATTTAAGTCTTTTTTAGCAGTCAATATAAGTTTTAATAAACTCAAAAATTAAATATTTACCTCCCCCTACAGCATCGGTCAATATTAATTTTTGAATCTATTATGTTTCCTCTAATAATGATTACAGGAATATAACGATTCAGCAAACGTATAGCATTGCATTGTCGAACACATCAAACTTTCAGCTCTCGGTTTAAAAACTTAAGTATTTCATCAGCCTGTATAATCCAACATTTTTCACTTGTCCCTAAGGGTGCTGAATTAAAGATGTAGATTATTTTCAAAGAAAATTCACCTAGATGAACCTTTCCAAACAGTTATAACTTACATGCTTATTTAGAAGATTTACCATGTTGCATATTTATAAAGAATTTTTATTGTGTTGCTTTTCACCTGAAAATTAACCTAGTTTTATTTCACAAGAAAATTATACCTAGTTTATTTTCAATATCCTTCAGTTGCTGTTCAGCTTCTCGACACTCTTTATGTTTATTCTGCATTTCAGCGTCCTTCATATGGTCAAACTGTTCCTTGAGGTCTTCCTTAGCCCTCTCTGTACGCATTAAGGCAGCCTTGTAGTTTTGAATGGTACCTATGTTAATACAGAATTCTCAATTAATATCTCAGGTAAATTTTATTCTGCTGAAAGCACATGTGCAAACCAGACTGTTTTATACCATTTTTAGCTACATCATATCACTCAGTTTTTATTGGGGGGACCAAGCCGGTGTACCTCCTAGCCTGCAGAAAAGATTGAACTAGACATCAAGGTCATGTCACATGACCAACCACAGTACATGTATCTTTTATGATGACAAAGTTGTATTATGAAATGAACACTAGGGCAATTTATTGATCTTTCATAGTCATTTTACACATAACAATTTAATTAATCCTGCCATCTTCTTCATCAGTGACAGAATATGAAATGTAATGAACCACTGGTACTTAATCATTAAATATGCATTGATATAAATAAATTCAGTTGCAAGTTCATTCATTAGTAGTCACATGACCTGGAGTTATTGTGTGGTTCATAGCGGCGAATGGACAGCACAAAGGTAACATATAATTACCTGACACCTCTTGTGACCCTATTTCCAATTTCAGGTGGAACTACTTAGAATAATGGCTATATAGATAAATACACACCTGGGCAACAGAACATCAAACATGTTAATCCCTTTGAAAATCTGATAAGTCTAATTTCAGGAAACATGTAAAGTGATAAACTTGTAGTTTCAAAGCTGATTTTCAGACTTTCAGCTATTCTGAATCAAGTATAGGCTCTCGTGTTACAGGGAATGACCAGTCACTATACAGTATTAGTTGGCTTTGACTGTCCAGACTGTGACAATCAAGTATAGACTCTTGTGTTACAGGGAATGACCATTCACTATACAGTATTAGTTGGCTTTGACTGTCCAGACTGTGAAGGAATCAAGTATAGGCTCTTGTGTTACAGGGAATGACCATTCACTATACAGTATTAGTTGGCTTTGACTGTCCAGACTGTGAAGGAATCAAGTGTAGGCTCTTGTGTTACAGGGAATGACCATTCACTATACAGTATTAGTTGGCTTTGACTGTCCAGACTGTGAAGGAATCAAGTATAGGCTCTCATGTTACAGGGAATGACCAGTCGCTATACAGTATTAGTTGGCTTTGACTGTCCAGACTGTGAAGGAATCAAGTGTAGGCTCTTGTGTTACAGGGAATGACCAGTCACTATACAGTTTTAGTTGGCTTTGACTGACCAGACTGTGAAGGAATCAAGTATAGGCTCTCGTGTTACAGGGAATGACCAGTCGCTATACAGTATTAGTTGGCTTTGACTGACCAGACTGTGAAGGAATCAAGTATAGGCTCTTGTGTTACAGGGAATGACCATTCACTATACAGTATTAGTTGGCTTTGACTGTCCAGACTGGGAAGGAATCAAGTATAGGCTCTTGTGTTACAGGGAATGACCATTCACTATACAGTATTAGTTGGCTTTGACTGTCCAGACTGGGAAGGAATCAAGTATAGGCTCTTGTGTTACAGCGAATGACCATTCACTATACAGTATTAGTTGGCTTTGACTGTCCAGACTGTGAAGGAATCAAGTATAGGCTCTTGTGTTACAGGGAATGACCATTCACTATACAGTATTAGTTGGCTTTGACTGTCCAGACTGTGAAGGAATCAAGTATAGGCTCTCATGTTACAGGGAATGACCAGTCGCTATACAGTATTAGTTGGCTTTGACTGTCCTGACTGTGAAGGAATCAAGTGTAGGCTCTTGTGTTACAGGGAATGACCAGTCACTATACAGTATTAGTTGGCTTTGACTGACCAGACTGTGAAGGAATCAAGTATAGGCTCTCGTGTTACAGGGAATGACCAGTCGCTATACAGTATTAGTTGGCTTTGACTGACCAGACTGTGAAGGAATCAAGTATAGGCTCTTGTGTTACAGGGAATGACCATTCACTATACAGTATTAGTTGGCTTTGACTGTCCAGACTGTGAAGGAATCAAGTATAGGCTCTTGTGTTACAGGGAATGACCAGTCACTATACAGTATTAGTTGGCTTTGACTGTCCAGACTGTGAAGGAATCAAGTATAGGCTCTTGTGTTACAGGGAATGACCATTCACTATACAGTATTAGTTGGCTTTGACTGTCCAGACTGTGAAGGAATCAAGTATAGGCTCTTGTGTTACAGCGAATGACTATTCACTATACAGTATTAGTTGGCTTTGACTGTCCAGACTGTGAAGGAATCAAGTATAGGCTCTTGTGTTACAGGGAATGACCATTCACTATACAGTATTAGTTGGCTTTAACTGTCCAGACTGTGAAGGAATCAAGTATAGGTTCTTGTGTTACAGGGAATGACCATTCACTATACAGTATTAGTTGGCTTTGACTGTCCAGACTGTGAAGGAATCAAGTATAGGCTCTTGTGTTACAGGGAATGACCATTCACTATACAGTACTAGTTGGCTTTGACTGTCCAGACTGTGAAGGAATCAAGTGTAGGCTCTTGTGTTACAGGGAATGACCATTCACTATACAGTATTAGTTGGCTTTGACTGTCCAGACTGTGACAATCATGTATAGGCTCTTGTGTTACAGGGAATGACCAGTCACTATACAGTATTAGTTGGCTTTGACTGTCCAGACTGTGAAGGAATCAAGTATAGGCTCTTGTGTTACAGGGAATGACCAGTCACTATACAGTATTAGTTGGCTTTGACTGTCCAGACTGTGACAATCAAGTATAGACTCTTGTGTTACAGGGAATGACCATTCACTATACAGTATTAGTTGGCTTTGACTGTCCAGACTGTGAAGGAATCAAGTATAGGCTCTTGTGTTACAGGGAATGACCAGTCACTATACAGTATTAGTTGGCTTTGACTGTCCAGACTGTGACAATCATGTATAGACTCTTGTGTTACAGGGAATGACCAGTCGCTATACAGTATTAGTTGGCTTTAACTGTCCAGACTGTGAAGGAATCAAGTATAGGCTCTCGTGTTACAGGGAATGACCATTCACTATACAGTATTAGTTGGCTTTGACTGTCCAGACTGTGAAGGAATCAAGTATAGGCTCTTGTGTGACAGGGAATGACCAGTCACTATACAGTATTAGTTGGCTTTGACTGTCCAGACTGTGAAGGAATCAAGTATAGGCTCTTGTGTTACAGGGAATGACCATTCACTATACAGTATTAGTTGGCTTTGACTGTCCAGACTGTGAAGAAATCAAGTATAGGCTCTTGTGTTACAGGGAATGACCATTCACTATACAGTATTAGTTGGCTTTGACTGTCCAGACTGTGAAGGAATCAAGTATAGGCTCTTGTGTTACAGGGAATGACCATTCACTATACAGTATTAGTTGGCTTTGACTGTCCAGACTGTGACAATCATGTATAGGCTCTTGTGTTACAGGGAATGACCATTCACTATACAGTATTAGTTGGCTTTGACTGTCCAGACTGTGAAGAAATCAAGTATAGGCTCTTGTGTTACAGGGAATGACCATTCACTATACAGTATTAGTTGGATTTGACTGTCCAGACTGTGACAATCATGTATAGGCTCTTGTGTTACAGGGAATGACCATTCACTATACAGTATTAGTTGGCTTTGACTGTCCAGACTGTGAAGAAATCAAGTATAGGCTCTTGTGTTACAGGGAATGACCATTCACTATACAGTACTAGTTGGCTTTGACTGTCCAGACTGTGAAGAAATCAAGTATAGGCTCTTGTGTTACAGGGAATGACCATTCACTATACAGTATTAGTTGGATTTGACTGTCCAGACTGTGACAATCATGTATAGGCTCTTGTGTTACAGGGAATGACCATTCACTATACAGTATTAGTTGGCTTTGACTGTCCAGACTGTGAAGAAATCAAGTATAGGCTCTTGTGTTACAGGGAATGACCATTCACTATACAGTACTAGTTGGCTTTGACTGTCCAGACTGTGAAGAAATCAAGTATAGGCTCTTGTGTTACAGGGAATGACCATTCACTATACAGTACTAGTTGGCTTTGACTGTCCAGACTGTGAAGAAATCAAGTATAGGCTCTTGTGTTACAGGGAATGACCATTCACTATACAGTATTAGTTGGATTTGACTGTCCAGACTGTGACAATCATGTATAGGCTCTTGTGTTACAGGGAATGACCATTCACTATACAGTATTAGTTGGCTTTGACTGTCCAGACTGTGAAGAAATCAAGTATAGGCTCTTGTGTTACAGGGAATGACCAGTCGCTATACAGTACTAGTTGGCTTTGACTGTCCAGACTGTGAAGAAATCAAGTATAGGCTCTTGTGTTACAGGGAATGACCAGTCGCTATACAGTATTAGTTGGCTTTGACTGACCAGACTGTGAAGGAATCAAGTATAGGCTCTTGTGTTACAGCGAATGACCATTCACTATACAGTATTAGTTGGCTTTGACTGACCAGACTGTGAAGGAATCAAGTATAGGCTCTCGTGTTACAGGGAATGACCAGTCGCTATACAGTACTAGTTGGCTTTGACTGTCCAGACTGTGAAGAAATCAAGTATAGGCTCTTGTGTTACAGGGAATGACCATTCACAATACAGTACTAGTTGGCTTTGACTGTCCAGACTGTGAAGGAATCAAGTATAGGTTCTTGTGTTACAGGGAATGACCATTCACTATACAGTATTAGTTGGCTTTAACTGTCCAGACTGTGAAGGAATCAAGTGTAGGCTCTTGTGTTACAGGGAATGACCATTCACTATACAGTATTAGTTGGCTTTAACTGTCCAGACTGTGAAGGAATCAAGTATAGGCTCTTGTGTTACAGGGAATGACCATTCACTATACAGTATTAGTTGGCTTTAACTGTCCAGACTGTGAAGGAATCAAGTATAGGTTCTTGTGTTACAGGGAATGACCATTCACTATACAGTATTAGTTGGCTTTAACTGTCCAGACTGTGAAGGAATCAAGTGTAGGCTCTTGTGTTACAGGGAATGACCATTCACTATACAGTATTAGTTGGCTTTGACTGTCCAGACTGTGAAGGAATCAAGTATAGGCTCTTGTGTTACAGGGAATGACCATTCACTATACAGTATTAGTTGGCTTTGACTGTCCAGACTGTGAAGGAATCAAGTATAGGCTCTTGTGTTACAGGGAATGACCATTCACTATACAGTATTAGTTGGCTTTAACTGTCCAGACTGTGAAGGAATCAAGTATAGGCTCTTGTGTTACAGGGAATGACCATTCACTATACAGTATTAGTTGGCTTTGACTGTCCAGACTGTGAAGGAATCAAGTATAGGTTCTTGTGTTACAGGGAATGACCAGTCACTATACAGTATTAGTTGGCTTTGACTGTCCAGACTGTGACAATCATGTATAGGCTCTTGTGTTACAGGGAATGACCAGTCACTATACAGTATTAGTTGGCTTTGACTGTCCAGACTGTGAAGGAATCAAGTATAGGCTCTTGTGTTACAGGGAATGACCAGTCACTATACAGTATTAGTTGGCTTTGACTGTCCAGACTGTGACAATCAAGTATAGACTCTTGTGTTACAGGGAATGACCATTCACTATACAGTATTAGTTGGCTTTGACTGTCCAGACTGTGAAGGAATCAAGTATAGGCTCTTGTGTTACAGGGAATGACCAGTCACTATACAGTATTAGTTGGCTTTGACTGTCCAGACTGTGACAATCATGTATAGACTCTTGTGTTACAGGGAATGACCAGTCGCTATACAGTATTAGTTGGCTTTAACTGTCCAGACTGTGAAGGAATCAAGTATAGGCTCTCGTGTTACAGGGAATGACCATTCACTATACAGTATTAGTTGGCTTTGACTGTCCAGACTGTGAAGGAATCAAGTATAGGCTCTTGTGTGACAGGGAATGACCAGTCACTATACAGTATTAGTTGGCTTTGACTGTCCAGACTGTGAAGGAATCAAGTATAGGCTCTCATGTTACAGGGAATGACCAGTCGCTATACAGTATTAGTTGGCTTTGACTGACCAGACTGTGAAGGAATCAAGTATAGGCTCTTGTGTTACAGGGAATGACCATTCACTATACAGTATTAGTTGGCTTTGACTGTCCAGACTGTGAAGGAATCAAGTATAGGCTCTTGTGTTACAGGGAATGACCATTCACTATACAGTATTAGTTGGCTTTGACTGACCAGACTGTGAAGGAATCAAGTATAGGCTCTTGTGTTACAGGGAATGACCATTCACTATACAGTATTAGTTGGCTTTGACTGTCCAGACTGTGACAATCATGTATAGGCTCTTGTGTTACAGGGAATGACCATTCACTATACAGTATTAGTTGGCTTTGACTGTCCAGACTGTGAAGAAATCAAGTATAGGCTCTTGTGTTACAGGGAATGACCATTCACTATACAGTACTAGTTGGCTTTGACTGTCCAGACTGTGAAGAAATCAAGTATAGGCTCTTGTGTTACAGGGAATGACCATTCACTATACAGTACTAGTTGGCTTTGACTGTCCAGACTGTGAAGAAATCAAGTATAGGCTCTTGTGTTACAGGGAATGACCATTCACTATACAGTACTAGTTGGCTTTGACTGTCAAGACTGTGAAGGAATCAAGTATAGGCTCTTGTGTTACAGGGAATGACCATTCACTATACAGTACTAGTTGGCTTTGACTGTCCAGACTGTGACAATCATGTATAGGCTCTTGTGTTACAGGGAATGACCAGTCACTATACAGTATTAGTTGGCTTTGACTGTCCAGACTGTGACAATCATGTATAGGCTCTTGTGTTACAGGGAATGACCAGTCACTATACAGTATTAGTTGGCTTTGACTGTCCAGACTGTGACAATCATGTATAGGCTCTTGTGTTACAGGGAATGACCAGTCACTATACAGTATTAGTTGGCTTTGACTGTCCAGACTGTGACAATCAAGTATAGACTCTTGTGTTACAGGGAATGACCATTCACTATACAGTACTAGTTGGCTTTGACTGTCCAGACTGTGAAGGAA
The DNA here is from genome assembly GCA_944474755.1 of Limnoperna fortunei. Taxonomy (NCBI): domain Eukaryota; kingdom Metazoa; phylum Mollusca; class Bivalvia; order Mytilida; family Modiolidae; genus Limnoperna; species Limnoperna fortunei. The sequence goes on from OX104124.1 coordinate 57,500,787, forward strand.
TCAAGTATAGGCTCTTGTGTTACAGGGAATGACCATTCACTATACAGTATTAGTTGGCTTTGACTGTCCAGACTGTGAAGGAATCAAGTATAGGTTCTTGTGTTACAGGGAATGACCATTCACTATACAGTATTAGTTGGCTTTAACTGTCCAGACTGTGAAGGAATCAAGTATAGACTCTTGTGTTACAGGGAATGACCATTCACTATACAGTATTAGTTGGCTTTAACTGTCCAGACTGTGAAGGAATCAAGTATAGGCTCTTGTGTTACAGGGAATGACCATTCACTATACAGTACTAGTTGGCTTTGACTGTCCAGACTGTGAAGGAATCAAGTATAGGTTCTTGTGTTACAGGGAATGACCATTCACTATACAGTATTAGTTGGCTTTAACTGTCCAGACTGTGAAGGAATCAAGTATAGGCTCTTGTGTTACAGGGAATGACCAGTCGCTATACAGTATTAGTTGGCTTTAACTGTCCAGACTGTGAAATGAGTATACAATGAGATGATTAAAATGTAAAACATTAATAATAAAACAACTTACTGATTAACAATGACGAGTCATCAAATGACGACGGTAATGGTTCACCAAAAATAGCCCCACGTAATTTCTCTATTGGTAAGGCCTTGTTCATCAAGCCTCCAAATTTACCATTACTTCTCACTCTGTCTCCATCTCTGGTCAGTATAGTTGGACAATGACAAAACTTCACAAGCTGCAAATTAACAACAAAGATGTCAGATTTCCATCAAGGACATGTGTCCACTGCGATCAACTTTGATCACATATACAGTTTATTTGGTAAATACAGTCATCTTTGATGGTTCAAACTCAATGAATTGTCTGTCACGTTGGAATAATAAAATTGTGTTTCTTCCTTGTATTGGATATATAAATCTTGTTTTTACGTTTGTATTTACATGTATGTTTTTGTTAAAATAGCAACGCTTACTTGCCTACATCAAACGCAACACTGACATTGGGTCAAAACAGGTGGTCACTTAATAAAGGTTGAATTTATATGAAATGCACCCTAAATAGTCTGAAAGACCAGGATGCAAAGCATGTGCCTTAATAAATAGGTAATGGTTTACAACTTGTTGAAGGAAGTTTTTGGGTCTGCATCGAATAACGTAGGAGGAGATGATTACACAAAAACAGAACCATCGTGTATAGAAAAATGTAAAAACATTTATTGAACAATTTCATGAGATCAGATGAACAACTTCAATATGTATGCAATCTTTCTGTTAAGTTTCAAGGATCTGGGTTGAAAAATGAAGGCGAATTTGATTACAAAAAATATGTACCCACTTTGGTAAAATTTACTGACAAAGTTCCCAAGTCTTGAAAATTAGAAAAAGATCCCCGAACAATGCTATAACTTCATTACATGTGCAACCTTTCTGTGAAGCTTGAGAAATCTGGGTGGAAAACTAGGAGGAGTTGATTACAAAAATAGGTACAGTCTTCTACAAATGTCCTGAAAAATGACCAAGTTCCCAAATCTGCATATAAGGAATAATCCTTAGACAATTCCACAATTGCAGGTCAACAGCTTCAAAAATTGTGCAATCTTTCTGTGAAGTTTCAGAGATCAGTGTTCTGGAGGAGTAAATTACACAAAATAAATACCCTGCTCACTTGACTTTACCATACTATAACCAAGGTTTGTCATTCACGCAACCCTGAGTCAAAGATGGATGAAACTAGATATCAGGGAGATGATGTCTATCTCTGTGGGCCCTGATGACCTTGCGAAAAAAAATCAAGGTCAAAGGACATCAATCATGGTATGCAACATGTTGTCTTTAAATTATCTACCCACATGCCAAATAAAACAACATTATAGCCCGAACACTTGTTTCAGATGGACTGAAGGCTTAAGCGTATGACTCTCACTAAATTATTAAGCATACCAAACTTCATTTACCTCTTGTCTGTAGGTGTTAGCACTGTCTATTGTATCCAGAATCAAAGTGTCTCCTAACAACATACCGAATACTGAAAATTAGAAAATAAAAAGTTAACTAAAACCAATACATATACACTGGTCCACTGAAATAAATCAATGCAGGAGAAACCTAATTTTCAAAATTTTAAAATTGGTAAAACAGAATAACAGATGTAAAAATAAAAAAATAGTACTAATCTTAAAACTCACTTCATAGAACATAGTTTAGTAATAAATCATAACCATAAAAAGAATGGAATCAGCAGGCATTAAGTTATACATAAACATAGCTGCTACATGCTGACTTACCACTGAAAATCATGACTTACCACTGAAAATCACGACGAACCACTGAAAAGCATGACTTACCACTAAAAAGCATGACTTACCACTGAACGTAGAGTTTAAGATGATTGTTGTCTTATCACTTATACACAATTTATTAAGGGGCATAACATCTATGAAAGTCATCATTATAAAATTTTTATCCAAACAAGATGAGAAATGAAATGGTAGTTTATATATTTAGACTATTGGCCAGAGGAGAAGATTAAAATGTGAAATTTTTATGGACAGACGAAAAGTCACAGAAACCAATAGCTCAACCTGACTTTGATGGGCTTTCTACAAACATTTTCATTTAAATTTCAAGGACTTTCCAAGATTATTTTAATCATTTTCAATTTTCTTTTGAATGGTGTCCCATTGTCAGTTACAATAACCAAACATTAAAGGGCTCAAGTGATTTCACAAGCCCCAACAGATGTATCCTGATTTGAAGCTAATAGCGAGCATCGCAGATGCGAGCTTTACGGTTACATGCGTGTGTGTAAAAAAAGTCACGTGATCCATATGAACAAATCCATTTCAGATGGTAGCTGAGCTATCCGAAGAAAATATTGTAGACGAAAGAAAAAGTATATAATATAAAAGTAGACAAAAATAATTTTGACATCGATAAAATTAAAGTGTTTATTTTTTAAATTACTACAAAAATGCCAGACAATTTTTTTCAATGTGAAACGCTGTATTTGAAATTGAGTTTGTGACGTCACCAACACTTTAGATAAGACGTCACGTCATCAATGGAATGTAGAGGCACTCTTAGGGGGCTCTGAAGTAACGACATGAACAATGTGCGATGCTCGCATTTACGCTGCGCCTACATTCATATTAGTTGCAAATTATAGTGCCTCTTTAAAAGTAACAATGAAAAAGAAAAACTGTAATATAAATAGTAACTACCTATTTGACAGGCATCTGCCTCTTTAGGAAATATTAGGAGATCCCTGGCATATGTAGGATTTCCAGGAGGTCTCCAATTTCTTTTGTGCTTTACATGTGGCAATGGTCTGAAAATATAAAAAAAATTGTAGTTGCCTTAAAAATACATGTAATACAGTTTAAAAAAAAAAGAAGAATGTGTCCATGGGACACAGATGCCCTGGCTAAATCAAGTCCCAAACAGGAAGTGGTTGTCCGACAGGTCTGAAAGTCGCTTAGGATGTACAAGTTGTGATACTGAACCACCTTGCCAAATTTCAAATTGTTCTCATGTACGGTTTCTGAGAAAAGCTTGAGGGAAATTCGTACGGACGGATGTACGTACATACGTACAAATGAAGTCCCCAAACAGGAAGTAGTTGTCCGACAGGTCTGAAAGTAGCTTAATACGTACAACTTGTGATACTGAACCACCCTGCCGAAATTTCAAATTTATCTCATGTATGGTTTCTGAGAGAAGCTTGACGGAAATTCGTATGGACAGAGGTACGTACAAATGAAGTCCAAAACAGGAAGTAGTTGTCCAACAGGTCTGAAAGTCCCTTAGGACGTACAACTTGTGATACTGAACCACCCTGCCAAATTTCAAATTGTTCTCATGCCATGTACGGTTTCTGAGAAAAGCTTGATGGAAATTCGTATGGATGGACGGAGAGACAGAGGGACACGAGTAAAACTTATTATCCCTGGCTTGTAACAAATGCAAACTTTTGATTGGTTTGTTACCCGTCAGTACAAATCCCATGCCTCCGGCTTCGTTGCTAATGTCGCAGGGTGTATTGTTTGTGCATTGCTAATGTGTGTTCTCGAGTAATCAGTGTATGTTATTGCACAAAGGAATATTTCTGTATTTTGTATTTGTATTTTTACTTCATTTCAAACACTGCAAATGCCTTACGTTCACACAGACATACATAAATTTCATTGTCATTGTCTCTTCACGTTATAATAACATGACTTGAGCCGCCAAATACCGAAAGTAGAAAAAAACAATGAAACACATAATTAAAACTTTTAAAACCCGTTAAGTCAGAGGTTGGTACCTAAAGGTAACATCCTCGACCTGGTAAAATGGGCATTTTCTGCATGAACAAAGTAAAAAAATTGTAAGCAACTCCGATGACGTTGCACATTTAGCTTATTTCTGACGACAATAGAACCTATTTTCAGCCTTTTAAACTTGTAAGCCGGAGATAAATCCGTTACCTACATTATAACCCGGGTGCATGGAAATTGTACCACCTGAAATTATTTCTGTTCAGCCTGAGGCGAAGGTACAATTTCCATACACCCGGGTAATAACGTAGGTAACTGATAATGCTTCCCAGACATGTTGTCACGGGGGCATACAAAATTTGGCACCTTGTTTTTTTATTTTCCTAAATACAACAGGAAATAGGTAAATACAGCACTAAGCCAAAAAATAAAAAATAGATCCAAGACAGCAATGGCCGGATTTAGTTAAACAGGAAGTAGGTGAGCGACAGACCTGAAATAGAATCCCACGTTATGGGAGGCCATGCTGATGTGATTAGTAGTTGTTGAGAAAACTGTTACGAAAACTTTTTGCCCGCCCACCCAACATTCACCATTTTAATACCAGGATTTTCACTACGTTAAATCCGGCCAAAAATGTAAACAGCTTCTTGGTCAATACCATCCCTGCTAATTACGACATTGAATATAATTTCCTATGGAATTAACTTCCTCTTATACAAGATTAGATATTTTATTTCATTTTAATGGCATATGTATCATGTTATTGTGCCTTTTGATAGTCAAAATATGATAAACTAGAAAAAGTTTATCTAGCGATCACTGATACCCCGCTTAAATTTGCAGAACTTCTTTCGTAAAAATTTCTAATGCTGTCAACTATCTCGTTGGTAAATAAAAATCATCGAAGCGAAGTGAATAGTTTTCTCGTTTTCGGAATTTTAATAAAATATTCACTATAAAACACTAATAAATTTTTCCTTTATTGTTATTGTCCATCAGATAGATACAAAATAAAGGATGTTTTCACAAGAAACAAAAACACTAAAAAATTTTCCTTTATTGTTATTGTCTACCGGTATAAAACAAAGGATGTTTATACAAGAAACTGTGATTAATCCGTTATTTAACCGTTATTATTACCTGTTAATATCGATTTCCAATTAAAACACCTACCTGTCATTTGTCCGTGTGTATTAACCAAGTTCTATCAGAAATTGATTGTCAATGCACTCCCAATTGATAAACAAACTCCGTTTTACCTGTTTTGTCGATTGTTTTCTGCACTTTTTTTCATTTTTTTAGGTACACTTACAGGTGAATTTATTCCACCACAAGTCATATATCAGGGAACAACAGAAGCTTGTCATGCTCTATATGATTTTCCCTTAGCGTGGAACATAACTCATAGCCCAAATCACTGGGCTAATCAGGATACACAACAGAAATAAAAACTCGACATTTTTTTTGTGAAAGATGTCAAACCGCAAAAATTAAAATCAGCAAAAATAAAATATCAGAATTTCAATCCCAATCCGCAATAAATTTCACACCGCAAAAATTACCGGTTATACGGTATATATCATTGTTTGGCATTTTTAGGCAATACACAGTTAGTTTTCTAAACTTTATGACACTTTTTCCTTATTTGGGTTGTACATGTACATATATTTTTTTATAAATTAAAAAAAACATAATTTTACTGATATGAAATAATATCCTAAAGTTTCATTGAAATCAAATCCACACTTTTTGAGTTATTGTCCAGAAACGTTTTTTTTTTTTTGGTAAAAAAAAGAATTTCTAATGTTTTTTGACCACATTGACCTTGAAATTTGATGGATTTCCCCTAAACGATAGGGTTCTTAAAACTGGATATGTAAGTTTCCTTTAAATTGGATGCAAGCTTTTGAATTATCATGCTGACAGACGAAGGACATGAGGACTACTATATACTCCCAACTCTGTTGAGGGGTAGTATAAATATCAGAAATAGTGTTGCATATTGTTAAGAAACACCTAAAAAGGGACACAACTGTCATAAATCTTGAATAGCAAAAAGACAGGATGTATTATCTGGAGATAATCTGAAGCAGCGAGACTTAATTATTAAAGTCAAAATTAAATGAATACTTACTTATTCCAGTCTGGAAGTGTTTTTCTATAAATAGAATCCAATGGTAGGACTTGTTGTTTTCCTTCAGTTCTTCTATATAATTCTTTTGCCTGCATTTGAAGATATATTATTAAGTAGAAGATTGAAACAGAGTTGTTTACCCCATCTGACTGACATCAGTATTCCACCAGTGACTTATCTGTATTTTGAGGACTTTATCAGTACTACACATGCATGTATTTAAAATTGCTACCCAAGCATTGGTTATAACTCTAGATGTTTCCTCTGTGTCCTAATGTTAGTTTCCTTTGAAGCATGGTCCGCAATGCTGTTTTTTATAATATCATCTACGTCGCCGGTGCGCTTTTAACAACGATAATATTATATGCAAGCTTCTTTTTAACACTGATGCAACAATTTCGGGCGCAACTACGATTTTTTCTGGATTTCTGTAAAATCCGTAGATTTAAACACGAATCCGTATAGCGTATTTTCGGCCCAAAATCCGTGGAAAATACGGACAATCCGTACAAGTAAACAGCTCTGTTGAAAAAAACAATCAAAGGGATGCACGACACCATCTGCCATTTTTTGTGAAAATTTCTAAATAGATAGAACATTTATGGTAAATTTAATAATAATTTCTTTCATTATTAACTCTTAATTTCCATATAATTTAAATAATAGTGAAAGTCTTATACCTATATTATTACTTCAATTTATTAATATAAAAAAAAAAAATTCGTTATTGCCTAAAATAACGAAAATGAAATGTTTAACAAGGGAGGTAATTTTGACCTAAAAATACCATTTTTTAGCATTTTTTTTACCAGTTATTTCCAGATGGACAAATATTTAACTCAGAGACACCTATTGTTATTTCCACCACAAAAATGTATACGAATTGCTTGAAATTATTCAGAAAAATTCAGAAAATTTCATTGGACAGAATTTTTGAAATCTTTTATTTAAGTGTTTTTTTATTCTCTTCTCTGTATAATCTGTTAGAAAATTTAAAATTTCAGTGCTCAACCCCTCATAAATAAGCTCTAAAACCCCTATTTTAATTTTGAATTATGATAACTTGTATAAAAAACTAACTTTATTGCAAATTGAAAGAAAATTCATTGACAAATTATTTTCTGTGAAAGTGTCCTGCATCCCCAAAAGACAAAGAAAATTTTTTAGCATCAATGTATTCTCTATGGACTGCAGTAAAGGGATCCTGGATTTACTGTCCAGTCATGCATGCTTTTCCTCTGCTTACCATGAAACAGGAAGTAGGTAGAGAGTCAAGTCATAGTTGGGTTTTGGTACCAGAACACAAATCTAGATCATTATGGTTGTCAAAGATGACATAAATCATACAATTGGTCTTGACATTTGTTTAAGAGAAGAAGTCTTTAAAAAAAATTTTCCTTTACGGTCCTATGTTCAATTAAGTCCTGCGGTGCTGCCATTTTTATATTCAGATTGGCATGAAAAACATACACTTTATAGAAGATTATCCTATAAATACTTGTTTAACTAACCTGCTGTGACAGCCATTTTGAATTTCAGATTGGCATAAAAACATAAACTTTATGGAAGACTTTACTATGAATACTAGTGGTAAGTTTTCTTTCTTTTGTTAAACCCATTTTAGAGAAGTGGCCTTTTTAAACTTGTTTCCCATAGGGTCATATGTTAAACTCAGACCTGTGGTGGTGGACATTTTGAACTTCAGATAGGCATAAAAAAACATACACTTTAAATATTGTAGTAATTTTTGTTTCGATTGATTAACCTGTTGATGAGAAGAAGCCTTTTAAAACTTTTCCCACAGGGTCCTATGTTCAACTAAGTTCTGCCATTTCAACTTTCCGATTGGCATAAAAAACTTGTTAAAGGACCATCCAAACAATATTGGTAGTAAGTTTTGTTTCGATTAGTTAACCGGTTTTAGAGAAGAAGCCTTTTAAAACTTTTTTCATATAGGGTCCAATGTTAAACTAAGTTCTGCAGTGCAGCCATTTTGAATATCTGATTGGCATAAAAAACTTAAATTTTATAGAGGACCATACAAACAGTTGCTAGTAAGTTTTGTTTCAATCGGTTAACTGGTGTCAGAGAAGAAGTCTTTTAAACTTTTTTCCATAGGGTCCAATGTTAAATAAGTCCTGCGGTGGTGGCCATTTTGATATTCTGATTGGTATAAAAACATTATAAACTTAATAAAGGACCATCCATACAATATTCATTGTAAGTTTTGTTTCAGTTGGTTAGACCAGAGACTTTTAAAACTTTTTTCCCATAGGGTCTCATGTTAAAATAAGTCAAGTGTTGGTGGCCATATTTGTTTTCCAATCGGAATAAAAAAACACAAACTTTGTAAAGGTCCTATCAATGAACAATTCTGCCCAAGTTTCGTTTATTTATTATTTCAGGCAATAAAAAGAAAACCCTCCCTATGTCATGTTTTTGGAAAAAATTGTCTAAGAACCAGAAAGTTAATATTGAATGTACCTTTTCTGTAGTAAATGTAACAACACAATCCATATCAGAAGACATGTGCCATGACATCACACGAGCTATGTCTGTATCTGCTACCAATGCCAGATGACCAATCTGTAATTATAAAGAAAATTTAAGGAGGCTTGTCTTACATTAAACCTAGCCTTTGTAATGATTCCTGTTTTTGATTCCTCACAAGCATTTACCCTCTTTTAATTGTTTGTTTGAATGGTGTTTAACGCCACTTTCAGCATTTTTTAGCTTTATCATGGTGTAGAGTTTTTATTGGGGGAGAAAGCAGGAGTACCTGCAGAAAACCCCTGACCAGCGGTAGGAAAGTGGCAATCCTTGTCAATTAAGATTGGAGTCGAGTACACCCTGCCTGTAGTGAGAATTAAACCCATAGTCTCAGTGTTGACAGACCATGTGATCAATAGTAAACAAACTACCTTAACCACTAGGCCACCAAGGCCCTTAGGCCACAGTTTTTTTATTACTTGGTTTACGGGACCGCCGGTCCTAATTCTGATGATTTCAAAATAAAAATAAAATTGTATCAAATGTTTTTTTATTTTATATTTCCCACCCGGTTGTAACAAAAATTTCCAACGAAAATAAAATTTTGAAACTTCATTTCATTTCAATTGTTATTATAAGTGAAATGCGAAGATCCATCGTACAACTTGATATTTACATTGTTTCAAACTCCGTCAGAACTCATCGGGTGACTAGTTTAGAGAGTATCTGAAACAGCCGAAAAACCGGAAGTATTAGATTTGTCTCCCATGAATGATGGCAACATGAATCGTGCTTTTTTAAAGTATTGGTGTTCAATGGACTGGAAAATACATGGTAAAAAAGTTAAATAAGTAATTGTTCCTGCCCCTGGCATTGTTGATATTCTAACGAAAAATCTTTAAATAAAATGGAAACTTCCAAACCATAAAGCGTAATTTATTAATAAAACATTTGATTGTGCAAAATATTTGAAGCGAATCATTTTTATATGTCAGATTTAATTCATAAATCCGGACTTAATAATTGGCAACAGGACCGGAATTGCTTCTGTAATATTCTATAAATATTTATATTTATAAAAATCATAATAAAAATGTCTTTAGAAATTTAATACATGCACAAGTACACTGCTTTATTGCTATGCCTATATACATGTATGTCTTTTAAATTGTCTTGTAAATATCATATGATTTTTTTCTGTCTTTCCTTAATATCTTAAGGGCTAGAAAAAAGTTATTAGCAAAATTGATCAGCTCATTAAGATCTGTACATGCCCTTTTATTTACCATGCATACAATGTAGTTTTCTATTTTTATAGGAACACTGGTCTATGTAGGTGCAATCCTGTTTTCTGGGCATAAATAATTATTACCAGAGAAGGAATAAATTGCAACAGCCAAATTGAAGTTAGTCAGGTATATTTTTATGATCCATCTACGAAAGTAGGGGGCATATAGTGTTTGGGTCTGTTCGTCCGTCCATCCGAAATGTTGCAAGATGGGGCATTATGTCTTTTGGACATATTCTTGTTTGTAAAACAATTGAAAATTCTGTTGAAATGCCTGTACCAAGTCAGGACCATTGTGATCTTCAGTTTCTCCAGAAAGTCTTTGCCTTGATGTGTTTTTTCTTCCTGGACTGATGAGATAAATCATCCAGTTCAGTAGTTTGATTAATATTACCTTTATTTTATATTATGTAAACCTAGGTTCCTGGTTAGTGGGGACATATTTTTCCTTTGTCTTGTTTGATAGATCAATACATCAATCTGTTTACACTATATATATTTTAGACACTGATACCAAAGAATTTATATTTTGTACCAGATTGGGATCATTTCTAGTGCAAGTCTGTATTATAAACCTGATTTTTTCTCTCCACTTTTTGCTAGTTTGATAATGCTGTTGTATCCTCTGTCTTACTAAAGAAGTATTTTGTTTGATAACAAATTGACTTTTGTTATATTCCAGGTGTAACCATGACGTTTGATCCCATCTGTATCCATTGTGGGGACTTAGATGTATCCACTAATGACTATATTAATAACTAAAGAGAGAACTCTGGGATAGTTCGCCCATTATGCAACAGTCTTCAATCTGAAAAACCCATTGTAACGAGGAATGCTGTCAAGACAAACTAGAGGCTCCCAGGAGCCTGTAATCGCTCACCTGGAATCTAAATGACTTAAACTATATTAAAATTTTTGAAATTAACAGTTTCAGTCTAGTTGTTATAGCTTTTAAGTTACTGTGCAAAAACTAAACATTTCTTCAAAAAATTTGTTAAATACAATAACTCTTAGAAGGTGCCATCGACATTTTCTGAAAATTAAATGGTTTTTAGGCATTGTCCTGTAGGGTACTTTGGAAATTTACAGTTTTACTCTACTAATAGGTGTGTTATAGACTAATTTATAATTAAAAAACTGTTCATATGTGCAAATTCATAATGAAAGGGCAATAACTCCTATAAAGAGTCATCTTGCAATTTTTGGACTAAGCTATCATTTGTAGGGCTTCTATTGCTGATCATTTGTGCAATTTACAGTTTTAATCTAGCTACTATAGTTTTCAAGTTACTGGACAAAAATGGAAAATTTCATAACAAAATTCTCATTTAAGGGCAATAACCCCTATAAGGAGTCATCTGACAATTTAAGACCAATTAAATTAATTGTAGGGCTTTTTTTGCTGATCATTTTTGCAATTTATTATTTCACTCTAGCTGTTATGGTTTTTAAGTTACAGGACAAAAACGGAAAATTTCATAAAAAATTGCAATTTAAGGGCAATAACTCCTATAAGGAGTCATCTGACAATTTCAGACCAATCAAGTGAATTGTAGGGTCTTTATTGCTGATCATTTGTGCAATTTACAGTTTCAATCTAGCTGCTATAGTTTTCAAGTTACAGGACAAAAACGGAAAATTTCATAAAAAATTGCCATTTAAGGGCAATAACTCCTATAAGGAGTCATCTGACAATTTCAGACTAATACAGTGAATTGTAGGGCTTGTATTGTTGATCATTTTTGCTATTTACAGTTTTACTCTAGCTGTTATAGTTTTAAAGTTACAGGACAAAAACGGAAAATTTCATAAAAAATTACCATTTAAGGGCAATAACTCATATAAGGAGTCATTTGACAATTTCAGACCAATCAAGTGAATTGTAGGGTCTTTATTGCTGATCATTTGTGCAATTTACAGTTTCAATCTAGCTACTATAGTTTTCAAGTTACAGGACAAAAAAGGAAAATTTCATAAAAAATTGCCATTTAAGGGCAATAACTCCTATAAGGAGTCATCTGACAATTTCAGACTAATACAGTGAATTGTAGGGCTTGTATTGTTGATCATTTTTGCTATTTACAGTTTTACTCTAGCTGTTATAGTTTTAAAGTTACAGGACAAAAACGGAAAATTTCATAAAAAATTACCATTTAAGGGCAATAACTCATATAAGGAGTCATTTGACAATTTCAGACCAATCAAGTGAATTGTAGGGTCTTTATTGCTGATCATTTGTGCAATTTACAGTTTCAATCTAGCTACTATAGTTTTCAAGTTACAGGACAAAAACGGAAAATTTCATAAAAAAATTGCCATTTAAGGGCAATAACTCCTATAAGGAGTCATCTGACAATTTCAGACTAATTCAGTGAATTGTAGGGCTTGTATTGTTGATCATTTTTGCTACTTACAGTTTTACCCTAGCTGTTATAGTTTTAAAGTTACAGGACAAAAACGGAAAATTTCATAAAAAATTACCATTTAAGGGCAATAACTCATATAAGGAGTCATCTGACAATTTCAGACCAATCAAGAGAATTGTAGGGCTTTTTTTGCTAATCATTTTTGCCATTTACAGTTTCACTCTACCTCATATATTTTTCAGGTTATATTGTAAATACCAAAAATTTGGTCAAAAATCGTCAAAAAAGGGCAATAACTCCTACAAGAAGCCAAAACACAACTTTGCACTAATAGCAACTATTGTAGACCTTAATGTGCTGATCAATTTGAAGTAACGGTTTTCTCTATAGCTATTATAGTTTTTTAGATAATGATCAAAAACCTGTGTTGACCCCTATGTTCTATTTTTAGTAACAGCGGCCATATTTGTCTGTTGATCAACACCCTGGGTACAAACTTGAAACTAGGAACCCTAAGGATGATTGTGGCCAAGTTTGAAAAAAATTGGCCCAGTGGTTTCAGAGGAGAAGATTTTTGAAAAAGTTTACGACGGATGACGGACGACGGACGCCAAGTGATAGCAATAGCTCACCTGGACCTTCGGTCCAGGTGAGCTAAAAAGACCAGAAAATGAACTATGCTAAAATAAAAAAAATTCAACTATCTAGACCTTTGATTTTTATTTTTTTCATCGACTCCTCAATTTCAGTTGTTTTATTTTTATTTATTCCTTCCTACTCCATTTTTTCAAAATCTGTCCCGTAAACCAAATAATAAAAAACTCTGGCCTTACCCCCATTTTGTTACCTCTATATAATGACTTGTGTTAACCCACCTAATCGATTCCTCCCAAGCATTTACCCCTTTTGTTACATCTATATAATGACTTCCTGTCTTGTACAACTGATGGCTATGTTTTCTGCAGTTTTTTAATGAAGGGATCATGACACTAAAGGGGTCCATCAAATTTAAAACATAGTACTTAAAAAATAGTTCTGTTCATCTTAGTGTGTTTTAAAAACTGCTGTCTGGATTTTAATGAATGAATGTTTTTCTAAACTAGAGGATCCCAGGAGCCTGTATCGCTCACCTGAACCTGAAACCAAACAACCCTTTTTTATCCAGCTTTTCTTTCCTATAAGTAATTGGCCAAAACTTGTGCAAAAGTCATTAATATTGACCTTTGAAGTGAAATAACTCCTATAAGGAGGAGCTTTTGATGCTTAGAGGGAGAGGGAAGTTCATTTCAAAACTCTCTTGACCCCCCCCCCCCCCCCCTTTTCTATTTTAAGCCAACGTAGCTATGTAGGTAGTCAGCTGTCATGATTTGCACAATTTTGGTAGTGGACATCCTAAAGATGATGTGTTTCAAAGCAGTCCTTTCATTGGTTAAAGAGGAGAAGATTTTTTTAAAAATCAATTTAAATTGATTAAAAAAATGTTCAAGAAGAATAATTCCTAAATGGTTCATCAGACAATCTTGACCCTAAAGTCATTTTTGTAGCCCTCATAGAGCAGAACAATTAAGCAATGCTAATTTTTTCTTTAGTTCCAATAATTTTCAAGATTTTGAGGCAAAAATGGCAAAAATCATCAATTTCGACAATTAAAGACAATAACTCCTATAAGGAGTCATCATACAACTTTGACCCAATGAAGTGTTTCATAGGGTTTTAAATGCTGATGAAGACATGTCTCTTCGGTTTTCCTGTATCTGTTATACTTTTTGAACTATAAGCCAAAAACTGTATTTTGACCCCCTGCCCACGTTCTATTTTTAGCCAATGCCGCCATGTTGGTTGATCTGTGGCCATGGTTGGTGCAAACTTGGTTGAGGACATTTGACGGATGATGTGTACAAAGTTTCAAAGCAGTACTTTCAGTGGTTTCAGAACAGAAGATTTTTAAAAATCAAAACCGATTAGAAAAAACAGTTTTTGATGATGAAGAAAGAAGGTCTCTTCGGTTTTCCTGTATCTGTTATACTTTATGAACTTTAAGGCAAAACCTGTATTTTGACCCCCCCCCCCCCCTGTTCTATTTTTAGCCATGGCGGCCATGTTGGTTGGTCTGAGGCCATGATTTGTGCAGACTTGGTAGAGGACATTTTACTGATGATGTGTGCAAAGTTTGGTGGAGAAGATTTTTAAAGAAAAGTAAATGGTGACGACGAACGCCAAGTGATGGCAATAGCTCACATGACCCTTCGGGTCAGGTGAGCTAAAAATGAATATATTGGGACAATTTTGATGAGTAATTTACCTAGTCTAATGGTGTTTAGGGCGGTTTATGTCATATTTACTACATGACCTATAAACCAAGATTTTCTGAAAAAAAGTTCTATTTTTAGAGTGGGGTTTACCCTGGAAGTTGGTTTTCTTTTGTAAGGCATGAAAATGGTGATGAACTTTGGAAAGAAAGTAGGTCTGTCATATATGATTCTGGATATATATGTCTGTCAAGTTTAACTTAAGGTAAAAGAGCTGCCCTAATTAAAATAATAACAAATTTAGTTGAAAATCTTAAAGAACATCCTCACAAGTCAGGACCATTGGGAAAATCAGTGTATTTTGTACAGTAGTGTTAATAGTTTGTTATTACACCCCCTGAAACGTAAAACGTTCCTGTACGAACGTTAAACGGACGAACCAAAAACGACATACGAACAGACGAAGAACGAACGAACGCTCTAATCGTCCAGACGAACCATTTAAAAATTAACCAATCAGAGACAAGCTATACGCTTCAATCGTTCGTATGTGGGAAAACGAATGGAGACGCCTATATCGTGCTTTGTAAAAATCAAGAAACGTTAGATCATTTTAAATAAAATCTTGAGAATCAAGCTGATTTATAGTAAACAAATAAAAAATTGAAAAGGAATAAATAATAAAATAATTATACTTTATTTTCATTAAATCATTTGTGACAGCTAAAACAGTAATACACACATAAAAAACGTGACAACATGACAAGCCTACGAGAAAATTTGTGGGGTTGAGTTTTTTTTTTTTTAAATATTCATGTTCCTGATTTGTGCTAAAGATGGAAATGTTTTAATAATGGACCTATAAATATTTTTAATCACAGTGTAAAAAGAAACGAGCTTAATCGTCCATTTTATTTTGATTACTAACAGTAATTATTACACATTCACGAGGAAGCTTTTATAATTAATCTTTATTGCATATAATGAAATGTACTAATCCAACTGTATATTTATTATGTGTTATATATTTGTTAAAACTTATAGTTTCATAAATTAAGGGGTAATTTATTACAAAAATTCTCAATCAATTTGGAAAATGTTCATCAAGGTGGTGTTCAAATAACACATTTAAAATCACATTTATAATATCACTCCCAAGACCTTTGCAAGAATATTAAAAACCATATTTAACATAAAAAACTACTGAGACCTT
Source organism: Limnoperna fortunei (assembly GCA_944474755.1). Classification (NCBI taxonomy): domain Eukaryota; kingdom Metazoa; phylum Mollusca; class Bivalvia; order Mytilida; family Modiolidae; genus Limnoperna; species Limnoperna fortunei. The sequence goes on from OX104124.1 coordinate 57,516,770, forward strand.
CGAGATACAATTAAAAACTAAATTAAACATATAAAATCACTCCTGATACATAACAAATGCAATCAAAAACCATAATACAAATATAAAATAAATCCTGAGACCTTAGCTATGCAGTTAAAAACCATATGACACATACAATTTCACTACTGAGACCTTAGCAATACAATTAAAACCAATATTTCACATACAAAATCACTCCAGAGACTTTAGCAATACAATTAAAAACCATATTACACATATAAAATCAGTCCTAAGACCCTAACAATACAATTAAAAACCATATTTCACATACAAAGTCACTCCTGAGACCCTAGCAATACAATTAAAAACTATATTTCTCATATAAAATCACCCCTGAGACCTTTGCGATACAATTAAAAACCATATTTCACATATAAAATCACTCGAGACCTTTGCGATACAATTAAAAACCATATTACACATATAAAATCACCCCTGAGACCTTTGCGATACAATTAAAAACCATATTACATATATAAAATCACTCCTTAGACCCTAGCAATACAATTAAAAACCATATTTCACATTCAAAATCACTCCTGAGACCTTTGTGATACAATTAAAACCAATATTTCACATACAAAATCACTCCTGAGACCTTTGCGATACAATTAAAAACCATATTACATATATAAAATCACTCCTTAGACCCTAGCAATACAATTAAAAACCATATTTCACATGCAAAATCACTCCTGAGACCTTTGTGATACAATTAAAACCAATATTTCACATGCAAAATCACCCCTGAGACCTTTGTGATACAATTAAAACCAATATTTCACATGCCAAATCACTCCTGAGACCTTTGTGATACAATTAAAACCAATATTTCACATACAAAATCACTCCTGAGACCTTTGTGATACAATTAAAAACCATATTACATATATAAAATCACTCCTTAGACCCTAGCAATACAATTAAAAACCATATTTCACATGCAAAATCACTCCTGAGACTTTTGCAATACAATTAAAAACCATATTTCACATGCAAAATCACTCCTGAGACTTTTGCAATACAATTAAAAACCATATTTCACATACAAAATCACTCCTGAGACCCTAGCAATACAATTACAAACTATATTACACATATAAAGTCACTCCTGAGAACTTTGCGATACAATTAACCAGAGGCTCTTAAGAGCCTGTATCGCTCACCTGATTTTATAGGAAATGAAGATGGCATTTCCCTGATGTTAAAGTTAGTCCTGTAATTTTCAATAAACTTTAATTAGGACCATCCAAACAATATTACTAGAAAGCTTTGTTTCATTGGTTAACCGGTTGTATAGAGAAGATTTTTTTTATTTGCCCATAGGGTCCAATGTTAAACTAAGTCCTGCGGCGGTGGTGGCCATTTTGAATTTCCAATTGCCATAAAAAACATAAACTTTATAAAGGACCATCCAAACAATATTGCTAGTAAGTTTTTGTTTCAATTGATTAACCGGTTTCAGAGAAGAAGCCTTTAAAAACTTTTTCCCATAGGGTCCTATGTTAAACTAAGTCCTGCGGTAGCGGCCATTTTGAATTTCCAATTGCCATAAAAAACATAAACTTTATAGAGGACCATCCAAACAATATTGCTAGTAAGTTTTTGTTTCCATTGATTAACCGGTTTCAGAGAAGAAGCCTTTAAAAACTTTTTCCCATAGGGTCCTATGTTAAACTAAGTCCTGCGGTAGCGGCCATTTTGAATTTCCAATTGCCATAAAAAACATAAACTTTATAGAGGACCATCCAAACAATATTGCTAGTAAGTTTTGTTTTGATTGGTTAAACGGTTTCAGAGAAGAAGCCCTTTTAAACTTTTTTCTCATAGGGTTGAATGTTAAACCAAGTCCTGCGGTGACGGCCATTTTGAATTTCCGATTGGGATAAAAAAACATTAACTTTATAGAGGACCATCCAAACAATATTGCTAGTAAGTTTTGTTTCCATTGGTTGACCGGTTTCAGAAAAGAAGCCTTTCAAACTTTTTCCCATAGGGTCCTATGTTAAATTAAGTCCTGCGGTGGCAGCCATTTTGAATTTCCAATTGCCATAAAAAACACAAACTTTATAGAGGACCATCTAAACAATATTGCTAGTAAGTTTTTGTTTCCATTGATTAACCGGTTTCAGAGAAGAAGCCTTTTAAAACTTTTTCCCATAGGGTTCTATGTTAAACTAAGTCCTGCGGTGGCGGCCATTTTGAATTTCCAATTCCCATCAAAAACACAAACTTTATAGAGGACCATCCAAACAATATTGCTAGTAAGTTTTGTTTTGATTGGTTAAACGGTTTCAGAGAAGAAGCCCTTTTAAACTTTTTTCCCATAGGGTCCTATGTTAAACTAAGTCTTGAGGTGGCGGCCATATTGGTTTACCAATCAAAATAAAAAACACAAACTTTGTAAAGGTCCATCCAATGAACATTATGGCCAAGTTTGGTTTCAATTGGCCAAGTGGTTTCAGAGAAGAAGATTAAAATGTAAAAAGTTTACAGACGCCGACGACGACGACGACGACGACAACGACGACGCCGACGGACGCAAAGTGATAACAATAGCTCACATGACCCTTTGGGTCAGGTGAGCTAAAAACCATATTTCACATATAAAATCACTCCTGAGACCTTTGCGCTACAATTAAAAACCATATTAGACATATAAAATCACTCCTCAGACCTTTGCGATACAATTAAAAACCATATTACATATATAAAATCTCTCCTGAGACCCTAGCAATACAATTTAAAACCATATTTCACATACAAAATCACTCCCGAGACCTTACAAGATGCAATATTAAACCATAGCATACTATAATTAACTTCTTTGACCTAACTAAGAGATGCTAAATCAGTCGTGAGACATTATATATGCAATTTAAAACCTAGGAATTTCAAATGAAATGTCTGTATTTCCAAACAAATATTGTGCCATCAAATTAAGATTTTATGCAAGATTATTCAGTTTTATTAAGTTTGCTGTGTAAACAGCTATCAGTTTTGTATCAAATGAAGACAATGTAGGGATGTTCAAAGACTTTAGGATAAAACATACATTTTTAAAAGGTTTTAGGTACTAAAATAGAAAAATTTCATATGTGTTTATAAAATTTGGAGAGTCTTCAAATAAATCATATTTATTTGTACAACCTGAATATTGTAGATTTACACATAACAAAATAGACGAAGAAAGTATTTCAAATTGTTTATGTTTATATTTAATTTAAAACATGTTCATGGTTTTAATGAATTTATAGTTTAAAATAAATACAATTTATTTGACATTTTAATGTTCAGGTTATTTTAATTTGATAACAGAATGTAGTATTTTCTATCAGACTAACAAAGTGTAAAATATTTTCTTTTGCGAATGCTGACGAACGAATGAACCTTAAATTATTTTATTTGTACTGCGCATGCGGACGAACGAACGAACGGTTTTTATTTACTTGTTTTGCGCATGCGGATGAACGAGCGAACGAACTGACGTACGGATGGACGAATGGAAAACGATATACGAACGAACGGAAAACGAAATACGAACGCATAAATGGGAACGTTTTACGTTTCAGGGGGTGTACCAAGTTATTTATTAGTTGCGTTATGTTTTCTACACACTCAAGAATGATTGTTTGTTTGAATGGTGTTTTAACGCCACTTTAAGCAATTTTTCAGCTATATCATGGCGTCCAGTTTTATTGGGGGAGGAAGCCGGAGTACCAGGAGAAAACCCCCGACCTGCGGTAGGAAAACTGGCAATCCTTGTCAATTAAGATTGGAGTTGAGTACACACTGCCTGCAGTGAGAATCGAACCCGAATCTCAGTGTTGACAGACCACGTGATCAATATTAGATGAACTACCTTGACCACTCAGCCACCAAGGCTCCGTTCAAGAATGAGAATGAATGACTACTGCCAAACACTTGCTTCTTTCAAGCACTTTCATTAGTTGATATTTTGAAGGATTGACGTCATACCAAAATCTTCTAGCCCGGGAATTTCCTAGCTAAGTTTGTCAGGGTTTCGTGGATGCATGTGGACACAGAAATCCTGACTTGTGAGGATGCTTAAAGAATTGAATTAGCATTTTCTCGCCTGAAAAGTTTTGTGTTAAGCAACTCTTGAACCAAGTCACCAGAGTCGTTAAAAAAGATAAAAACCTAGTCTAACAAACAAAATGAGAATGTATCAAGATTTCAAGTAAATGTCAAATTAATTTAAATGAACACTGCTGCTGCTTTAAAACATAAAAACAACACTTCTATTAAATCAAAAGCAGCAGAAATATATTCTGGTTAACAAAGTTAATGAACTTGAGGTTTCAATATGGCTTGTGCTACTTATACTTTTGTCACAAACTAAGGCTTATGTAAGTTTGACCTTTTCTGAACTTGAGGTTCTTTTGGGACTCTTTTTAATGAACCTGAGGTTCCTATGCAGCTTGTGCTAGTCTTCTCTTTCAATGAACTTGAAATTCCCATGAGGAATGAGCTAGTCTTACCTTTCCTAGGACTTGAGGTTCCTGTGGGGCTATAGCTAATGAACACATTCGTCTTGGTGCTGTAATAATATGGTCTCGTTCCCTTGTTCTCTCTGATATCAATCTATCTACACTTTCAACCTTAATAATAATTAAACCACATTTAATATAATAGATATATATATATATATATATATATATATATATCTATTCTATAAGAGTATAACATGACTGTTTGCTATAACCATGCATAAATTTAAAAACTTTATTTCCATTGCAGACAATCGTTTAATTGTGCATTTCTTGTTAAAACAGACTGTATGCTTTAAAGATGTTTTCATGATTCTAATGTTTTATCTAGCCTTACAAACTTCTTGGGAGTCAATGGACAGTGAAATTGAGGTCAAGGTCATTTGACATGACTGACAAGTACTTATCATAAGCTACCACTGGACCACAATTGATGGACATGGCTTAAGCTCACTAAAATATGTGTCAACGTTAGTACAAAAAAGTATGCCTTATTAGTGCAGAGTACTTTTTGTTGTTTAAAAATCCTACAAGAGATTTTTTGTTGTTGCGAAACAGCAAATTATCTATTTTAAAAATAAATAAAATTGTATTATCAAGACTATATACATACACTCTGTAACTGAACTAGTGGAATTTTCTGCTGCCTCAGTTCTTCCTTCAGCCTTCCCTCCTCTGTCTGAGCCTCCAGAACAGAACCTAAATTTGAAAGTTATTCATAACTATGACAAGGAATTGAACATTACATTGACTCCTACACAAGTAGATAATGCTGTACCCACCTGCCCACTATGTGACTTCAGTCACTGCAGGATTTTGGTCAGTAATAATAAATTTGATCTTTAAACTCAATCCAATCAAATGAAAATTATCTAGTTATTTTAGATGGTTTGAATAGTATTTAATTTTGCATAAGCAATTTTTCAAAAGCCCCCCCCCCCCCCCCCCCCCCCCCCCAACATAAATAGAACAAACAGCTTATTATTTCGTCTTACTTTTCAATTCTTTAATGAGTTGTTCCGTAGTTTCAAACAATGATTTATAGGTTCTGATCACAGTCTGTAGTTCGTCTCTTTGTTTAGATAGTGCTGCCATCTGAGATTGTTTCTTTGCATCTGAGAAAAGACAATGAATCTTCAAAGAAGACTGAAAGGCAAAAGATGTCATACACAACAAAGCGCTGGTGTTGTAAGCCCACTGAGTTATAGATTTATCTCCCCTTGGTATTTATGTCGATGAATGCTGCCCCTGTCTGGGGACTGTATCACCAACCCAGCAGTCACAGTATGGTGCTAACATGACATATATTTCATTCATTGATACAGACATTGTTTAATTTATTGTTCTGAAATTGAAACATTTCGATTCCAATGATGTAAATACCCTTTATATAATTAACACAAGTTTTAAGAATTTTTCTTGTTAATATCTTCTAAAAATATTAATTGGTAAATAATTCTGAACTCGGTATTACTAGGTCTTGAACTGTTCACCTCCCTGGTTAATTGTTCAGTTTGTTGTAATAAATGTGGTTGCTATACTATGCTTGCTGGACTTCAATCAATCAAGAAGAGTAAAAGTATCTTTTGCATTTTGAAGAAAAAGCATTTACTTTGGTTTGTATGTTTTTTGGTGTATTGCTTAAAGTTGTTTGTTTAAATGATGTTTGATGCCACTTTCAGCAATTTTTCAGCTATATCATGGATCCCAGTGTTTATTGGGGGCGGGAAGCCAGAATACCTGGAGAAAACCCCCAACCTGCAGTACGAAACCTTGTCCATTAAAATTGGAGTTAAGTACACCCTGCCTGCAGTGAGACTCGAGCCCACAACCTACGTGTTGACACTGACCAGGTAATCATTATTAGGATCACTGGATCAGTGAGCAATACATTAACATAATTACGGAGATAACAAGACTTATTTCATGTCTGATTTATACCAGACAGAATATTTTAAGGAATGCTACCACAACTGAATGACGGTCCACGTCAGCTTTGATACTTATTGTAGATAGGATGTGCTCAACTCCAAATTTAATTCACTGCCAGTTTTCCTACCAAATATTTGGCTGTAACACAATCAAAACTGTACCAGTATTCCTACCAACGATTTAGCTGTACCCCAAACAAAACTGTACCAGTTTTCCTACCAATGATTTAGCTGTACCCCAAACAAAACTGAACCAGTTTTCCTACCAATGATTTAGCTGTACCCCAAACAAAACTGAACCAGTTTTCCTACCAATGATTTAGCTGTACCCCAAACAAAACTGAACCAGTTTTCCTACCAATGATTTAGCTGTACCCCAAACAAAACTGAACCAGTTTTCCTACCAACGATTTAGCTGTACCCCAAACAAAACTGAACCAGTTTTCCTACCAACGATTTAGCTGTACCCCAAACAAAACTGAACCAGTTTTCCTACCAACGATTTAGCTGTACCCCAAACAAAACTGAACCAGTTTTCCTACCAACGATTTAGCTGTACCCCAAACAAAACTGAACCAGTTTTCCTACCAATGATTAAGCTGTACCCCAAACAAAACTGAACCAGTTTTCCTACCAATGATTTAGCTGTACCCCAAACAAAACTGAACCAGTTTTCCTACCAACGATTTAGCTGTACCCCAAACAAAACTGAACCAGTTTTCCTACCAACGATTTAGCTGTACCCCAAACAAAACAGAACCAGTTTTCCTACCAACGATTTAGCTGTACCCCAAACAAAACTGAACCAGTTTTCCTACCAACGATTTAGCTGTACCCCAAACAAAACTGAACCAGTTTTCCTACCAATGATTTAGCTGTACCCCAAACAAAACTGAACCAGTTTTCCTACCAACGATTTAGCTGTACCCCAAACAAAACTGAACCAGTTTTCCTACCAATGATTTAGCTGTACCCCAAACAAAACTGAACCAGTTTTCCTACCAATGATTTAGCTGTACCCCAAACAAAACTGAACCAGTTTTCCTACCAATGATTTAGCTGTACCCCAATCAAAACTGAACCAGTATTCCTACCAATGATTTAGCTGTAACCTAATCAAAACTGAACCAGTTTTCCTACCAAGGATTTAGCTGTACCCCAATCAAAACAGAACCAGTTTTCCTACCAATAATTTAGCTGTAACCTTATCAAAACTGAACCAGTTTTCCTACCAACGATTTAGCTGTACCCCAATCAAAACAAAACCAGTTTTCCTACCAACGATTTAGCTGTATCCCAATCAAAACTGAACCAGTTTTCCTACCAATGATTTAGCTGTACCCCAATCAAAACTGAACCAGTTTTCCTACCAACGATTTAGCTGTACCCCAATCAAAACAGAACCAGTTTTCCTACCAATGATTTAGCTGTACCCCAATCAAAACAGAACCAGCTTTCCTACCAACGATTTAGCTGTACCTCAATCAAAACAGAACCAGTTTTCCTACCAACGATTTAGCTGTACCTCAATCAAAACTGAACCAGTATTCCTACCAACGATTTAGCTGTACCCCAAACAAAAATGAACCAGTTTTCCTACCAACGATTTAGCTGTACCCCAATCAAAACTGAACCAGTTTTCCTACCAACGATTTAGCTGTACCCAAATCAAAACAGAACCAGTTTTCTTACCAACGATTTAGCTGTACCCCAATCAAAACTGAACCAGTTTTCCTACCAACGATTTAGCTGTACCCCAATCAAAACAGAACCAGTTTTCCTACCAATGATTTAGCTGTATCCCAATCAAAACTGAACCAGTTTTCCTACCAATGATTTAGCTGTATCCCAATCAAAACTGAACCAGTTTTCCTACCAATGATTTAGCTGTACCCCAATCAAAACAGAACCAGTTTTCCTACCAACGATTTAGCTGTACCCCAATCAAAACTGTACCAGTTTTCCTACCAACGATTTAGCTGTACCCCAATCAAAACAGAACCAGCTTTGCTACCAATGATTTAGCTGTACCCCAATCAAAACTGAACCAGCTTTCCTACCAATGATTTGGCTGTACCCCAATCAAAACAGAACCAGTTTTCCTACCAATGATTTAGCTGTACCCCAATCAAAACAGAACCAGTTTTCCTACCAATGATTTAGCTGTACCCCAATCAAAACTGAACCAGCTTTCCTACCAATGATTTAGCTGTACCCCAATCAAAACAGAACCAGTTTTCCTACCAACGATTTAGCTGTACCCCAAACAAAACTGAACCAGTTTTCCTACCAATGATTTAGCTGTACCCCAAACAAAACAGAACCAGTTTTCCTACCAATGATTTAGCTGTACCCCAATCAAAACAGAACCAGTTTTCCTACCAATGATTTAGCTGTACCCCAATCAAAACTGAACCAGTTTTCCTACCAACGATTTAGCTGTACCCCAATCAAAACTGAACCAGCTTTCCTACCAATGATTTGGCTGTACCCCAATCAAAACAGAACCAGTTTTCCTACCAATGATTTAGCTGTACCCCAATCAAAACAGAACCAGTTTTCCTACCATTGATTTAGCTGTACCCCAATCAAAACAGAACCAGTTTTCCTACCATTGATTTAGCTGTACCCCAATCAAAACTGTACCAGATTTCCTACCAATGATTTAGCTGTACCCCAATCAAAACAGAACCAGCTTTCCTACCAATGATTTAGCTGTACCCCAATCAAAACAGAACCAGTTTTCCTACCAATGATTTAGCTGTACCTCAATCAAAACAGAACCAGTTTTCCTACCAATGATTTAGCTGTACCCCAATCAAAACTGAAACCAAGTATATAGCAAGACAATCCTGAAAGTGCTTTAAAACCCTATTAAGACAAATCTAATTACAGCATGACCTGACTGGGATCAAACTTGTAGACTTCCAGACAGAAAAACTACCCAGTACACAGTGGAGACTGTGGTTCTTTTGTTGTAAAGTTTGAATACTTAAGACTGAAAGGTCAAATCTTTCCAGGTAAGTCCTCTATGTCCAATGAAAGTAAAACAATCAATAATTAACAAATATCTAGAGAAATAACATAGGTATTTAGTGAATCAATTACTGAATAATTAATACAAGTTTGTTGTGTAATTACTGGTGTTTATTGATTCAACCTCAGCCAGTATTAATTAATCATGTATAGAGATACTGATTAAGGCATCATAAATAGATATATCATAAGATTGTTCAAGACAGTAATAGATTTTTTTTTAAAGTGTATCATCCATTCTAAAGGCTATTCTATCTATGACTATATTAAGAAAAACAAACCAGACTTATAGTCTTGTATACAGCTATGGAGTATGATTTCAAACTGTATACTGGTACCTTTTAACAAGAGGGATTAATGTACCAATAACAGGTAAGACAAAATTTAGAACGTTTAAAGTATTTACGATGAACTACACTTAACAAAGTTGATAATAGTATTATTTTCTGACACAATTCAAGGGCTTTAACTACAATTATATCCATAAACTGATTAATTTGTTAGCAGATATCACATTAGTATACAAGTTGAATCTAATCAAGGTCTGTCTTGTCTAAAAACCGTCAAAGATTGTTCTGGGCTGTCGTTTTTTTGTGTGGCTGCTAGTCGTTCAGACTAGTGCCCTGCTAGTTTGAATCGTCCAACCCTAATTTTAATAGACCAGAATTTTTAATACACACACTTCCTGCCATTAAAAAAAGAAATTATAACCAGATACAATTTTTTTTCTATAATAATGTCCAAAGTATATACATAACATTACATTAAATCTAGAAATAATTCCTCTGGTCACCACACTTCACAAATACAAACTGCTCCATCTTCAGAAATTATCAGCAGCCTTGACTTTTTATCAAAGACAATGATAAAAATCCATCAAAGACAGAAATGGCAGGATTTCTTTAAAACTTCGGTTAACAGGAAGAAGACCTGAAATCGAATCCCACGTTATGGGAGACCATGCTGATGCTGCATACCAAATTTCAAGAGAAAGTGATAAGTAGTTGCTGAGATTTTTTTCACAGCAAGCCCACCCAACATTCACCATACTATAACCTGGATTTTCACTCTGTGAAATCCGGCCAAAAATATCATATATTTTGACAAAAAAACTCAAAGTATCCAGCCAAATTAACAGTGATTTTTTATTAATTGGTTACAGTATGTTAAGGTACATTGTACACTACTTCTATCTTATGTGGTACTGCTGGTAATTAGACATATCCAGGAAGTTAATATATGGCATGTAATAAAAAAAACACATATATGCAAAAGATTTGCAATTTTAACAAGTATAAACATATTCAGTCAACAGTGGCAAATCTGTGTGAATATAATGATTCTATTGTTCAATCAGTCAAGTTATTTGGGAATTTTACTAGCCCAAAACCCAAATTACTAGTCTTGGTCATTGGGCTCAGTGGTTCCCCCAATGTGTTACATGGCTGTTCCCTTTTAATGTAAAATTACAATAGTTTTAATTAATTTCACACATTTATATTTTAACCTCAGGCAAACATTACACTAGTTTGCTGTTATTACATATTTTACACTTTATGAAACTGACATTTGTCCTGGCACAGATTTCCGGTAAAAAATCTTTTGAGTTTAAATATCTGGCATAGCTGTCTCGACAGAACTTAAGTCAATTCATAATTTTTTTCTCAACTACTGTAGCAACATCAAAATGATCAAAGAAGGGTGTGCATGAAGGGCCCAAATTTTGAGTCTTAAATAATCAGTTTAAACTTTGCTGTAAAACAGAAAAATATCTTAATAGTATCCTTTACCATATTAGGATAGTTTATACATATATAGGAAATGGGGTTAAAATCTGCAGGGTTTCAACAAAAATTGTTAAATTTTAGGCCATATAAAATTAGATTTACGGTTCTCAGGCCCGCGCGCATCCGTTTTCACCCCGCCGCATTGCCGATTTTATCGGGTTTTTCAATAAAATAAAAATCCGGAAATGCGGTGCCGTTTCTGTTAAAAAAAATTATCCGGTCCGATCCGCTTCTTAATTTCCCGCCACTGCATTCGGAAAGATCGGACATCTTTGCTTACTCTAATGATAACTTCCGAAAGAATACATAGTGCATACAAGCGTTTGAAGTAAAGGAGGGGGAGAACTGGTCATTTCGTACCCTGACCATTTCGTACCCTTACAAATATGGTCAATTCGTACCCGAAGGATGGTCAATTCGTACCCGACTAAAATTTTATGATATAGTAATGAAATTGTATGTATTAAAGTGTATTAAAGGTAAAAAGTGTTCAATTAAATGGTTTTTTATTATTTTACCCAAATTTCTTTTTAATTAGCCGACATTAGTTGGCATATGGTGTTTAGGTTCTTTGTATTGAATGGAGTGTGGTGATAATTTCTATTGTATGATGTAAGTTTATAATTTGTTTGTGATTCTAAGTGTGCACATTAAATCTTTTATTCTTTTAAGTGAACTAAACATCCGTTGTCTTTATACATCTAGGATTTGTTCGACAATGAGTCAAGAAAACGGACTTAAAATGAAATATGTGAAATTTAATTTCCGTACACTCTGGATAGGAGTCTCAGTAATTTGTCAGCAGACATGTACCCTCGTCCGTATTCCTCCCATGTCTTACTTTCGCGCACATCTCGGCGGATCTTTTTTTCATACTTTTCTTAAGTTTGATACCATAAAGGTATCTTGTCCAATCAGTTTGTTTGTTCAACAATAAGTATCTTCACAACACAGACACGTGCCAGGAAGTGAACAATAAGTATGTAATAATAATGATTATAATATATACACTTACCTTTATGTTCACGCTTACAATCATAATTTTAATGAGATCACACAAAATTAATTATCACCACACTACATCCAAAATGACTATCAAAGAAACCGAACCTGATCACAATATGTCGACTAATTACAAATAAATTTGAGTAATATAACCAATAAAACATTTCATTAATCATTTTTTAATTTTTAATACATACGCTTTTAGTCGGGTACGAATTGACTCAGCGATGGGTACGAATTGACCATATTTGTAAGGGTACGAAATGGCCAGGGTACGAAATGACCATAACTCAAGGAGGGTTACGGAATCGTTCGTGTTCACGACTATTGAGATCGGATACCCGAGAAAAATAAACCAAAAAAATCGTTTGTCTTAAATGGCGGCCTTGCAAAACAAGTGCTTTATTAAACGGAGAATCGTTTACAGTTTTGTGACAAAAAAGGAAGAGTTGATAGCACAAAAACGGTACCATCTATAAAATTTGCTGAAAGAAGTTCTCGTGGACATGTCATGGGAAAACATTCCTTAAATAAGATCAGGTGCACAACTTTAATATGTGTGCAATCTTTTGGTGCAGTTTCAGGGATCTGGGTAGCGAGCTGGAGAAGTTGATTACACAAAATTGGTACCCTCATTGAAAAATTATGACGTTCCCAATCCTGGAAAAATGGGGAAAACACATTCTATAATAGCAGGTGCACAACCAATACGTGTGCAATCTTTCTATGATGTTTCAGGGATCTGGGTTTAAAGCTGTACGAAGTGTTGATTACACAAAATATGTACCCTTTCAGTGATACTTTGTAGGATTTTTTATGGTGAGTCCTGGATTCATCATTTTTGAAAATGGCAAATCCCAAACAATTTTCATGAGTGCCACATATTGCAGTTAAGCTAAGTGGTTGCATACAACCAATTTCTTCGATGACAGACCCATAATCATTCATGTCATTTTATAAAATATACATATGGCGACATATGCTTTATGCTGTTCTAGTGGTCAAGATTTTTATCAGTCTTCTGGGGTATGATTGAACTGCAATCATTACTTGAAACATGCTGATGTTTCCCCATTATAGAGAGACTCGTGTCTTGTCTGGCTCATCTTGGAAATGAATGTCAAAATAATGCAGATGCTGACATTCAAAATGAATTTTCCACCCAACAAATTATCATTGTTTTCTTTATAAAATAATCAGTTTTTTTTCTAATTTTATACCCAAGCATAATCTCGTAAATTAAATTAGAATGAACTATTTGTAATTTAGAACATTATACAATCAATTTCAACAGAAAGGTTGAACCTGACCACAGACACAGTAAAGTCTTTCAGATCCTAAATCTAGTGTATATCAATCACATAATCGAATTGAAATGTATTAAAATTAAAGGTTAATTTACTCTAATTTATGTTCATACTGAATGTATTTATTGTCTAATAAATATCCTAATTAAAACATTTGCTGCCCAAATAATTGTTACCTGTAGAAAATCTGACGAAACAGGTTAATTTCGATCACCATTTGTATGATATGTTATCATGCATTGGAGACGAAATTGACAAGACTGAAATTCGTTAACATCCGATAACTGTACTAGTATGCATTAGTTGCTGCAAAGACGTGTTCAATACGCATCTAGATGCATTGCGACGATCCCTGCCCCCCTCCCCTCAATTTCACTATACTATAACCCAGGTTGCATAAACAATTTAACAATTTAAAAGGGGTTTTTTATGTAATAACCTTTAAATACATTTCATATACAAATATGAATGTTTAATATAGAAATTCTTTGCTGTATCGATTGAGATCTTTACCAGTTAAATTTTGTGCAAGATAACGAATAAAAAAATGCCTCCCTCGTCTGATTTTAGACCAATAAAATGATAAAAAAAAAGCCTCCCTCCCTCATCTATTTTTGAAAAATTTGGCCTGAGAACCTTAAAATTAATTTTGTGAGGCCTTAACAAAATCAAGACACTGAAAAAAAATTTATTACCCATACAGTAGTCCCCCTCTTATAAGACCACCCTATCTGAGTCATGAAAGTGGTCTTATAATGGGGGTGGTCTTTCTTGAGGGGATACAATTTATACAGGTCTATAGAGTAGTCCCCCTCTTATAAGACCACCCCATCTGAGTCATGAAAGTGGTCTTATAATGGGGGTGGTCTTTCTTGAGGGGATACAATTTATACAGGTCTATAGAGTAGTCCCCCTCTTATAAGACCACCCCATCTGAGTCATGAAAGTGGTCTTATAATGGGGGTGGTCTTTCTTGAGGGGATACAATTTATACAGGTCTATAGAGCTTGGTCGGTTGATTAGCAGCAAAAGCTGTGAAGTGATTAAGAATCACACAAAATAAGTATTTGTATTTTATTATTCAGTCATGTCAGTATAAATAAAAATAAAAAGAATTCATGCAGTTTTTATCTGTTCTAAATGTGTAATGATAATACAACAATTCCAAGTCTTCTTAACGGTGAATGTTTCTGTGCCTGTTTCATCTGCATTATCGTTGTTTTTATCACTTTTATTGTCTGCCCAGGTTCCACTTCGTAGTTTATTAATGTTCCGTCTAATTTGGAAAAATCCAGGTTTTTCTCCGTTTCCCCAAGTTTTTGACATCGTTTGTAGTAAATTTTGATATATGATTATGTTGGTACACTGTGTTTTATTATCTCCTTGTTTAATATTTCAGTCTTCTTGTAATAAACTCGATTTCCGTAATGCCGAAATCAAACTGATCTACAATATATTACTTGTTGTCCACTTTAATCCAGCTTAAAAACCTTTCTTTTGCACGATTTCGACATTTTGTTTACCGGTTGTTGAACTGTTTCCGAACTGGTTTACGATAATAAAACCAAATCTCGTTCTATTCGAGACTTCCAAAATAAACATCAGGTCAGTGAAAATGGTCGTTCGTGGTCGCTGGTCGCGTTTGAGGGGTGGTCGTTCGTGAGAGGTAATTTTACGTTTGAAACACCTAATGCATCAGGGTTTTGGCCGGATAAAGCGGGTGGTCGCTGGCGAAGGGATCGTATAAGAGGGGGACTACTGTACATGGATCAAAAGAATAATAGAACAATAAGTTTTCTTCATAATAAAGTATATGTTGAGTATTTTTTTTATCCAAGGATGTGGTGATACCTATTTCTGAAGTTAAGCTATACAAATTACTGCATTTTTAACATTTTTCTTTCAAAATTGTTGGGTTTCAGCCTATTGCGACATCATTAAGGTTAATTTGGGAAAGATTTTTAAAATCATTTTAAAAAATTAGAAAGACACTCTTCTCCTTATTCAAAGTCTGAACATTACAATCACAGTTTTAATTTTTGGCCAAATCATGTGACCTTACCCTTAAATCCTCATGTCCTTTTAGTTGGCCAACACAGGGATTTATACATCTCTGCAAGCAATTTTCCAGCTATATTGTGGTGTCCAGTTCTTATTGGGGGAGGAAGGTGGAGAACTTGGAGAAAACCCCCACCTTAGGTTAAAAAACTGGCAATCATTGTCAATTAAGATTATAGTCGAGCACACCCTGCCCACAGTGAAACGTGAACCTGGACCCACCAAAGGGGCCAAAAACAAAAACATGTGTTAGTATGGCAATTCATTATAGACATGGACACATATCAGTATTTTTATAACCAATCCCTTCAGTCAATTTCATAAACACTTCCTTATTAACTTGGTAATCTGGAACATTACACATCTACACAGTAGAAATTAATTCGTTCAATTTTTTTCACTTCAGACAACCAAAACTGGAAATCTCCATTTCAAACAAGCCATAATGTCAGTAGCTAGTTCTGGATATGACTCGTGGTCAAGACAACGTAGGGATAAAACAAACATCCAAACACGATCAAAGAACAGATCAGGATTAGGGTCTTCAAATGCTCAACCGACATACTCAGTGTATAGGAATGCTCAAGGTTACCAGGAACTTAATCTGAGTAAAAGACTACTCACTGTTGTTCCTCAGGAAGTTGGAAACTTTTCACGTTTGGAAGTTCTCGATCTATCAAACAATGCATTGGATGATTTACCAAGTTCGTTAGCCAGGATTCGAACATTAAGAAGTCTTTTGGTGGGCAACAACATTTTGACTCATTTACCAGAAACGATAACCAATCTAACTCATCTGGTTTATATAGACCTTACACACAACAAACTGACAATCCTTCCACAAAATCTGGGATCCTTAAGAGGTTTACAGACACTAAAACTGGGTCAAAACGAGTTTGAAACTTTACCCCATGATATTGGACATCTGTCAAACCTAAAGGACCTTGACCTTCATGGTAACCACCTGTGTTATCTCCCCTTCACAATGCAAGGACTGAGAAAGTTAAGATACCTGAATGTGGCAAACAACCGGTTTGATCAGGTTCCTCTCCCTGTGTGCAAAATACATTCACTGAAAGTTCTTAATTTCTGTGGCAACAACTTGCAAAGCCTCCCTCCAGACTTCGAATCTCTGACAAATTTAAGAGAATTAAACTTGTCGTATAATCGCTTCGAAAATGTTCCGACGGCCATATTAGGTCTGGGAGAACTCAAGTACCTTAACCTGGCTGGAAATAATCTCAAACATGTGTCTCATCATCTGACGTGCCTTCAAGGACTGCAAGTATTACATATCCAGGGAAATCGAATAATTTCCTTCCCAGATGGCTTTGCACAACTTCAGTATCTAAATTTATCATCCAATCAAATTACAGTGTTTTCTGTCATCAGCAGCCGACGTCTGAAGTATCTGAATGCCAAGAAGAACAATCTAGAAAATTTGCCAGCAGGACTATTTAATCTTACTAGACTAGAAACACTAAACCTGTACGGTAACAAAATAACAAATGTTTCTAAAGATATCGTACAGTTAAAAAAGTTGAAGTTCCTAGACCTTGGAGAAAATGCACTGTCAAGTTTTCCACCAATCATTGATAAAATGAATAAACTGGATTACTTCAATATAACAGGCAATAACATCAACCACCAAATCAAAACGAACAGCGACAATAATCCCACTCATTTCCAAAAACAAAAGCCAAAAATTCCTAGTTCAAGATTATCACAGCGAACTCAGCCCTTTACTGCTGAACACAAATCTGTCCCCAGTATCCAACAATCTGTCATGGATTCTCAGTCCCTAACAACAAAAATGTCCCAACATTCAATGTTTCCGGAATCTGATGACCTTGATGAGCTCCTTCTGAATGGATTTTCCAGAAAACTTTTGGATAACAACTATGGATCCGTTATGATAAGAAAAAGATCAACTGATGAAATTTCTGATAGTAATTCTACCTGGACTTTACAAAATCATTTTGGGAGGAGCAGAACAAAACATGTAAATGACGTTTCATCACGACACAGTGCTGCCACCTCCAGGGCAACTGATGACTTGTTTGGAATATTCAATCAGTTAGAGATACTACTGAACAGAGATTTTAGAGAACCATCTGAATTTTCAATTGCTACAAAGAGGTAAGGTTGTTTTCTTGTGTATCCTTGACTAAAAAAACTGTGAGCAATGCTTGATACATCTGCCTCCAAAATTTGCAAAAACTGTAGAAGCAGTGGATTACACAGACAAAGTAGTCTTCAGCACATTTTCTACAAAAAAATGGAAATTTCCAAGTCTGGAAAATTGGAAGAAATGTCCTCCAACAATTTAATGGCAGCAACATCTTCAAGACATGTGCAAAAAATAGCAGCATCTATGATTTGCTATGGGAAACCCCAAATATCATTCCAATCAAAATGTTAAATATCAGGTGTATAATGGCACTATGTGATAAAGATTCTGTTAAAGTTTCCAATTCCATTCAGTTGTGTAGGTGGAGTTGCCGGTACCCCAAAGTTTAATGGATGGGCAATCAGACAGACATCTTGATCCATATATTATTTACACCCTCAAACCAAAAATCTGCTATACATTTATAAGTGTTTACAAAAAATGAAGCCTGGAAAATTCTTACTTTTATGAAATTTCCAAGGCCTGTTATTTTCATAAAAATCTGCTGAGCAGAAAAAATGTAAACTTCATATGTAACTTATAACTGTAGACTCCCATACATAGAATCTGCTAAATTCCTATTAAGCATTTACAAAAAATGTCCAGAAAACATACGAGATGGAGGGACAGAATTATGGACAGACAGACAGTGATAAAAATAGGTACAAAGGGCATTAAAAACAACAAAAAACTGAACTCAGGAAAGGGGCAATATTGTTATAAATGCGAACAAAAACAAAATCTCCACTATTAAACATTCCAAAACCAAAAATTAAAGTTCCAGGCAATAAATTTTTCTATGCCTGACACTACCCATAATATTGAAAATGCCAAACACACTATATATGAATACTTCTACATTATTTCAGAACACTTGGCAGTAGTATCTGGGATAACAGAGCAGAACACGGATTAATAGGCATTGTCCTCTCTAGGATGGAGAGTTTTTCTGTAACAGAGACTGGAGGCAACTTTATATCATCCATAGATCCTAACGTTTCCCTCTCCATTCCACCAAAAGCCATCAGTGGTACCTTATATGCAGGTCTGAAGGTAAGTTTTCAACAGCAGTAAGCAGTACTAAAGGTTGTCTAAAGGTAATCAGCAGTACTAAAGCTTGTCTAAAGGTAATCAACAGTACTAAAGCTGGTCTAAGGGTAATCAGCAGTACTAAAGCTTGTCTAACGATAATCAGCAGAACTAAAGCTGGTCTACAGGTAATATGCAGTACTAAAGCTTGTCTAAAGGAAATCAGTAGTACTAAGGCTTGTCTATAGGTAATCAGCAATTCTAAAGCTTGTCTAAAGGTAATCAGCAGTACTAAAGCTTGTCTAACGGTAATCAGCAGTACTAAAGCTTGTCTAACGGTAATCAGCAGAACTAAAGCTGGTCTACAGGTAATATGCAGTACTAAAGCTTGTCTAAAGGTAATCAGCAGTACTAAAGCTTGTCTAAAGGTAATAGGCAGTACTAAAGCTTGTCTAAGGGTAATCAGCAGTACTAAAGCTTGTCTAAAGGTAATCAGCAGTACTAAAGCTTGTCTAAAGGTAATCAGCAGTACTAAAGCTTGTCTAAAGGTAATCAGCAGTACTAAAGCTTGTCTAAAGGTAATCAGCAGTACTAAAGCTTGCCTAAAGGTAATCAGCAGTACTAAAGCTTGTCTATAGGTAATCAGCAGTACTAAAGCTTGTCTAAAGGTAATCAGCAGTACTAAAGCTTGTCTAAATGTAATCAGCAGTTCTAATGTTTGTCTAAAGGTAATCAGCAGTACTAAAGCTTGTCTAAAGGTAATCAGCAGTACTAAAGCTTGTCTATAGGTAATCAGCAGTACTAAAGCTTGCCTAAAGGTAATCAGCAGTACTAAAGCTTGTCTAAAGGTAATCAGCAGTACTAAAGCTTGTCTAAAGGTAATCAGCAGTACTAAAGCTTGTCTAAATGTAATCAGCAGTACTAAAGCTTGTCTAAAGGTAATCAGCAGTACTAAAGCTTGTCTAAAGGTAATCAGCAGTACTAAAGCTTGTCTATAGGTAATCAGCAGTACTAAAGCTTGCCTAAAGGTAATCAGCAGTACTAAAGCTTGTCTAAAGGTAATCAGCAGTACTAAAGCTTGTCTAAAGGTAATCAGCAGTACTAAAGCTTGTCTAAATGTAATCAGCAGTACTAAAGCTTGTATAAAGGTAATCAGCAGTACTAAAGCTTGTCTATAGGTAATCAGCAGTACTAAAGCTTGCCTATAGGTAATCAGCAGTACTAAAGCTTGTCTAAAGGTAATCAGCAGTACTAAAGCTTGTCTAAAGGTAATCAGCAGTACTAAAGGTTGCCTAAAGGTAATCAGCAGTACTAAAGCTTGTCTAAAGGTAATCAGCAGTACTAAAGCTTGTCTAAAGGTAATCAGCAGTACTAAAGGTTGTCTAAATGTAATCAGCAGTACTAAAGCTTGTCTATAGGTAATCAGCAGTACTAAAGCTTGCCTAAAGGTAATCAGCAGTACTAAAGCTTGCCTAAAGGTAATCAGCAGTACTAAAGCTTGTCTAAAGGTAATCAGCAGTACCAAAGCTTGTCTAAAGGTAATCAGCAGTACTAAAGGTTGTCTAAAGATAATCAGCAGTACTAAAGTTTGTCTAATGTAATTCTTTCTTTTCCACTTCACTGAGAAAAAAATCCATAATATTTTATAGATAATCAAAATTGAGAAGGAGCTGTTGAACAACCTACGTGAGGAGAACACCATTATTTCTAACATCATTTCTCTTGGACCAATCATATTTCTGAAGGCCAACAAAGATACTGATTTCAACCATCAAGTGACAATAACCATTCCTTCACCAAAGTACAAATCTAATGGCCATCTGATTCTACTGACCATCAGGGAGGATAACTCTTGTATACCGTCAGCCAGTGGATATCGTCAGCGCCATGGATACATCACACTAAGTGCATGGCAACTAACAGGGTAGGTCATAGGACAAACTAGAGCATCTGAATTCACTAGACTAAAAGTCACACCCCCATGGAGTGCATTTTTTTTCTTGCATTTTTCTTATTCAATATAGTAAATTTTTGTCACAAAAACCCAGTAGAAAAAATGTATCCACAACAACCTGCCCATATTTAATACTATGTCTCTGTTGTTTACAGGTCACATATCATCATTGACTTTTGCTATGGGTAAAGTCAGCCATTTTTGTTTAGAAGGCACCTAACATTGTTTACAAATGTTTGTCTGCTAATTGGTGAGTTCAATGGTATTCTGACAAACCACAAGACTTTTGCCGCCTCAACGGCAAACATAATAGCCCAAAAGGTATATCGAACAGACAATAATCGCCTGCTCCTAGTATACAGTTACATTCTAATTTAGGTCAAAATTAACTATAGAAAACTGGCAATCCTTTTCAATTAAGATTGAAGTTATGCGCACCCCCCCTGCCGTGAGACTAAACCAGCAACCTCAGTGTTGACAGACCATGTTACCAATAATATACAAACTAGTGACCAATAAAAGACACACTACCTTTACCAATCGGCCAAGAGGCCACTTATTTGTATTGACAAATTCACATAAAATGCATTAATTTCTAATGTCTACTTGAAGAAATTGAGGCAATCCTTCAGTTTATGATTTTAATGCCACACACGAGTACATGAAGTCCAAAATAATTAAAACGTCAAATGTTTACAGAAATGTCTCTGGCTTCTGTTCAGAACTCAAATTTACAGGAAACATGACATCTTATCACTTTACTACACACTCATTACACAGTGGAACAGCATTACAGGAAATTTAAAAATTAGATTTTTGTATTTTTCAGAAAAGTAGCCGTGATGACACAAGCTAAATGTAAATACAAAGCATGTAAATCTATGGAAACACTTCTACAGTTCATAGAGGAGTCTCTGTGAAATCATGAGGGTGTATATAAAAAAGTGACAAATCTGTATAAATGTTATTGAAAATGTGTTTACAGCTGTTATAATTATATTGTTTGGGGTTTTTGTTTGTATATTACATGACAGTATTAATAACTAGAACACTACCTCAAGATTTAGTATTGCTTATCTCAGGCATACCCGAAATGCATTTTTGTAGTAGAATGCAGTGACCTATCCTTCCATGGTTGCTTCAAAGATTATACTGAATGTCAGAGTTTTCCTCAACAAATAAAAACATGACGTCACGATATAGCTGAAAAATTGCTAAAAGTGGTGTTCAACTGCAACAAAAAAACAATGAAAGGTTGTAGTAGAATGTCAAAAGCCTTTACCACCAATGTGTTTACAGATAACTTTGTCTTCCAGAGTTAGTCTACGTACTGGAACTCCAATTAGCATGTGTGCAAAACACTGTTGATGTTCACGTTTAACCAAGAATTTTTTATTTAAATTTGATTTCAAATGGCCATTTAGAAATTTAATTGGTATGAGGTAAGTATGGTTCCAATTTGTTCAACACTTTAAGAGAAAAAGTCTTTTAAAACATTTTTGACATATTTCCTATATTTAACTGAAGTTCTGCTGTAACTGTCATTCCCAATCAATACACAAGTCATATACAGAATGGCTATAATAAACTTGACAGTTTCTAAGAAATACTGAAACATTTGTCCTATGGTAAACAAGTTACTGTGAACTAATGTGTCCCTGATACCCCACTCTATAACTTCAGTGAGGTCTTAAAATAAATCCCACAATATGTCAGGATCATACATAGCTATTGACAAAATCTAAGTATTCTATCATTTATCGTTGCTGAGAAAAATGTGACGAAAAATATGCACACTAAGACAAAAGCAGATCAAAAAGTATATCCCTATCTCCTATGGCGAGTCCTGCAGTTTTCATCAAATTGAACTTCCTCTTGGCATATAAACACTAACAACGATGCAGAACACTCCAAGTTTGGTTTCAGTGTAGAAGATTACAAATAAAGCTGACAAAGATGGCGACAGATATTTGATTATCATTTTACTTGATTAAAACTTGGTTTAATGTAAGCAATATACTCAGGAAAAAAACAATTTATCAAACAAATAATTTATAGGGAAATTAATTGATTGGGACTTAATTTTGACATATACTAAACACGTATGGAGAGGGTTTAGCCTGTTGTAGCTGGCTACAATACATCTAGCATGTTAGAAATCTGTAAAAAGAGTCTCTTCTTGGCCTAGGCATTAATGAGTTGTGTTATAGCCTAGCATCCTCATGAGGGTAATCATTGAAAGACCTGCTTTAATGTATTTTTGTGTGAAAAATTTGAATATTTCTGGAGACTATGACCTTGATCTAGAAAAGAATTTTTCAAAAGTCAAAAAAGATCTTACTCACCAGATATTAAGCAATATCTTATGTTTCATTGATGCAAACTTTTTGAGTTATCATCAGGAAAATATCTCATTATTTAGCTACTTTGACCTTAAAATTTGACACAATTTTTCCAAAATCAAGAGGCTTCTAATCAACCTGATATAAAACTATATTAAAAATTGTAATGAAATAAATGCTAAACTTCTTTTTTGTGAAAATTATTAATGCTTTTTTGTAGACTGTAACCTTGACATTAGATTGAATTCCTTCAGCATCAATAGGATTCTTACCAACATGATATATAACAATACCCCATAGTTTCAGTAAAATAGGATGCAAGATGCAGGTTTTTTGAATGATCATCCAGAAACCAAATTTGGACAGACAAAAGGACAAACCAGCGGATGGGGATAACCTAAATACCCCATTTGGGATATAAAAGTGGTACCTTCATAACTTCCTACTGGTTACAGTGCAGATAAATTACAATTATAGAACAGGGATAAGTATAGACTGGTTCCTGGGTAGCTTGTTTACTTACCATTATAGAACAGGAATGTTATATTACAAGGAGGTATAGACTGGTTCCTGGGTAGCTTGTTTACTTACCATTATAGAACAGGAATGTTATATTACAAGGAGGTATAGACTGGTTCCTGGGTAGCTTGCTACATATTAAATGAACCTGCAAAGTGTATTCAGCGCCATCTCGCCCTGGAGTGTTTTCTTGTAACATGATGTTCTAAACAGAAAAGAACAAATATTTAAAACAGGCATTGACGAGTTGTTATCTATTAAATGCATGCTAACACTGAGGTAGTAAATTACAGCCTGTCTGCAGGCAGCATGTGCTTGAAGTGAACCTTAATTGACAAAGACTGCCAGTTTTACTGCTGAAAGTCAGAGTTTATCACCGGGTACTAAGACTTCCTTAACTCCAATAAAACTGGATGGCATGCTATAACTGAAAGATTGCTAAAAATGTCATGATACACCATTCAAACTAACACATATTAAAATATAGTTCAAGTCAGTCTTTTAAGTTTGGAAAAAGTAGTAACACTGTACTCAGCATGGAAGTAATAATCTACCAATCTCGGTGACCACTGGAATTAGATAATGTCTGACAAATCTTCAACTGGTACCCTGACAACTTGTGGACATTTATTCAACTTGTAGTGCAATGAATTCCCATAAAACGGCTCTGTCTGATATAAGCCTAAACAATCTTGATATTCAATACCGTATAGCGGGGTGCTAATTTTGGTGTATTTTAGCGGTCAAACTGAAATCGCCAAAATAAAAACCGCTAAAATTCATGATTTTAGAAACTCCGGTAAAATGTTTTGAAGACGATCGGTATTGTAAATTTAATCAATAACATGGTCATTTGTCAAATATTGGTATTACCTAAGATTGTGTTAATTAAAGGTTAGATTTAATAAAACTATTCATTAATGTCCTATGGCTAATTTGGTCAATATCTGCGCAAAATGTCTTAAATTATTTTGACTAATCAACAAATCTATTCATTTGTTTTACCTGTGTTTACCTGTGTTTAAAGATCAAAGGCCTGATTATGATCTAGTTGTCAAATTGACACCTCGATTAACTGTCATTTAAACCGCTGAATAAACATGAGGATAAGCACTACATCAAACCACAAAATTAATAAATCTGTCATAATTACGAAATTGGTATGCAACGTGATTTTACCTGTATATACAAAATTAAAATTATCAATTATAACTTATAGAAAATTGGTAGATTTGTAAAAAAATATGTTCTTCCTCCTCAGATTATTTATGGAGGAAAAACAGATAAATGCCATCCTGTATATAAGTTTCCATCCGTAATTAAGCTTCTGTCTTTGTACATGAAATATAACCTGTTTTCTTCCCATTCCTATGTAGTCCCCTTGTTTACTTACGTTCCAATTGGCAAATACACAAACATATGTTATCGGGGTTTGCTAGACCGCCAAATTTTTTTCTATGGTTTTGCCCATTCGCCAAAATTAAAACCACCAAATTTTTTGCAATACATTTTGACCTAAAAACCGCCAAATTTTACACCCCTAAAATAACCCGCTATACGGTATTTTTAATATTCATATATTGAAACGAAACACATTCCTAAAGATTCAATACAGACAAGTACCCTGATATTAGGGTTACCATTCCATACAGACAACAGAGTTGATTTTTACCAGTGGTCCTGTCAGCCCTGGGGAGGCAAAAATTTAAGTCAGTCCTGACAAACCAAAGTAACTTTTGTTGATAGAATCCATTTTTCTAATTATGTATAAAATCACATGTGCCATCACTTCTAAACAACACTCTGTTCCACTCAGGGAACCAGTCCATATGTCAGATTTTTTCATATCATATCTGGAGAAAAACTATATGACTTGTTTCTGGTATGCATGACCAAGTGGCCTGTATGCTATGAAGTATTTCTGATAAAGGACTGTTGAAGAGATCTTATATTGTAAATCAAATTTGTTTAAAACCTGATAAAATAATGACACAAATGTAGGTCTTGTCAAATAGTACATAGTACTGGAAAAACTGTCTTCCTTGCAGGCCCTAACGTCTGACTGGATTAAAAAAACTGCATACCTGATATAATGGAACATTCTTGAATTCTTTTAAATGTTTTAACATTCTTGGTACAAACCATGTAAAGTCAAATCCAATGTCATAAATCAAACATCAGCTACTAAAAAAGTACACCTGTAACAGGTAAGGCAGTACTTACGCTTAGTGTACATTCTCCATTTTCAAATTTACTTTCCACGACTTTAGTACCTCCAGCAAAACATGGAAGATCCTTCTCTCCTGGCTCACCAATAATTTCAAGTTTAAGAGTTCCAGAAAAATTGCGTCCTGCAAAGTTTCCCAAGTCATCCTAAAATATAAATTCACAAAAACTTGATATTTAATTGTTCAGGTCAGTTCACTAATACAATACAGCAGGATGGCAGAGTGAATAAGATGATTTGTCATCAGTTATTGATCAGGATCGATTGTAGTCAAGCCGACCTCACTGCAACATTAATTGACAAGGATTTCCAGCCAAACATCCTCACATCAATCATATTTTCTGATCTTTTCTAAGCAATATAACATACTTCGTTCCTATTGTTTCAAAATACTGTTGCAATAACATATTCTACGAAATGGATGAAACAGATTTGTACTCATAATTAGGTTATCACCTAACCTGTTGTGTTAACCTTATTACGTAATTAACACCAGACTGGAGTGAATGATTACTCAATAAACACATGTGTCAGTGACAGGAAATAGCCTTAGGGTTGATTTTTTGATAAAATATTTATATCTAGCCGAAATTAAAGGTATTGAAACCAACTAAAAGATATTTATATTATTGACCAAGTTAAATATCACTTTTTTGGATGTCCGATTTGACTAAACCTTAGTCGGACATTTTAATGTAAATGTCGAACATGTCCGGCAAATATGACCGTTTCCAGACCCTTGGCAGCTACCAATGTTCATCCCCCTATCCACCATGGGCAGCCATCAATGTACAGCCCCCTATCCACATGGGTAGCCACCAATGTACAGCCCCCTATTCACCATGGGCAGCTACCAATGTTCATCCCCCTATCCATCATGGACAGACATCAATGTACAGCACCTTATCCACCATTGGCAGCCATCAATGTACAGCCCCCTATCCACCATGGGCAGCCATCAATGTAAAGCACCTTATCCACCATTGGCAGGCGCCAATATACACCCTTATCAACCATGGGCAGCTACCAATGTTCATCCCCTATTCACTGTGGACAGCCATCAATATACATCCCCTATTCACTGTGGACAGCCAACAATGCCCATCCCAAGTAGACCTCGTATATTAAAAAAAAAATTAGTAATCATGAGCGGGCAAGGTCAGACAAGGTCTAAGTCTTACTCATCATGTGCCGTCTCCAACTATGAATAGGCGGAAAAGAAAACAGCACATCTACTCTGAGCAGTGGTAAGGGTAGACAATCTACAAGTTTTACCCATCATGTGCCCACGACAACTGTAGAGAGGAAAAAAAAATGCAAATCCAACAGAGCTGAAGTGTATAGATAAAGAGATTCTTCTTTTATGACAGGATGTGTAACTAAAGAAACAAACTTTCAACTGACCAAAAAACAACCGACATTTCATTTTAATAGTAAAATGACTAATATTTACAGGGGCCTCAGTGGTCATAGTGTTAAGGTAGTTCAACATCTACAAGTGCCTGACACTGACAATAAGGTTCGTGTCTCATGCGGTTAAAGTGTGCTCGATTCTAATCTTAATTGACAAGGTCAGGTATTTTTTCCTGCTTTCTTCCCCAATACAAACTAGACGTCATTATACATCTGAAAGATTGTTGGAAAATGGTGTTGAGCACCATTCAAACAAGCCAATATTGTCCTAGTTTTCATCAAAATCATAGCCAAAATAAAACCATGCTTTCAAAACTATACTTTGTAATAAGTAAGCAAACATACTACACCAACAGTTTGGAGTCAGTTCATTATACAGTATTGACAGACAACTTACCACTAACTGAAACTTTGTATTTCTTATAAGTACTCTAGACTGTGCATTGTGAGTGTTAGATACAGTTGGGGTACCCGGTGGATCTACTGCACTTAATTTGGTAGGTTTACCTGGGTTAACAACAAAATTTATCTGAAATAACAGAAATATACATTTAAAATATTGTTAAAATATTACATGTGGACTGTGCGCTAATGCTCACTAGTCTAGTAACACCCCTGCTTTCACAAAAATTTTGCATGTATCTCAACTATGTTAAAAATCTAAGTATTCGGTAAACAGGAAGTAGATGACCAAGGAGCATAAAATCTTTATCCATCATATGGTACTATAGGATAAAGCAATACACAAATATCAGGCTTCTGCATCCTATATTTGCTTTAAGAAAACTGTTAAAGACATTTTTGTAATGGACAGACAAACAAACGAACAAACAGACAAGGGTAAAACAGTATACCCCTTCTCTTTGAAGCCAGGATATTATTAGATAGTGTAAAATATATTCAAGTTTTCAAGCAAAATAAAATGTAAAATAAGTCATTAAAGGTCAAAAACTAAATGAAAGTTGAAGACTAGAGGCTCTTAAGAGCCTGTATCGCTCACCTGACTTACAAAAAAACTTTTTAAGACAAGACTTTTCTTGCAAATTTTGATATTAAATGCTAAAGAGTTTATGTGAAGATGCTGTTTCTATGAATGTTGCCATGTTGAATTTACAATCAGCAGCACAAGTGTTTCTGAGAAGAAGCAGTTTTTATGTTTTTTCATAGGTTAGTATGTAAAGTGATGTTCCATAGTGGCAGCAATCTTGTATTTTGGATCGAAACAAAAAACTCAAAATTGGAAGAGTACCATACAATATCACATATCCTAAAATCTACCAAGCTATTTGTGAAAAACGAATTTTAAAATCTCAGCCAGTCAGAACGCATTTGCAGCTCTGGCAGCCATGTTGAATTTCCTATCGGCTTGAAACATACTTAAAATAATAAGATTACTATCTAAGATTCACTTCTGCATTATTTCGTTAAATTGTGTGGAACAGTTTCAGAGAAGATTTTGTTTATATGTTTTTCTCATAGGGTCCTATGTTAAACTATGTCCTGCGATGGCGGCCATCTTGGATTTTGGATTGGCACAAAAAACTCAAACTTTGTAGAGGACTATCTAAGGTACATTTCTGCAATATTTCAAATCCTACTGCCAAGCAGTTTATGAGAAGAAGATTTTTGAATTTCAGCCAATCAGAACACATTAATGGCCCTGGAAGCCATGTTGAATTTGCAATTGGCTCGAAAAACCCAAAACGATAAGATAATTATGCAATCTTCATTTCCTTATTAATTTGGCTTCATTTTGTGGAATAGTTTCATAGAAGAAGTTGTTTGTATGTTTTTCCTATAGGGTCCTATGTTAAACTATGTCCTGCGATGGCGGCCATCTTGGATTTTGGATCGGCACAGAAAACTCAAACTTTGTAAAGGACCATCTAAGGTACATTTCTGCAATATTTCAAATCAATCTGCCAAGCAGTTTATGAGAAGAAGATTTTTGAATTTCAGCAAATCAGAACACATTAATGGCCCTAGCAGCCATGTTTCCTATTAGATCAGCACCAAAAACTGAAACTTTGTTAAGAACCACCCAATAAACATTCTTGCCAAGTTTGGTTCCAATTGACCAAGTGGTTGTGGAGAAGAAGATTAAAATGTAAAAAATTTACGGCAGACGACGACAGCGGACGCAAAGTGATGAGAATAGCTCACACTGACACTTTGGATCAGGTGAGCTAAAAAAGTCAATTTACAACTTTAACCTAATCATGGATTTCTTTTTATACAAAAAGCCACTGAAGCTAGGCTAGAAGCATAAATATCAACCAAGAAATAGAACTAAAATTAATAACTAAGATTAATAGAGTTCTGTTGCATTATCTTGCAATGGAAAAAAAACCTAAAAATATCATGAAAAATTGTCTGTAAAGGAAATTAACTTCAAAGTAATAAGTCATTGCACAATCTCAGAGAATCTTTTTTCAATTTAATTTGTTTTTCTTAATATTTTTTGTCTTTACAGTTCTACTCTAGCTGTTATGGTTTTTAATTTATAATGAAAAAAAAAACCATCTTTTTGTGTGAAAATAAAAATAAAGCTGTAAAGAGTCATCTGACCATTTGAGCTGTTACAGGCCTTTGTTTTGCTGATCATTTTTGCAATTTACAGTTTCACTCTAAATGTTGTATTTTTTAAGTTATCAAGGCAAAACTATAAATTTCATCAACAAGTGTGGACACAGAAAGATGTCTCGCCTGAATTCCGCATCATTAACGAAAAAAAAATTACGTCATAAGCATTACGTAAATAGCATTAAATTGTTATCATTTAAAATATACAATGCATGGTTACAGAGAAACGGACCTAACCATAAAACTTTAACTTTATCACTGGACCATAAAATTGAGGTCATGGTCAGGTGACACCTACGAGACAGTCATGTACTAATCATTAGCAATCTATATACCAAATACTTTCATCCTACCATGCATGGTTACAGAGGAAGTGCCCTTATCCAAAAACTTTAACATAGTCGCTGGACCGTGAAATTGAGGTCAAGGTCAGGTGACACCTACCAGACAGTCATGAACTATTCATCAGCAACCTATATACCAAATATTGTCATCCTACCATGCATGGTTACAGAGGAACTGCCGTAACCCAAATACTTTAACGTAGTCGCTGGACCGTAAAATTGAGGTAAAGGTCAGGTGACACCTACCAGACAGTCATGTACTATTCATCAGCAGCCTATATACCAAATATTGTCATCCTACCATGTGTGGTTACAAAGGAACTGCCGTAACCCCAAAATTCGCTGGACCGTGAAATTGAGGTCAAGGTCAGGTGACACCTACCAGACAGTCATGTACTAGTCATCAGCAACTTATATACCAAATATTGTCATCCTACCATGCGTGGTTACAGAGGAACTGCCGTTACCCAAAAAGTTTAACTTAGTCGCTGGACTGTGAAATTGAGGTCAAGGTCAGGTGACACCTACCAGACAGTCATGTACTAGTCATCAGCAAGCTATATACCAAATATTGTCATCCTACCATGCGTGGTTACAGAGGAACTGCCGTAACCCAAAAACTTTAACGTGGTCGCTGGACCGTAAAATTGAGGTAAAGGTCAGGTGACACCTACCAGACAATCATATAAATATTTATAACTAGGCAAGCTAAGGAGAATTGTGGCCAAGTTTGAAAAAAAATAGACAAGACAGGTAGCAGAAAACACTCCAAGTGAAAAGTTCACATGGACCTGTAGTATTGAAAGGTATCGAATTGAAAAGGAATGCCTTTGTCAAATTACAATTATGTATAATTCTTATCTATATGTAATATGCATCACTGAAAATTATTATTTCACAACCATCTGTTTTTATTTAACTTTAACTTTGTTAATCTTCCATATAAGTTACACATCCTGAATATAGCTGAAATATTACTTGCTGGACATTAAACACCAACCAATCAATCAATCATAAATGTCCACCTCAGGATGACAGGTAAACAATGTTTTTGTAAGTGCCTTCCAACAGAAACAGTGTACATGGTATACATCTTCCTTGTCTTTATTAATGTATCAATCTTGTTGGGGGGACATAGAGTCAAAGTTTCACCTACTGCCTACTCACTGACACACTGTTATGCAATGAAATAAAAATTTTATCATACTTTTTTGCATGTTTAACTGAATGGTATTTTGGACATCTTTTTGAATTAAATTGGTATTATATTTCATTGATGTTATCTGTTATTTCTTTGGATAAGACAAGGGTAACATTCTACTATGTCACCCTCTAATCTAAAGCCTCCTTTTGAGTTTGTGGGTAAGTGACATTAGTTTTTTATCCTCATACAATAGATTAGGTGACATTGACCAAGCAGTAGAATTTTCTACTAAAATTTTTGCAGTAATTGGGAGGCTGATATTTTAAATTTATTTAAAGAAAAAACTCAAAATCAACACCTCTCACACTTTTTGAACTTAATAAATTACAGGTTTCATGTACAAATGCACACCAAAATCAATGAGAATGCTAAAACATTCAGTATAATAAAATAAGTAACATATATATAACAGGGTGATAGACAACCAAAACAAATTTATACAATGTTACATTTTAGAAAAATTGTTCTTGAAACTTACCACATTACTAAAAAGTTCATGTTTACCATCATAGTATGTGATGAGTACATGATACTCTCCTGCTATATCTGGAAAATTCCTATCTCTACAAAAAACAATCAAATAAGCTTGTTTGAGCCCTTGATACAATCTTTACCTACTGCTTAATACAACTAAAACAAGAAATATGTCTCAGCGACTAAAATGTCCCGCTAGGCATATATGGGTAAACACCCATCTTTTTCTAAGTTTACTCAAGAATGAAATATTTGGCACAGCACTACAGCCAATGCAAAGATCTTATCAAATTGTATATGTGTATCACGTTCCATGAAGATGAGAACTTCATTAAATAAAAGCTTCAACGCAAAGATAAATAATCTTAGGTGGGACGGATGGACAAACAAAAAGACCGAAAATATATGTTCCAAACCATCATGATGTTATACATACAATCTTGCATCCATGGTGTGAATGTTACTGTGTTAGCGCTAATAGGTCGCCACAGTCGCCAATGAGAATTAAACTTTAATGTGGCGAAGTGTTATTCATTCTCGTTCGCCACGTTGGCGAAGTGAAAGCGAAAGTAAAATGTTGACTGTCGAAATCTAAAATAAATCTTTGAGATAAAGTTCGGAGCGGTAACGATATATATCCGGGAAATTTCAATGCGTAATTGTCTATTCCGTAAAAACATTACCCTTGTCCGAATTTGTTTTCGATTTTACTCAATACCGAACTGGTTCCCATTGCAGTAATTGATCTTAATTCCAGTTTAATTTTGTCAAGCATGGCGAAACGCCAGCTTTCAATGCTTTCGTTCTTACGGTTACTCTATTATCATCTGGTTAAATGTTTTCATTTAAAAGTTGAACCTCAGCACTAAATCTAAATTAATCAAATGAAGAACAGTTGTAAAAGACCTGGTTGTGACCTATGAATGGAATTAATCCCAAATTTTAGTGTTGCTCATCACATATTCCCCCTTTTCTATACAAGTCATTTAAATTTACAGCTTCCATATTTTGCACACACAAATTTTGCTGAAATGTTGTGGCTAACAAATTTCAAATGTGGCTAAGTAAAATTTGGATGTATTAGCCACATTGGCTAATGGAAATTTTGAGGTAGTGCTAACACAGTGTTATTCCATAAAATTGTAAAATTTTGCTATATCGCAATTTAGACTCTTTGAAGGAAAGTCTTATCTTGAAAACCAGAACACTTTCAGGTGAAAGGACCATAGTTTTTTTTCAAGTATAAATCTGTGATGTTAAACTACAATAGAGATAACATTTGTTCACCTGTCCACAGTGACCACTGGGTGAGGACAATTTTAGCCTATCCTATGCACCCTTTGAAGTGGACATGCTGCTTCTTTTACTTTAATTTAAAATGTCTACAAGTATAATCCAATTATATGAGCCAACCAGCAATACACAATTTTGAATTGAGTGGATGTTTGTGTGACTTACTGTAGACATGTAGAAATACTCCTGTAGTGTCCAACTGACGATTTACATTTGTTTATCACCAATAAAACTGTTTTTTAAATTATATTTTGTTTTAAATGAACACAATAGCATGTACTTACTTAAAAATAAATTCACCCGGACTGTTTTTCACCACTTCTGGACTGTACGATGTAGCCTGTAAAAACATAAATTCTCAATATAACATCATCTATAGCACCATCAATTCACAGTGTATAATATACTATGTTCTTACAACAAGTGAATCCTTGAATTTGATTTTGTTTGTTTGTTTAAATGTCATTCAAGCAATTTTTCAGCTATATCATGGCTTCCCTCAGTGACACTCAATCTCGCAATCTCAGTGCTGTGAGACCACGAGCATGATCAATAGTAAGAATTCAACAAATAATAACCTCCATTTAAAATGGCATTAAACTTACCAGAGAAACTGCTATATATACAATATTCGTACAGTGTCAGAAAATATAAAGTTTATTTGTACGAGCCTTAGAAACGGGTAGAAAGGCGAGGCTCTGCCGAGCATTTCTCACCTGTTTCGCGGCGAGTACAAATAAACTTTATATTTTCTGACACTGTACGAATATTGTTTTTATCCTGCAACCCTAAAAAACATTTTATAATACTGAAAAACTTTCACTTTAAGCAGATTACTAAGTTAAAATTTTCGGCGCGTATTCTAGTGATACTGACGTCACAAACGTCGTAAACCAGAACAGAATACTAAATGTCGTAGGAAGTGAGGTCAAGGGTACCAGGAGATTTTATTCGGCACTGCCGAATAAAGCAAAAATTTATTCGGCTACCTTTATTGGACAGTAAATGTACTGATTGCAGGATAAAGGACAGTTGTTTACATGGATAATGACTGATTTTCTAAAGACACTGTTTCATCAATTCTCTTTTTTGGCCGAGATTTAGACAATTTTGCATTATGAAAAACTTTAGTGTTTATTACAATAAAAAGAAATGAACTGATTAAAAAAAAAACATTATTGTAAGTTCGATGTATATTCCAGTCTGCAATGAAAGTAATTCCCATTGTGCATTTTCATTATAAAGTGTTATTTTATGCACAAATATAAACGACATGATCGTAACTGAAAACTAGAGGCTCTTAAGAGCCTGTATCACTCACCTGACTTACAAAAAAACTTTTTGAATTTCCAATCAGCAGCAATTTGTAGGACAGTTTCTGAGAAGAAGCAGTTTTTATGTTTTTTCATAGGTTAGTATGTTAAGTGATGTTCCATGGTGGCAGCAATCTTGTATTTTGGATCAAATAAAACACTCAAAATTAGTAGAAGACAATACAATATCACATATCCTTCTGCAAAGCGGTTTGTGAGAAAACAAATTTTACAATTTCAGCCAATCAGAGGGCATTTGCAGTTCTGGCAGCTATTTTGAATTTCCTATCTGCTAGAAAACCTTAAATAATAAGATTACTATCTGATTCACATCTACATCATTTGGTTTAATTGTGAGAAACAGTTTCTGAGAAGATGCTGATTGTATAGGTTTCCCATGGGGTCTTATGTTAAGCTGTGTTCCACAGTGGTGGCCATCTTGGATTTTGGATCACCACAAAGAACTCAAACGTTGTAGAGGACCATCTAAGGAACATTATTGCAATATTTCAAATCAATCTGCCATGCTGTTTGTAAAAAGGAAGATTTTTGAAATTTCAGCCAATCAGAACACATTTATTCCTCTGGAAGCAATGTTGAATTTGCAATTGGCTCGAAAAACTCAAAATAATAAGATAATTATCCAACCTTCATTTTCTTATTAATTTGGATTCATTGTGTGGAACAGTTTCCAAGAAGAAGTTGTTTGTATGTTTTTCCCATAGGACTATGTCCTGCGATGGCAGCCATCTTGGATTTTGGATCTGCACAAAAACTCAAACTTTGTAGAGGACCATCGCAATATTTCAAATAAATCTGTCAAACGTTTTATGAGAAGAAGAATTCTGAAATTCAGCCAATCAGAATGCATTAGTAGCCCTGGCAGCCATGTTTAATATTTGATCAATACCAAAAACTCAAACTTTGTAAAGAACCACCCAATAAACATTCCTGCCAAGTTTGGTTCCAATTGGCCAAGGGGTTTTGGATTAGAAGATTGAAAAGTGAAAAGTTTACGGCCGACGATGACGACTGACGCAAAGTGATGAGGCACAATTATTAAATGCACCTCGTTTCACTGAAACCATGCAACCTTAATAAATGTTCACTAGTTATTAATGCTGGGTAAAGGATTAAGTTTGTTGTTTGACAATAAACTTCAAAGGTATAAAGATATATATATTTTGTCATGTATTATCTACCCACGAGTTCAAGAATCCCACAAAATGTCTTTCTTCCCTGCAACAATGAAAACTACCCATGATAATAAATGAAACCACAGTGTATGATAAGGTTACAGAATAAATATGACCTCAAAGTTTTTGTGATGTCTGACCAGTATATTTTAGCACAATTTTTGAACACAACTTCACAGTAATATAAATCAACATAATAATCACCCTTGAAGCTGGTGCATTCTTAGAACTGTTATCCACTTTCCATAACTTCATCGACAGACTCGAGTGTTTGGCAGTAGACATTTTGTCTCCTGCTTCTGATATAATACTAACAGTAATATCTGAAAGCAAAGCAAACTGTCCACATCTGAACTGAAAAGTTCTCAACAAATTTTTCAGCTACTCAACGGAATATACTTAAACAAGTTTTTTATGAGTGTATTTATTAAATTTCTTGTCCTATTAGTTGAACATGAAAAACATATGCGTGAGTGGTTATATTTAAAGGGAAACTTCATGAAAAAATGAAAATTTGATATGTTATTCTTCAAATAAAAAGAAACACTTTTGCCTCTTGATGTTTTATTATATTTTCAATGGTTAATTTTTTACATTGAATTTACCGTGTAAAAAATGCACTTATGGAGGTCCGCCATCTTGTCACTAGATAGCGATACTAAAGATCACTTGATATCCAAGTACCATAAAGTCGCAGTATGATAATAATGCGAAACGGTCAATAACAGAAGGTTGTACTGTCAGACGACGTTCTTGCACGATTACATGTACGTTTCGTATTCCTGAGCAACAAACCCGACTTGTGTAACAAGGAGTTCACCAGTTTAAAGACTATGTCTACAGCAGCAACAATTGGTATGTGAAGATCATTTAAATGCAGAATGTTGCATGAATGATAGTTTAATGGTAAGGTGACCTCATTGTTCATTTTTCCTCAAATATTAATTTGAATTTTGTCCATAAATATGAATTAGATTGAAAATTATTCATCTTGTTTTCAATTTGTATTGTGTACTCAGATTATGCAAGTTATTGAACATATAACTTTTTTATACAAAATATTTCATTGACTATTTAAGGATTAACTACAAAAAATATTTTCTCCATCGAGGGATAACAAAATTTCCGTTTTGCACATTGTATAATCCGCGTAGCATAAGTTAAGGCATTTTATGTTGTCCTATTAAATGTGCAAAACGGAAATTTTGTTATCCCTCGATGGAGAAAATATTTTTTGTAGTTAATACTTATAAATAAATTCAAATAATAGAATAAACTCAACAATTTTATTTTTTTAACTTGACATTTTTGAACTAGACAAAGTCGATCTAGCGATCGCTGATACCCCCGCTTTTGTGAAAATTTCTAACGTTTTTCGTGGATTGTGACCTTGAAATTGGATGGATTTCCACCAAAATCAATAGGCTTCTTACCAACAAGATATATAAGAATATTTTACAGTTTCATTAAAATCGGATGAAAACTTTTTGAGTCATTTTCCGGAAACAACTTTTTGTAAAAATTTCTAACATTTTTCGTAGACTGTGACCTTGAAATTTGACAGATTTCCCCCAAAATCGATAGGCTTCTTACCAACCTGATATATAACAATATCTCAAAGTTTCATTCAAATCACATGCAAACTTTTTGAGTTATTGTCTGGAAACAACTTTTATGTTAAAATTTCTAACGTTTTTCGTGGACTGTGACCTTGAAATTTGACGGATTTCCCCCAAAATCGATAGGCTTCTTACCAACCTGATATATGACAATATCCCAAAGTTTCATTCAAATCGGATGTAAACTTTTTGAGTTATTGTCCGGAAACAACTTTTTTGTTAAAATTTCTAACGTTTTTCGTGGACTGTGACCTTGAAATTTGATGGATTTCCCCCAAAATCAAAAGGCTTTTTACCAACCTGATATATAACAATATCCCAAAGTTTCATTCAAATCGGATGCAAACTTTTTGAGTTATTGTCTGGAAACAACTATTATGTTAAAATTTCTAACGTTTTTCGTGGACTGTGACCTTGAAATTTGACGGATTTCCACCAAAATCGATAGGCTTCTTACCAACCTGATATATGACAATATCCCAAAGTTTCATTCAAATCGGATGTAAACTTTTTGAGTTATTGTCCGGAAACAACTTTTTTGTTAAAATTTCTAACGTTTTTCATGGACTGTGACCTTGAAATTTGACGGATTTCCCCCAAAATCGATAGGCTTCTTACCAACCTGATATATAACAATATCCCAAAGTTTCATTCAAATCGGATGTAAACTTTTTGAATTATCATCCGGAAACCAAATGTGGACGGACGAACGGACGGACGGACATGAGGACCACTCTATACCCCCGACTCTGTCGAGCGGGGGTATAAAAAAGAGATCACAAAGAAACTGTTAGTTTCCCGTGGAGTTATATATGACGTCAAATGGCGCGTGTCTCCATGACGATCATATTTGTTTTCCATCCTCTGATAGAAAATATTTTCCAGCCAATCAATAGTCAGTATTCTTGCAAAATTTATTTATTTAAGAAATAACAGTCATGCAAAGTTTCCCTTTAAACAGTAAAACCATAATAATTAGATGTGTTTGATGTTTTTTGTGCCAACTCATCAATTTGTTAAGGCATTTTATGTTGTCCTATTTTTAAATGAGGAAGTGGAGGAAGCCTATGTGAGAACCCCTGACCTTCAGCAAAAAACTGGCAATGTCAGACTGGCAATTCTTGCCAATTAGGGTTGGTTTACCCAATGTTAGGCTGGCAATCCTTGCCAATTAAGGTTACCCTGCCCAATGTCAGACTGGCAATTCTTGCCAATTAGGGTTGGTTTACCCAATGTTAGGCTGGCAATCCTTGCCAATTAAGGTTACCCTGCCCAATGTCAGACTGGCAATTCTTGCCAATTAGGGTTGGTTTACCCAATGTTAGGCTGGCAATCCTTGCCAATTAAGGTTACCCTGCCCAATGTCAGACTGGCAATTCTTGCCAATTAGGGTTGGTTTACCCAATGTTAGGCTGGCAATCCTTGCCAATTAAGGTTACCTTGCCCAATGTCAGGCTGGCAATCCTTGCCAATTAAGGTTAACTTGCCCAAGTTGGATTGGAACTTGCAACCACAGTGTTTACATACACAGTTATCAAGTAGACCACCTGAGCATCCATTTTAATAGAATGGTCTTATCTACCATAGAAGGTCCTACTACTCAGATCAGTCGTAAGTTATATGATTTGTAAAAGACTGGTCTTAAGTCAAAAGATGTTTTGTGAAACTAGAGCTAGATGGTGATTGTAAACATTTCTATACAATTTGACAGAAAACATCATTTTTCATAGACTTATTATTACATACCTGGCAATTTGTCTCCAACAGTGAACATTGATTTGTTTCCATGGCTGACCTGCATTTCAACAGGTTTGGTGGCGTCTGGTTGTATTTCTATTGTTATCTTAAAACTTTCTAATGGAGGATTACACAACATGGCTTTGGGTTCTATCTCATATGTTCCCCTTTCAAAAAAAAAGCTACATTGTATGTCCCCCATATTATATATTAAACAATATTATACTCCATATAAAAATCTTCAGTTTTTTTTTTTTAATATCAACACGAGTTATTTGAATCTTCATTCTAAACAATGATATAGCAACAACCCCATATATCACACTCCTATCGATATAACACCATCTTTACTGGAAATTGTGTTCCCCAAATATATTGAAAAGTGTATCCAGCATAATATAACAGATACTGCCAGTAGTGGAGGGTGTTATACCAAAATATCACAGGAAGTATCAAATGAGGCGTGGTCATGTCTGCAATGGACTTCGTGTGAAAACACCCACCACTACATGCAGAATGTGTATAATAACACCATGGTCCTTCTGTATTTAATAATACTTTGAGCCATCCAATTAAAAGATACAACAGTTAGATTTTGTGTGTTTGTATATTTGCTGTTGTTTAACCATGGTTTTGTATGTCCTTGACTAATTGTTTTGTTGTTGTTTAACCATGGTTTGTATGTCCTTGACTAATTGTTTTGTTGTTGTTTAACCATGGTTTGTATGTCCTTGACTAATTGTTTTCTTGTTGTTTAACCATGGTTTTGTATGTTCTTGACTAATTGTTTTCTTGTTGTTTAACCATGGTTTTGTATGTCCTTGACTTATTGTTTTGTTGTTTAACCATGGTTTGTAGGTCCTTGACTAATTGTTTTGTTGTTGTTTAACCATGGTTTTGTATGTCCTTGACTAATTGTTTTGTTGTTGTTTAACCACGGTTTGTATGTCCTTGACTAATTGTTTTGTTGTTGTTTAACCATGGGTTTGTATGTCCTTGACTAATTGTTTTGTTGTTGTTTAACCATGGTTTTGTATGTCCTTGGCTAATTGTTTTGTTGTTGTTTAACCATGGTTTTGTATGTCCTTGACTAATTGTTTTGTTGTTGTTTAACCATGGTTTGTATGTCCTTGACTAATTGTTTTGTTGTTGTTTAACCATGGTTTGTATGTCCTTGACTAATTGTTTTGTTGTTGTTTAACCATGGTTTTGTATGTCCTTGATTAATTGTTTTGTTGTTGTTTAACCATGGTTTGTATGTCCTTGACTAATTGTTTTGTTGTTGTTTAACCATGGTTTGTATGTCCTTGACTAATTGTTTTGTTGTTGTTTAACCATGGTTTTGTATGTCCTTGACTAATTGTTTTGTTGTTGTTTAACCATGGTTTTGTATGTCCTTGACTAATTGTTTTTTGTTGTTTAACCATGGTTTGTATGTCCTTGACTAATTGTTTTGTTGTTGTTTAACCATGGTTTTGTATGTCCTTGACTAATTGTTTTGTTGTTGTTTAACCATGGTTTGTATGTCCTTGACTAATTGTTTTGTTGTTGTTTAACCATGGTTTGTATGTCCTTGACTAATTGTTTTGTTGTTGTTTAACCATGGTTTTGTATATCCTTGACTAATTGTTTTGTTGTTGTTTAACCATGGTTTTGTATGTCCTTGACTAATTGTTTTGTTGTTGTTTAACCATGGCAGAGGTCGCGTTAACGCCAAATATTGCGTTTTTCATGCAATTTAAAAAAATTCCACGCAAAAATATTACACCTTGCGTGCAAATGCACGCAAGGATAGAAAGAACGAATTGTAACTGAAACAGGGTTTAGTCAATGAAATAGTAAAATAAATCACTTTAATTTGGTTGTAACCTCTTTTTTGTTGGTCAAAAAGTTGCCGATACAGTGTTTTTCATCTTGATTTTAAAGCCAATGTCGGCGAAACAATGCATCATGGAATTTTGTTTTCGTTTATAAATAGAAATGGTAATGATGA
Organism: Limnoperna fortunei; assembly: GCA_944474755.1. Classification (NCBI taxonomy): domain Eukaryota; kingdom Metazoa; phylum Mollusca; class Bivalvia; order Mytilida; family Modiolidae; genus Limnoperna; species Limnoperna fortunei. Next base: position 57,557,836 of record OX104124.1, read on the forward strand.
AAGTAAGGGAATTCTCAAAATATATTATCGGAGAATAAAAATTAAAGATCGCAGATTGCAACTTAGAACTGATAAGAACCGAGCTGTTGTTCCTTTCAAATATTCAAATTAAAATTTTATTTGTTCAAATAATAAGTTTAACATTTTGAAATCAGCTGATGTAGTTCTTACGAAATCGGATGGCATGTTTAAACACATTCTGAGAAAGTCCCTTATAATAATTATTTATATCAACCAATCAGATCTTTACAATCGTCAATACACAACATTTTCTCTCGTTGAATAAAACTGCATTAATTTAATATTGAACAATCAAACCTTTACAAAAACAATATCGAATTGATCTGAAACAGAAGAGTAATATACTTACCTTAAAAATCAATACGCATGTGTATGTCATATTGTGTTTTGGGTCACACTAATTTCAACGACTTGCACGCAGATTTTTACCATTACTGCGTTTTTTTTACGCAGAAATTTATAGCCTAGCGCGACCACTGCATGGTTTGTATATCCTTGACTAATTGTTTTGTTGTTGTTTAACCATGGTTTGTATGTCCTTGACTAATTGTTTTGTTGTTGTTTAACCATGGTTTTGTATGTCCTTGACTAATTGTTTTCTTGTTGTTTAACCATGGTTTTGTATGTCCTTGACTAATTGTTTTGTTGTTTAACCATGGTTTTGTATGTCCTTGACTAATTGTTTTGTTGTTGTTTAACCATGGTTTTGTATGTCCTTGACTAATTGTTTTGTTGTTGTTTAACCATGGTTGTAAGCAAGATAAAAGGAACTATGCTGAAAAACTTGCAGAAGCGGCAGAGAATGCATGTGGAAAAGGTGACATTAAAACACTGTACAATATCACTAGGCAACTCAGTGGAAAAAACTCAAATCAAAACACGCCAGTCCGAGACAAAAATAACACTGTCTTAACAAAACTAGAAGATCAATTAAACAGATGGAAAGAGCACTTTGAAGAGATATTGAATAGACCACCACCGACCAATCCACCAATACTAGATGTAGGACCAACACTTAACATCAATGTGAATGAAATATCAGAAGCAGAGGTTACATATGCAATTAAACATCTTAAAAATGGAAAAGCAGCTGGAATTGACAGCATCCCTCCAGAGGCTTTAAAAGCAATGGATAATACAGCAATAAAACATTTACAGAACTTGCTAAATCAGATCTGGGTAGAGGAAAAGATACCACAAGACTGGCAGAAGGGGCTTCTTATAAAACTCCCCAAAAAAAGGAGACAAATCTCTCTGCAACAACTGGAGAGGAATAACTCTTTTGTCCATTCCTAGCAAAGTTCTGTGCAGTATAATCCTAAAAAGAATGAAATATGAAGTAGACAAATGAGAGATGAGCAGGCTGGATTTAGACAAGAACGCTCCTGTGTAGACCAAATAGCAACACTAAGAGTCATCATTGAACAAACTATTGAATGGCCAGGGATTGGGAAGGCCACGCGCCATGCGCAATTGGCGCTTCAGTGACTAAAATGGCCCATTGGTGAACAACAGGGAAGGGCCCGAGTGCGCGATAGTAATTTCAGCGACTACCTACACTTAGCGTAGAAATTTGAATTCCCCGATACTAAAAATAGATTACTTTAAATACTCGTCCAATCAAATATCGTAATTGCCTACAATTCTCGGAACTCGTTTTAAAAATAGAGGACTTTAAATACTCGTCCAATCAAATGGATTAAAGAAATAAAATTCTCGGAACTGATTTTAAAAATAGAAATTTACTAAGAAATTCACTCGAACTTTAATGTGATCGAAGTGAAATATAGTATAGTATTGAAGTGAAATATAGTATAGTATAAATACAGGTATGAAAACTGACGTCGTTGTTGAGTGATTTCCGGACCGGATGTCCGTCTTAATTTCATAATTAGAAAACTCTTACACATGCGTAGTTTTATTTTCAGTATTTCCGGTTTTAAGTTCATTCACGGGAATAGATGTTTCTAATAAATTACTGTAAAATTTTGGTTTTCTGCCAACAAGAAATCACTCACACATCTTTTCATGATTAAAATACAATTAGTGTACGGGCTGCTCGAGACCAAACTTTTGAAAAATTGAATTAAGAGTCCGGCAAACTTGGATTTCGTCCGACGTTACAGAATGTCACACATACTACATATATAGTGTTCAACAATTTCGCCATGTCATATAGTAATCTAGCGATTTCTAATATGGCGACACTTTTACAAAACTGGCGACGGAAAATTGCAGTTGGCGATTTTTTTGGCGCCAGCTTTTTAGAAGCCAGAGGCCCTTTAAAGTCTGTCAATGGCCCCATAATATAAAAAATGGCCCTTTGGATTGTTCTAAGATGGGGCCATTGTCCCATTATAAAAAAATCCTTCCCAATCACTGAATGGCAATCATCTTTATACCTAAATTTTGTCGATTTCCAAAAAGCTTTTGACAGCATAGACCATCAAGTCCTCTGGAATATTCTTGCACATTATGGAGTTCCTTTAAAGATCATTTCAATGATAAAACTTCTGTATGATGGATTTTCTTGTCAGGTCATACACTCGGGCACACTGACTGATCCATTTCCTGTCACAACTGGAGTTCGACAAGGATGCATCCTCTCCCCCCATCTTTTCCTGATTGTCATTGACTGGATTGGGAAAACTGCATACGAAACACCACATGGAATCCATTGGACGTTCACATCACGTTTAGAAGATCTTGAATTTGCTGATGATATCTGCACCCTATCACATCGCCTTCAAGATTCTCAACACCAAGTAAGCCAAATCGAAGAAACATCTAAAAGAACTGGTCTTTACATCAATTCCAACAAAACAAAAACAATGAGAATAAATGCAAATCAAACCACTCCTATCATGATCAACAAAACATGCATAGAAAATGTAGACAACTTTACATATCTTGGCAGCATTGTAAGTACATCTGGAGGTACCGACGAAGACATCCAAGCAAGAAAGAAAAAAGCATTACAAGCATTTTCCATGCTCAAACCAGTATGGAAAAGCAGAACATTAAGAACATCAACAAAAATTAAAATTTTTAACAGCAACGTTAAATCTGTCCTTCTATATGGCTGTGAAACCTGGAGAGAAACTGTTTTCTCCATCAAATCTCTCCAGATATTTGTGAACAAATGCCTCAGAAACATCATAGGTATAAGATGGCCAGAAAAAATATGCAACAAAGAATTGTGGAAGAAAACAAAACAAGAACCAATAGAAAAAGTGATAAGAACTAGAAAATGGAAGTGGATTGGACACACCCTAAGAAAAACAGAAACCAACGTTACAAGACAAGCTTTAGATTGGAACCCCCAAGGACAACGCAAAAGGGGTAGGCCAAAAAACACCTGGCGAAGGGGTAACAATAGTGAACTAAATAAGATTGGAATGACCTGGAATGAGGCCAAAAAATAAGCAAAGGAAAGATAAAGATGGAAAGGAGTTGTAGTCGCCCTATGTCCACCCACGGATGAAATGGAATAAAGAAGAACCATGGTTTTGTATGTCCTTGACTAATTGTTTTGTTGTTGTTTAACCATGGTTTGTATGTCCTTGACTAATTGTTTTGTTGTTGTTTAACCATGGTTTTGTATGTCCTTGACTAATTGTTTTGTTGTTGTTTAACCATGGTTTGTATGTCCTTGACTAATTGTTTTGTTGTTGTTTAACCATGGTTTTGTATGTCCTTGACTAATTGTTTTGTTGTTGTTTAACCATGGTTTGTATGTCCTTGACTAATTGTTTGTTGTTGTTTAACCATGGTTTGTATGTCCTTGACTAATAGTTTTGTAGTTGTTTAACCACGATTTTTTATGTCCTTGACTAATTGTTTTCTGAATACTCAGTATCTTTGATTTTCCCATGACTTTAAATAAAATGATCCATTGATCCTATTAGAATATGGAGTATAAACAGAGAAGATGAAAAGGTTCTTCACATAAAATTGCATGGGTAATCATAAAATACAATGGTGGTGATGAATAGCTTACAGTCTGGATTAAAATCCCTGCAATTATGTTTTCCACATATTGTCTAAAACAGTGTTTAACTACAATGTCACACATTATCATAACATTTGTCTTACCTTGATCTCGATACAAACAACTTACCTTGGTCCAGAGACAAACAAAACCCCAAAGTTAACGTTGCCTTCTGGGTTTGTTTTCATTGTAGAGGGTGCTGGCATTAACTGTAATAAACAATACTTATTATGTGCATGTAAATGTCAAGTAAGAAGAAACTGATCTGTTTCCAATAGTGCCCCACACATGTATCATAATCTGTTTCCAATAGTGCCCTACACATGTATCATAATCTATGTCCAATAGTGCCCTACACATATATCATAATCTGTTTCCAATAGTGCCCTACACATGTATCATAATCTATGTCCAATAGTGCCCTTCACATGTATCATAATCTGTTTCCAATAGTGCCCTATACATGTATCATATGTTTCCAATAGTGCCCTACACATGTATCATAATCTGTTTCCAATAGTGCCCTACACATGTATCATAATCTATGTCCAATAGTGCCCTACACATGTATCATAATCTGTTTCCAATAGTGCCCTATACATGTATCATAATCTGTTTCCAATCGTGCCCTACACATGTATCATAATCTGTCTCCAATAGTGCCCTATACATGTATCATAATCTGTTTCCAATAGTGCCCTATACATGTATCATAATCTGTTTCCAATAGTGCCCTATACATGTATCATAATCTGTCTCCAATAGTGCCCTATACATGTATCATAATCTGTTTCCAATAGTGCCCTATACATGTATCATAATCTGTTTCCAATAGTGCCCTATACATGTATCATAATCTGTTTCCAATAGTGCCCTATACATGTATCATAATCTGTTTCCAATAGTGCCCTATACATGTATCATAATCTGTTTCCAATAGTGCCCTATACATGTATCATACTGTAATCTGTTTCCAATAGTGCCCTATACATGTATCATAATCTGTTTCCAATAGTGCCCTATACATGTATCATAATCTGTTTCCAATAGTGCCCTATACATGTATCATAATCTGTTTCCAATAGTGCCCTATACATTTATCGAAGAAGATGGATGCTGACAATCTAGGACAAACAGCAAGTGACGGCAATTATCTTAGCAATAATATGGCAGATTCAAAGTGTGCCAATTTGTTTTCTACTTTGGTGACAAAAAAACCAACTGGTGGGTGTTACAACAATTCTCATCACCCAAATGTATTCGTGCATTACCCAGAGAATACACATCCCTTTTCAAAGTTAATTCTATTTTAAAAATAGGCCATAATCCTTCGAAGCGAGATTTAGTTTTGATTAACTGGAACAAATTGTTATGTTTTGCAGCAAGAATCTGTCCAATATAATTAGTGCTGTAAAATTAACAGCATATTTGAAAGATTTAGTCTGATAATAAAACAGAATTCATTCACCTATATACCTTGATTTTTGGATCTTTAGCAATCTGTATTTTATAATCTGGAATTCTACAAGCATTCCCATCAACATCACAAACTTGTACAATCAAAGGTTTTGGTAGTTTGTTATCATTTAACACAGTCACCGGCTGCAATAAGAATAGGCCTGTTATACATACATGTACATAGACAAGTCAGATAATTTAATACAGTTACCGGCAGATATGTACATTGTCCAGAAAAAAACCTTTTAGCATGTGGATGTGTGCAGTTTAATGTTGACACATTAATTTATATTAAATGATATGTGCTGTGTTCAGTAGAATTATTTGTCATTTGATTTCTCTTTTACTAACTGTAGACTGCCTACATTGATTTTGGATTCTACAGTAGAATGTAATTCACAGACGTGGTGTGACATTGATGTGACCTTTAGGCATACAATTATATTATAATTTGCTTTTTTAGCCAAAACATGATTGGCCAATTCAAATGGAGCAACCCAGGCTTGTAATGGTCACATGACATATTCTTACGCCGTATAAATTTTCCACAAAGTGCTTTTTGTTTATGTACATAAAGATGTCCTATATACCTGACTTAAGTCCCAGTCGGGGGCTACCAGACTTACATACCTGATTTAGGTCCCAGTCTGGGGCCACCAGCTTGGCTGCTGGTCCTGCAACCAATTCTACTTTAACAAAATCTCTGTGTTCTCTCCACTGAACCTTGACATCCTTGACTCCAACTTGAACTCCTTCAAACTGGACACCTTTTATTATAAAGGTACCCTGTTAGAACCAAAAGCATAAAGTTAAATAGTTTGGTCTGTTATATTTATCCTCTTACTTTTTATATGTAAATTTTAACATGGTAATTTCACATGCTTTAGATATTAACAGCACCTTCATTGAAAGTTATAAGGTTTTATTACTTGTAATACTATGACAGTTTATATTTCTGTTTAGGTGCACTGTATGTGTGCCCTTTAATGAGTGCTTTTAAACATGTTATGCACGCATGTACTTATTGGTGTTCAAATGCTACGTATGTCAGTCTAGAGTGGAGTATTAGCTGTACTGTTGTTTTTGACCTATATGTACTTACCTTTGACTGAGTTACTCTGATTTTGTCTGTGACAAGATCTTCTCCAGGTGCAGCATTAGCTGTACCATTGTTTTTGACCTATATGTACTTACCTTTGACTGAGTTACTCTGATTTTGTCTGTGACAAGATCTTCTCCAGTAGCAGCATTAGCTGTACTGTTGTTTTTGACCTGTATGTACTTACCTTTGACTGAGTTACTCTGATTTTGTCTGTGACGAGTATTTCTCCTGTTACAGCATTAGCTGTACTGTTGTTTTTGACCTATATGTACTTACCTTTGACTGAGTTACTCTGATTTTGTCTGTGACAAGTATTTCTCCTGTTACAGCATTAGCTGTACTGTTGTTTTTGACCTGTATGTACTTACCTTTGACTGAGTTACTCTGATTTTGTCTGTGACGAGTATTTCTCCTGTTACAGCATTAGCTGTACTGTTGTTTTTGACCTATATGTACTTACCTTTGACTGAGTTACTCTGATTTTGTCTGTGACGAGTATTTCTCCTGTTACAGCATTAGCTGTACCATTGTTTTTGACCTATATGTACTTACCTTTGACTGAGTTACTCTGATTTTGTCTGTGACAAGATCTTCTCCAGTAGCAGCATTAGCTGTACTGTTGTTTTTGACCTGTATGTACTTACCTTTGACTGAGTTACTCTGATTTTGTCTGTGACGAGTATTTCTCCTGTTACAGCATTAGCTGTACTGTTGTTTTTGACCTATATGTACTTACCTTTGACTGAGTTACTCTGATTTTGTCTGTGACAAGTCCTTCTCCTGTGACAGCATTAGCTGTACTGTTGTTTTTGACCTATATGTACTTACCTTTGACTGAGTTACTCTGATTTTGTCTGTGACAAGTATTTCTCCTGTTACAGCATTAGCTGTACTGTTGTTTTTGACCTATATGTACTTACCTTTGACTGAGTTACTCTGATTTTGTCTGTGACAAGTATTTCTCCTGTTACAGCATTAGCTGTACTGTTGTTTTTGACCTATATGTACTTACCTTTGACTGAGTTACTCTGATTTTGTCTGTGACAAGACCTTCTCCTGTTATAGCATTAGCTGTACCATTGTTTTTGACCTATATGTACTTACCTTTGACTGAGTTACTCTGATTTTGTCTGTGACAAGTCCTTCTCCTGTGACAGCATTAGCTGTACTGTTGTTTTTGACCTATATGTACTTACCTTTGACCGAGTTACTCTGATTTTGTCTGTGACAAGTATTTCTCCTGTTACAGCATTAGCTGTACTGTTGTTTTTGACCTGTATGTACTTACCTTTGACTGAGTTACTCTGATTTTGTCTGTGACAAGTATTTCTCCTGTTACAGCATTAGCTGTACTGTTGTTTTTGACCTATATGTACTTACCTTTGACTGAGTTAATCTGATTTTGTCTGTGACAAGTATTTCTCCTGTTACAGCATTAGCTGTACTGTTGTTTTTGACCTATATGTACTTACCTTTGACTGAGTTACTCTGATTTTGTCTGTGACAAGACCTTCTCCTGTTACAGCATTAGCTGTACTGTTGTTTTTGACCTGTATGTACTTACCTTTGACTGAGTTACTCTGATTTTGTCTGTGACAAGACCTTCTCCTGTTACAGCATTAGCTGTACTGTTGTTTTTGACCTGTATGTACTTACCTTTGACTGAGTTACTCTGATTTTGTCTGTGACAAGTCCTTCTCCTGTTACAGCATTAGCTGTACTGTTGTTTTTGACCTACAGTACAAATCATTACATTTGCAACACCAGACTCCATGTAATTTTTTCAGTGACCTTTAGTAATAAATCATTTAAAAACACATGTAATTGTACCATTCATTACATGTAAAGTTTGAAGTAAGATAAGGCAGTATTACATGTGAACAGTAGAAATATTTTATGACTATCTACATTCTTATCAGTTTTATGGAAGTGGTTTTATAATAAAACTTTCAGTAACCACTTGTTAATGAATCATCAGATAAGATGAGGTGTACCCTGTAATAGCAGTAGAAAATAATGTTTATATTCTTTAACAGCTGTATTAAGTTTCTTCTGCAATAGTGAATAAATAAATTGAAACTAATCATCACTGTTTCTTTTTTAATTGTATTTTTTGTCCCTCCTCAGTGTTACTGAAGTTGAAAAATATGCAAGGGAATCTGTCTTTAACAGTGGTGGTTGCTTTAAAACTTTGTTCCACAGTACTTTTAAGCACCTAAGGTACTGAGGTGATAACCAAAACACTGAACTTTGTCATTATCACTTAAATGTTCTATTTTGAATGTTTATTCGAGATACTAAAGTTTTGGAAAATAGTTGCTGATAATTAATACCTGTACAGTGATCAGCTGAAGTGAGATCAATAAAAAATGGCCAGTACCAATTAATCACGCCGATTCATTAACTATCCTGATTAACTTATCAATACAACTGTATGCTAACATTTTATGCAAAAATTAAAAAGATGGATAATTACTTTTTTTAAACATAAAATTTAGACCATAATATTGAAAAGTTGAATAGTTTTTTTTAAATCTATTATTTATGTCATATAAATAAATTTTGCGAGAATACCGACTTTTGATTGGCTGGAAAATATTTTCTATCAGAGGATGGAAAACAAATTTGATCGTCATGGAGACACGAGCCATTTGATGTTGAGCTCTTTTTTAAAAAATGTCCAGTTACAAAAATAAAATTTTTGAGTTTATTCTATTGTTTGAATTTATTTATAAGAATTAACTACAAAAAATATTTTCTCCATCAAGGGATAACAAAATTTCTGTTTTGCACAAATTTTTTGTAGTTAATCCTTTAATATTATATAATTATATAATGAATATTTATAATAAATTATCATAATGGTGTTGATTTGAAAATCTAGGGTGCAAAAATCTTATCTCCCCTTTTTATTAACAGTATCATCTTTGTTATTGAATCAATCTAATTGAAATTTAATCTTTCACAAGCTCCCCCCCCCCCCATATTTTTGTAATTAATTTTAATAAGATTGGTATTGAATGTAAAATAAAGATTTTCATAATAGTTACATCTTTTTGATATCAACAAAACAAGGGTGGAGGTAAAGTGCTTTTTGTTCCATTACAACTTGGAAATTAGTCAACTAGAATGCCAAACAGTCATTTTAATATTCTGAATAAATGTTACTGCAATCAAGGATTGACAGAAACAGAATTGACAAATAGACCAACATTTAAAATCTCAGTTGATTTTACAAAGCAGACTTTTGTAGTTTTGGAGTTTAAACTATATTACACTGTAAAACACTGAAATTGTCTTTATTTAATAAAACTGACAGGACAATCATTATACATCATTTGTACATCTTTGTTATTTGTTTGTTTGAATGGTGTTTTAACGCCACTTTCAGCAATTTTTCAGCTATTTCATGGCGTCCAGTTTTTATTGGGGGAGGAAGCCGGAGTACCCGGAGAGAACCCCCGACCTGCGGTAGGAAAACTGGCAATCCTTGTCAATTAAGATTGGAGTCGAGTACACCCTGCCTGCAGTGAGAATCGAACCCGCAATCTCAGTGTTGACAGACCACGTGATCAATAGTAGACGAACTACCTTGACCACTCGGCCACCGAGGCCCCATATCTTTGTTATTAATTTAAAATGGTCCTATATACATGCATACAATTCCCATGGTATGGTAAGAACTAACATGAAATAAGTATCATTTTCATGTATATCCTTTATAAGTAATGAGGTTTTAAATAATGCTTAAAGATGTATATATGGAAAATTGAATGACTAAACTATTCATTTAACACTGATCAATATCTTCAGCTTTCAAACTATACCTTACTGACCTCAATAGCCCCATCCCATGCAATGCAATTACTGAAACAAAGTTTATTTTACCCAACTTTGGGTTTGCTTTTAGTAGAAACAATTTCTTTATTTTCTCACATTGCTACAGTTGTAATTTTGCACTGTGCCAAAATCCAATGACTGATAATCTAATACATAATTTTGAACAACATTTGCCCATAATTAAGTCTTATAGTCCCACAAATCACCAAGATTACTGTTTATTATTACCAAATTAAATTAACCCTTCCCAACCATCATTTTTAGGTCACACACACCATTTATAATGACATGATTTTTCATTCCCCCATATTTTTACTTTTACAGTCTTCAATGTACTAATATCATCAGTTTATTTTCTCTTTCAAACACAACATATTTTTTATGTTGATCATTCTGCATTAACAAAATGTTGAAAGTTATATGAGTCTGTCCATATTCTAACCAGTTTTTAGTTACTTTTACTGCCACTTGAACAGACATCTTGGTTTTTGTTATCAACGGTTTTGTAGTATCACTATGGACAAGTTAAGGATGTCTGAAACATTAACATATCTGAACAGGTCATTGGTCAATAAACACTTTTTTGTTCTGTCAAAAATGATATTAAACAAACTTTGTCACAACTAAGTTTATTCAAGTAAATCTTAATAAATGCCTAAATGATTAAGTTAATTAAACCTGTTAAGGATGCTGAAAAAATGCTGAGATAATAGGACATTTTGTTTATGTATAGAAAGAGAAAAACTGCCTTTTACATGAGTTTAGTACATTTTTATAGTAGTTACCTATGTCTCAGTCTTTAAGCAAATAGAAGTTGGGGTGTATTTTATGCATAGATTCTACAAATATACCTTGTATATTTTCTTTTACAAATTATAAAAAAAATGTTGCATATGCTTTTTTTATGAAGACAGTTTGGCCCATCCTCCAAAGTCAAGGGTTCTGAGTCCATGTGTATGAACCCCGGAATTGTGAGGTTGAGCTTTGCCAATGGTGTATTATAGAGGACCACATGAAACCTTTCCAGAGTATATGTTGGTGTTGGTCAGGGTATTTAAATTTTTTGGAAGATGAACTGTCCCATTGTTTAAATACAATACATATTGTTCTCAGTGGAGTTTATTCAATGGGTACTTTAAATCTAACAGGGAAAATCAAACATGCATTGATTAATTTTGATGTGAAAAAAATTGAACACCCTTATGAAATTATATATGCTATACTTACTGGTGACACTCTTAGTAAGATTTTTTTGTTTGAATGGTATTATAACAACACTTTCAGCAATTTTTCAGCTTTATCATTGCGTTCAGTTTTTATTGGGGTAGGAAGTCGGAGAACACGGAGAGAACCCCCAACCTGTGAAGGAAAACTTGCAATCCTAGTCAGTTACGATTAGAGTCGAGTACACCCTGCCTGCAGTGAGAATCGAACCCGCAATCTCAGTGTTGACAGACCATGTAATCAATAGTAGACTAACTACCTTAACCAATCTGCCACCAAGGCCCCCCTCTTAGTAAGAGCAAGTTGTTATTGCAACAATTAATGTAAATGACTTCTAAAGAAAAATTTCTACTTTATTTGATCTATTGTATATGCATAGATTTTTTTTGCCATAGCCCTTAATTCCATATCTTGATGGCACTCATATGTTTTCATAAAAACAAAATAAATGGGTTTTCCATTAAAAACAAACACTTTTCCAATGAATTTTACTGGATATTACTGACTGCTCCCATGACCTCTACTTACCATACATGGTGACTAGTGCTATATAGTCGACTAAAAGCTCTACAGAGCTTATGTTTTATATTTGTTGTAAAATCTTACTTTCAATAAAACTTGTATGCTTATGCTTTATATATAAGTATGAGCAGCTCTCTCCAGGAGTGGGGTGGGGCCTGTACAGTAATGATACAGAAAGCAAAACTATAGATCATAAAAAATTTCAGCAGATATTTTGTGAAATTTAATGACAAATTTTTCATTTTTCATCTGTTTCAATCTTGTTATTTGAAAACATTGTAAACTAGATTGTGAAATTTTTCTTCAAAACATTGTATAGACAATTTGTCTTCAAACGATACATATCAAATAATACTGTTCAGTTTATTTTGGTTCAGAATTGCATAACAATTCCTCCCTACATTCAATGTAGGTTCATGTATTTTCATAAGGAGGAATTTTGTTTTTGAAATAAGAAAATTAATAAATGGATGATTGATTTCTCCTGGACTAATTTAAAGCTCCAATAGAACACACTGCAGAGAGAACAATACCTATTGTATTTAAACAATGGGACAGTTCATCTTCCAAAAATCTACATACCCTGAGCAAAACTAACTTATACTCAGGAAAGGTTTCATGTGGTCCGCTATAAATAAATTTGAGCTGAAGTATGTATCTGCTCTCTTTTCCCACAGAGGTATTAATGTTAATTTTGAAATATTTGTGTTTGGATGACTTAGTAAAGTAACGAAGTCTATGTAAACATCTTTGTATGATTGTGTTTGTCTAGTCACTGGAGGTGAAACATATATATGGGATTCCAGTGGCAGCAGCGTGAACACTTAACGTTTTGCTTTATATCTTTGTAAGCTTAAACCCTAAGTACATCAAATTTGATCCAGTGGTAGCTTATGATGAGTACTTGCCAGTCAGTCACCTACCACCTGACCTTGACCTCAATTTCACAGACTACATTAAAATTTTTGGATTAAGGCAGTACCTCTGTAACCATACATGGTAGGATGACAATATTTAGTATACAGTGTACATATAGAAGCTGGACACACTATGCCAATTAAAGAATTATACACATACGGTAATTAAATTTTGAAAAACTGTCAGATATATGTAATACAATTGGGCATCTATTGGGACATAAGCTAAATTGGCCTAAATCAAAAACTACAAATGGGATTGTGATAAAAATTACACTTGATCTTCATTTTATAGTACTTAACAGCTGTGCAAATGTAAGCAAATACTTTGACACGTTTTCAAGTGGAAACCATGGGGAAGTCCAACGGATGGACATAGAATTATCAAAACAGACCTCACCACTTTGTGAGGCAGAGTATAAAAAACATAAACACATTATATTTTTAAAATTATTATTGAGCTATCTCCTTCTTATATGTATGATCTAGTTACATAAAGACAGCCTGAGTATGACTTGAGACAAATCAGGCTAAAATATTTTCTCTTTAGTACAGGACAGTCTCTTATCATTATTTTATTATACCATCCGCAAACTTGTTTGGGGGTAAATAGGAATCACCCTGTCTGTCTGTCTGTCCGCCTGTGCACATCCCTTTTAAGCGCTTCTCCTAAACCGCTTGACAGATTTTGATGAAACTTTACATGAAGTACATCATATGTAGATGTGCATGGAGAATTTACTTCGTGTCGGATATTATTCAGGGGAGATAATTGGACTAAGACTTTATAAATATAGTACTCAGTAAGAGACTTTGTAAGCGCAACTCCTCCTAACCGTTTGACAGATTTTGATGAAACTTTACATGAAGGAAGTACATCATATGTTGATGTGCATGAAGCATTTTTCGTTGCCATCGGATATTATTCAGGGGAGTGAATTGGACTTGAAAGCGAAGCGGGGGGTATCCCTTTGTGAGCGTGCTTACAGTCCACACTTGTTCCATCCGTAATCAGACTATGGAACTGTTTAACCTTTGAGGCAAGAAAATGACATGTCTGTAAATTAGTATTGTTAAACTTAATAAAGTTTATAAACCTAAAAAAGAACTCTTTAAATATTTTGATTGTGGAACAAGAAAACTTAACATTATCCATTGTCAGTTGTATAATGAAGCTAGTTAACTAAATTATCTTTTGTTAAGACAACCAACAGTTTTTTTGGTTGCCTAGCTTATTATATTATTCTACTTTTTGGAAAAATTATAATGAAATGATCAAATTGAACATATTATTGAATGAAAAACTCTCTTATAGTGACAATTACAATCTTAAATAGTAAAAGTTGTCATAAGTATATCTAACAATCTGGAATATTAACTTATTGTTATAAATTAGCATACTTTCCCACAACTTTTTTTTAAACCTTTTACTTATGATACATCTTTCTTTCAAAAACACATTTTTTTCTCGCGCTTCCCTCAGTTTAATTGTTATTCATGTAAAATCTGTCAATCTCTCTTATTGAGGTGCAAGTCCCTCAATAGTCTTACACATAAATGTACATGTAGTATTTACAGTCCATTCACTATTTACATAATGGTGTACAAAAAAAAAAAATTAAACAATTTACAATGACAATTGATGTGTCTATATCTTGTTTATTGTTTTATTTTGTCCGTACATACTAATATTGTACCCCGTTATGTTGGGGGGGGGGGGGGGGGCTTACATATTCTTGGCTTGTTGCTGTCTCAAAAGATTCAATTGGCTTAAATCAAATCAAATTAAATCAATTACATACATGTAAATCAAATAAATGGGAAAACTAAATTGCTGCTGCACTTTAAACCTTTTTTAGTAACACATTTATTTAACACATACAATAGAGTAATAAGTAAGAACAAAAAGAATGCATTTGTAACATGAATCCTTTTAACATATTTGTTCAACACATACTAAAGAATTTCAGAATGACAGATTTGTTTGGGGTTTTTTTGTTTAAATGTTGTTTAACACCACTTTCAGCAATTTTTCAGCTATATCATGGCGTCCAGTTTTTATTGGGGGAGGAAGCTGGGGGACCCTGAGAAAACAAACCCCACCCCTGACAGAATGACAGATTTGATTATCTTTATCCAGATGTAACCTAAGTGCATTGTATGACAATTATGAAACAAATTTTAGTTTCCTCTGCTGAACTTCAGTGATAAGTGACAAAATTTATTTGCATATAGAATCTGAAGTTGGTATATGGCACAGGAGTATGTTTGACTATTGTGGCACAGTAGTTAAAGTAGTTGAGATTGCGAATTAAAGTCAGACTTCATGCAAAGTGTGCTTAATTTCAACATAAACTGACAATGATTGTTAGTTGTCCTGCCAAAGGCCCTGTTAAAACAGGGTACTATGGGTTTTCACCCCAATAAAAACTAGACACTATGATATAGCTTTAAAATTGCTGCAAGTGAATTAAACCAATGATGCTAATGATCCTGTTTGCACTAGTCAAATGGTTCATAGACAAATTCAAATCAGTTGTATACTTTATACACAAATTTCATGGGACTTTGCTTGTATGCCACAATGGCAAACAATATGAACATTTGCAGCAAATTTAAGTAAGTGACAAGTAATTTTTTAACCTAGAACTGGGAATAGCAGCCTTCTGCTTTGTACACAATGCCTTATTTATTTGAAAATTTAACTGAAAAGATGTTTTTGGGGTTTAACACTAAACTCTTGTTGGTGTGATTTGGGTGGTAATTAAAGAAGATCAATATTCTACTTTAATAAAATTTTTTAGCTCACCTAACCCTAAGGGTGAAGTGAGCTCATCACTTTACATCTGTCATTGTCTGTAAACTTTTACATTTTAATTTGTTGTTTAAACCAAACTTGATCATAATGTTCATTTTATGGTCCTTTACAAAGTTAATTTTTGTTGTTCTCATCTGATTTGCCACAGCAGTACTTAGTTAAACATAAGACCTGAGAAAATTATTAAAAAGGCTTCTTCTTTGATACTGGGGAAACAATTGAAGCAAAACTTATCAGCAATATTCAATAGAGTCCTCTATCAAATTGGACCCTATGTTTATTCTATAAAGAAAAATGTCCAGAATTAATGTCTCCAACTCTGCTGCCAGAAACCCGTATATGTCTCACCTTCAGCAACTTACAATGCAGGCCATTCAATAACCTGCATTAATATGTCTCTATTAAATAATGCTGTTATTCTATATAATTAACAGTTTAAAATTACTTTATATTTACACTTTAGCAAACAAATATCTCTAAAATTGTTACTCGTTTTAACATGCAGTTTTTAAATTTTATTAGGAGCTGCCAATATCGCAACTTCATTCAATTCATATTTTTGCAATGCCAATTGTTTTGTTTGGGCAAACCTGTATGTTATAATTTTTTGGAACAAAATATTGTTTACAGAAATATGTTTATTCAGTCTTACATCTAAACATAAGAATCTGCATCAAAATGATGTTGGGTCTTATCAGTATCATTTGGTTACAGGAGCTGTATGACCAATTAAATTGTCAATCCAATTATAAAATTTTTGCCAGTGATAAATACAAGATGACTGTAAAACGGTAGCTTCAAATTGTCACACATTTGAATGAGATCTTGGTAATTTTAGACTTGAAGAAGTTTATGGAGTTCACTTGGTTTTTATTATTTGTATTGTTTGTTTGTTTGTTATAATTACTTAGTGTTTGACAATGTCCAATTTTCATTCCTATAATTTGTATTAGGGAAAATCATCTTTTAACAAATCAATTTTTTTATGTGTTTAGCCTGAATTATTTTTGTTATAACTAGCTTCAGAGATAGCATTTTTTTTATATTATAGTTCCACAAATAAAAAACAAAATTTCTGACAATTTGCCTGTCAGGGAACTTGTCATAAACTTGGTTTTTGTTAGACATTAATGGAACAAAGAACATTATATATTTTAATTCAATAAAGATTTCTCACAAGAGAATTCAATAAGAGAGGGTTCTGTCCATGAGTACCTGTTATAACATGCACATTTAAAAGTAACATTATTAAAATCTGGTATTTATCACCAGCAAAAATTATAATTGGATTGACAGTTTAATTGGTCATAAAACAAGAGTAACCAAATGATACAGATAAGCCCCAACATAATTTTGATGATTTTTAGGTTTAGATATAAGCTGTATTATGAAGTTGTCCTATATTTTGACCATCAAATCACAGACACTGTTACTTTAAAAGACATCTGTTTATTTTATCAATTGACAATTTTTACAATCAATCTGAATTTGATAGGTACAGGTTAGAGTTTCTTTAAGATTTAGTAATAAAGGATGTATAAAACATCAGAATATCTTTTCTGGTCACTGGCCTATAAACAGTTATCTTTGTTAAGTCAAAATTGATATTAAACAAACAATTGTGTATCTAAAGTGTATACATTTTTTATTTTCTGTTTTAAAAATCTTTGTCAAGATAGTTATTGTAATTGAACCATCCCAAGGATAATTGAAAATAGTGTTAGAAAAGGGCATTCTGCTCATGTATAGAAAGAGGAAACTGTAATAGATATATATATAATGTAGCATTATTATATGGTTTTGATACACATAGGTCTTGGTGTTGAAGCAAAGAGAAATTAAAATGAATTTTATAATTAAGGAAGCATAGATTGTGCCAATTAACCCATATTGTTTCTTTCTGTAGTTAAGAAAAAAACTAGTTAGATGGTTTTATTTTTTTTTAAGACAGCTTGGACTGTATAATATTATATTCATTGAGCTGAAGTATGTACATGCATCTGCTCTCTCTTCCCACAGATGTATTAATGTTAATTTTCCATAGTACTCTGGTGAGAACCTTAGACATTTTTCTATGTCAGCAGGTTTGTGGGGACTTTTTACACAGACTTAATTTCCATAAACTTACAGTTGTAATTATTGCACATACAAATTTTACTAACAACAATCTGTGTTTACTGCTTTAGGAAACTCTTATCTTGTTAACTTTGTGGATTAATGACTGCCCATTTATAAGTAATCAATGTGTGGATGCAATTTGTCATCTACAATTTCTCAAAGAACTTAAAATTGGAACAGAAGGCATTAGCCCAAACTGAATTTTAAAGATAGTTTCTCATTGTTCAGACTTGATTGATTGATTAATGGTGTAAAACGCCCGAGCAGCATTATTTCAGCTATATTCAGACGATGAACATGAAATGGATGATAAAATGAACATGAAATGATGATGAATGAAAATGGGATGGGACACAAGGAAAAATAGGGGTAACGGATTTTAGATTGCCACTGGCAAATGGGAGGATGGATAGGGTCGGGCAATTCAGCCTCCTGTAGCGGGATCGAAATCCCTACTCATAGCGAATACTACAGCAGCGTTCTTTAACGTGCGAGGAACATGGCATTTTTCCCAACACGGTGCACTAATATGGTTTGCGGTCAGGTTTACCATATTATGGCCTGACAACCCCAGCTTGCCAGGGGTACCCCATTCAACCACCTGGGGCACACATCCCAGTCGGTCTTTAGGCAAACCGACCTGACACGCCGGTCAGGGTACTGGGCGCTATTTAGTCGACTTTTACGACAAGCTAGCGCGACTGCGGTCTATTCTTTTGGCCACCCGGATCCCGCACGGGGCTTCAGACTTGA
This sequence comes from Limnoperna fortunei, assembly GCA_944474755.1. Taxonomy (NCBI): domain Eukaryota; kingdom Metazoa; phylum Mollusca; class Bivalvia; order Mytilida; family Modiolidae; genus Limnoperna; species Limnoperna fortunei. Next base: position 57,576,600 of record OX104124.1, read on the forward strand.
AACATCTTGATACTGATGGGGTCGTTTTTATATAATTCCAACAGTTAGTTGCATCAGGTTAAAACATAGAATATTTAGATGTCTGTGGGTCTGCTATTTGCGATGATGAGCTGGTGGCATGTATTCATAACTTCAAAAAGATAAAAACACTACTTGTGATTGGCTGCTTTGTAACAAATTATGCAAAAGATATATTATTTGAAAACATTCCAGGATTAAATCTTTTTATTATACAAGGTTACTAAAATAAAGAGCCCAGCTGATGTTAATACTTTGTTGAACTGAAATTCCATTTCATTGTTGATAATTTTACAAATGTATACTGAAATTATGCAAATGGCAACTGGAATCTTAATTATCTAGTATATCTAGAGGTAAAATGGCATTATAAAAGAACAAAATTACAAAGAAAAGGCTACTAGAATGCTATCGAAAACACATCTAATAACATATACTACAAGCAAACAACAAACAAGCAACATGAACCTCTCTAAACAAAGTTGTGATATCAAATGTTCTGATGGTTCATATCAAAGTAGTTTAACACTTGTGCTGTTCTTATGTTGCAAGTTAACAGTTCGTCAGTAGGTTCTAATTGACCTTTACTAAATGATTTACATAACTGACCATTATAACATTTCCTGGCAGTGAATTTGTTCAATCACCCTTTTCTAAGTAATCTCTCAAATATCAGAATGGGCAAAACTTAAGTCTAATAAGAAAATTTTACTATGTTTAAAAAATTATTTCACAAATATAGTTTTGGTTGTCAGAATGATAGAAACAGGTGTTTGTGAAGTTTTTTACAAAAATTTAATACTCAACGGAAATCAATAATTTTTTAGTCATTTCACATTCAAAATGTTTTTTCATCACATAAATATCAATTTAAACAGATTTATTTAGAATGAGAAAAATTTGCAATGTGAAAGTTAAGAACTACTTTAGTGCAATAAAGTACTACTTTTGACTACAGCATCAGTTGGTTCATAATTAAGTGAAGGTCAACCTTGAAGAAATGGATTTGATACATGGCACCATGTATGTTACCATATGTGAGAAATTTTGTGTCAATTTTGGAGTGAATATTTTTGAAGAAAGAAACAATATAATGTTTAGTAATCTGAATCGGTAGAAATTTAAAAATAATTTAAAGCAAACAAGACAACTGTTTTAGCTAAGTGATAAAATGGCATCCAAAATATCAATATTTAAACAAGAAATGGTACCTCCCCTTCCTTTGTTTTTGTTTATTAAAATAGACAAGATCCACAGTTGTAAAAATCCTGCACTGAAACATACTAAACTGAATTAATTTATTTGAAAATAATATTTATTTACTGAGATAACTACAAAATAAGTAAGAATTGTTATATTGACAAAACTGAATCCTTTTCTAAGTATAAAATCTAGAAACAGCAGTTCCAGTTAAAAATAATATCTATTAATGAGCTCAAACTTTACTAGTGAACCACATTATAAGGCAATACAATATGCTATCTAAAATCAAAATAATGATTCCTTTCACAAAAATTGCATTTAGACAAGTTCATTTTCAGTCGTAGTTCCCTCAAACATTTCAGTTTTAACTCTAAAATTGTCCAGGCAGGACAAAATATGAAATTCTTATATGATATGAGAATGTTCATGATTGAGCCCTTTGATAACACATGAGTAGACAAAATATTAATGTAACAAAGAGAACATTGCTTTGGTGAATATATGTACAGATTATCTAGTTCTTCTTTCTTTTATACATTAGTTAAATAGAAGTTTGCGTTAAAACAAACTGTAATAGAAAAAATTGAAGAATGTGTCCATGGGACACGGATGCCCCCGCTAAAGTAACTCCCAAACAGGAAGTAGTTGTCCAACAGGTCTGAAAGTCGCTTAGGACGTACAACTTGTGATACTGAACCATCCTGCCAAATTTCAAATTGTTCTAATGTACGGTTTCTGAGAAAAGCTTGACGGAAATTTGCATACTGGTGTTAACACATTTTCATATCGGCCCAGTTGAAAACAGGAACTAGTTGTCCGACAGGTCTGAAAGTTGCTTAGGACGTACAACTTGTGATACTGAACCATCCTGCCAAATTTCAAATTGTTCTTGTGTACGGTTTCTGAGAAAAGCTTGACGGAAATTTTCATACTCGTGGTAACACATTTTCATATCGGTCCAGTCGCAACAGGAAGTAGTTGCCCGACAGGTCTGAAAGTCGCTTAGGACGTACAACTTGTGATACTGAACCACAATGCCGAATTTCAAATTGTTCTCATGTACGGTTTCTGAGAAAAGCTTGACGGAAATTTGTACATACAGACGGACGTATTTATGTACAAATGAAGTCCCAAACAGGAATAGTTGTCCAACAGGTCTGAAATTCGCTTAGGACGTACAACTTGTGATACTGAACCACTCTGCCAAATTTAAAATTGTTCTCATGTACAGTTTCTGAGAAAAGCTTGACGGAAATTTGTTTGGACATACGTACGTACGGACGGACGGACGGACGGACATGAGTAAAACTTAATGCCCCCCGACATGTCGTCGCAGGGGCATAAAAACATAACACATTAGGGGCCTCAGTGGCCGAGGGGTTAAGGTAGTCAGTCATATTCTATTGATCATGTGGTCTGTCAACACTAAGGCTGCGGGTTCAAGTCGCACTGCGGAATTTGAAGCACTCCTACATCCAATATCTAACTAAAATAAACAATTTCTATTTTGGTACCACTTATCCCCATTCAGCTTAACCTTCACTAAATGATTTGCTTCATGCAGCTTGAAAGATGGGTAAAATAAAATACCATTGACTTTTCAATGTAAATGCAAAACAAAAAATAGTTAAGCTAACTGCATTTTACAACTCCTTAAATAAAATTTACCCAACTGGTTATGTTGGACCTTTGTGATGATCAATTTATAACCAAAAAAAAAAATAACTAATTGTAAAATTTCAGTCACTTTTTTCAATAAATGTTTATTTAGAAACTGTGCTGTGAGATGGATTTTGCCATATAACCATAACCAAAAATGGGTCTTACTACTGATAAATGACCTATCTGCTATATTACAAACAAGATGATTTTAATTTAAAAATTATACATTTTCCTCACTTGTGCAGCAATATTTCAGCCTCTCTTGCATAGGTGTATATATTTGATCAGGTATGCATGAGCTTTCAATGAGTATATTGATTTATGCAAATGTCACTAATTTCTTAGGAATAGACTTACAAGCCAAGGTTACAAGAAAAAACATCTCGTCCATGCCTTTAATAAGTTTTACTACAAATACCATTCCTGTTGATGAATATTCTACTATATGTGAAGATGTGATTGCAGAAAGTTTTCCCAATTTTTGAATTTAGTATAAAGTAATTGTACTGCTGTGATCATTTGACAGTATGCTTGCTATTATATGTTACTAATTAAATAGTTTAACTTTGAAATGAATAAAAGCATGAGTTCATTGAAAAGAAAATACATAAAAAACAGTTAAGAATGTTGAAGTGCATTCCAGTTTGTGTATTCCCAGATTGCAGCGTCCAATTAGCCGATTCCCTATTATTCAATCAATTAAGAACAATCTGTACACAAATAAATATCGAGAATTATGTGTTTTTATGAAAATTATGTAAATTAAATATATTAATTAAATAATTCTTATTAATTTAATTGACATAAAAAGAATTTGTTACTTAGAAATTTTGAGCTTAGGATGTTATTTGTTTTAAATCAATATAAACTGATAATTTTCATTTGAGAAAAAATTATGGATGCTTAGAAAAATTAAGCAAATTAATAACCAATACTATTAGTGATCTTTTACAATTATAAATTATCAGCTTGTGTGGTTATTTGTTCTGAATTCGTATGAAAAGATAATAATTAGTTACTGGGAAAAATTAAATATACAAAAAGAAAATTTCAAGAAGAATTGCATTTAAGTTACTGAACTTAATCAACCAATTTAACATCTTTCCCATCAATATCATAAACCTACAATCATTCATATGCCTGGGAGATTGTTTTTAAATGGTCAAATATCAAGGAATCAGCACACTGGGAATCAAAATATTGGACAAAATTCTGGGAATCAGCAAACTGGTACTAAACCAAAATTTTGTACTGCTTGCATACTACACATCATTGATTATCTCTAATTTGGAATTGTCAGTTTGAAAAATATACATGTAATTGCCTTTCTATGTAAAATGTATTACATGTAATATGAAATATTACATGTAAGTGTTTTTATTGGTCAACAAAATTTGGTTTGGGAATTACATGTAATGTTTACCTTTAAATATATGTTTAACTAAATGTAATGTATTCCAAGTTTTCATACATTTCACATCTAATGAGTACATATAAAGTTAAAACTGTCAGTTGAATGTTTTGGTAAATATCTCATAAAAAATTGATAAATATAATGTATATAAAATAGTTGGTTGTTCTGTTTGTTTCAATTATCTTAAATAATTATATTATATTTATATTATAATTATATTATTTTAATAGTCTATTCAGTTACAAATTTTTATAAATCTAATTAGAACCAGGGTGATGGGATGTTCAACTCATCAGATAAGGTTACAGATTCAAGTCAGACAAGACCTTTGAAATGTTAAGGAAATATAAAAATACAACAAAAATTAAATAGTACTTTAAGCATCAAAATAAAACACAATGGAAGTAAAATTTACATTTTGTTAAACAAAGAATTGTCACCATCTTTAATGACTTACAGAGAAATGGAGTAACACACAAAATGTATTCAGAAATAAAAAAATGTCTTGTTAAAGAAAATATTATAGTTAATAGAGGTTTTGTAAGATGCATAGTGATTAAATTTATGTCAACTGGGTCGATAAAGAGAATAAATGGAGGTGGGTGACCAAACAGACTGTCATCCTAGTTGAAGCATTTTGTTTCAGGATTAATATTGGTCATACACCAATGTTTTTTGTATTTATTTCTGTAATGCAACTTCTGAGCTGTGTTAATTAGAGTGAATAAATATGCTGGGTGTTTTCCTTTTTCAAAAACAATTGAAGGTCTCTAAACATGCTAAACTGCAACCGAGTTTGTACCTGCATAATATCAAGTAAGACTGTCAAGAAATTAAAACAACTTGATTTCAAATCTTTAGTTTTGCTTACTAATTATTTCAGATAATCAAATGACATCTAAATAGAAAATTCTTAACCAACTCCCAAATTTTTGCCATTAGATGTATAATGTCATTATAGAAAGTTTGACTTTATCATTCTCAGAATGAAAATCACGCAATGCAGGGGGATATTGGTGGGGTGGGGCTTAAATAAAAAATAATAATAAATATTGGTGACTTCCACAGCAGACCATAATTTTAGATTTCTGGCCAGAATCATCTATCTAGACAAAATGTTACATTCCCAGGAGCTGTATACTTAATTAAGTATAATGAACTCTTTTTCTTTTTGAAATCAATTTAAAATGTAACATCACCTAGTAAATATAAAAGATTGTATGAAGTCTGCAATGACCTTTTGTTCATATCCCTTTTTTGGTCTAGAAAATCATGGAAAAATGCTTATATGAATGTACAATCCATGCACCGTCAAAAAAATTTTGTGATACAGATGTCCAGTTCAAAAGGCTTTGTAGTTTATGTTTCTTGAAATACCAATCATATTGAATGTTTTATTTATTTCTTGGGCTAATCAAAAATTATATAGTGCAATGTCATCTTGTTTGTTATCATTGTTGAAATTAATACTCAGGTCTAAACAGTTAAATTAATAGCTTTTATAACAAAACCTATTTGTCAGCCTTCACTAATCGACAAAGACAAATAAACAAGAAGATCACAAATTATATTTTAATATTTGTATGACTGCAATCAAAACAATGATAATCAACAACTTTGTGTGCAATATAGATTTGCATATTTATGCAAACAGGTGAACATCTGTTTATTTTTGTACTCATTTTAATCAATTGAACTTGAAGAAGTTCAAACATACATTTTTGTGCACTAAAATCATTTTTAAGAATTTATATGTTACTCAGGTAAAAGTATTAATTTCTTTTCTTAGATTATTCACATTTATCATTTTCATTTTGGTCCCATTTTCTCTATTAAAGTTGCACACAACTTTATAAACATCATACAGCTGTTAAAGATATAAACATTATTTTCTACTGCTATTACAGGGTACACCTCATCTTTTCTAATGATTCATTAACCAGTGGTTACTGAAAGCTTTATTATAAAACCACTTCCATAAAACTGATAAGAATGTAGATAGCCATAAAATATTTCTACTGTTCACATGTAATACTGCCTTATCTTACTTTAAACTTTACATGTAATGAATGGTAAAATTACATGTGTTTTTAAATGATTTATTACTAAAGGTCACTTAAAAAATTACATGGAGTCTGGTGTTGCAAATGTAATGATTTGTACTGTATATGTACTTACCTTTGACTGAGTTACTCTGATTTTGTCTGTGACAAGTCCTTCTCCTGTTACAACATTAGCTGCACTGTTGTTTTGACCTGTATGTACTTACCTTTGACTGAGTTACTCTGATTTTGTCTGTGAAAAGTATTTCTCCTGTTACAGCATTAGCTGTACTGTTGTTTTTGACCTATATGTACTTACCTTTGACTGAGTTACTCTGATTTTGTCTGTGACAAGTATTTCTCCTGTTACAGCATTAGCTGTACTGTTGTTTTTGACCTGTATGTACTTACCTTTGACTGAGTTACTCTGATTTTGTCTGTGACAAGTCCTTCTCCTGTTACAGCTATTTTTGACCTATATGTACTTACCTTTGACTGAGTTACTCTGATTTTGTCTGTGACAAGACCTTCTCCTGTTACAGCATTAGCTGTACTGTTGTTTTTGACCTATATGTACTTACCTTTGACTGAGTTACTCTGATTTTGTCTGTGACAAGTCCTTCTCCTGTTACAGCATTAGCTGTACTGTTGTTTTTGACCTACAGACGTGACGTGTTTTTTATATTGCCCACTATATACCGTGGTCGTGGTTTTTTCATTAAGAAATTCACCACCATACACCACGGTGGTATTCTGCGGTACATCGTGTTATGTCCACTACATATCGTGACCCACCGTGTTGACCACGGTGGATTTTCAATTTCCTTTCATGCTTACACAGTGAAAAAATTAAAATGTTGCTATTTAATTTAGATATTTGTGTTAAAATATGCCGTTTTAATACGTTTGTTTGACAACAAAATTAATCTGCGTTTATCTATTCATTATACAGAATACCTTAAAGTTTATTGTCACTGATTTGATTGACAATTATTCCCTTAACGTGTTCTTAAAGGTTAGAACACCGCATTTTGCCCTTAAAATTGTCAAAATCTTTGCTATTCTATCGTCAAAATTTCCCTGTCAGCGCCTCTGATTAATGTTCCAACCGTTTGAACTTTTACCGGATGTAAATTGTGTCACACCTTAAATCGATCGATTATCTAAGTATTGTCCAGTCATCATTTTTTCAAGCACGTGCTCTCAAACATTTCAATAAACTTGTGTATTGTATAATTTTATAATTAACAGGTGAACACGCGGCTTCACATTTTTAACGGTAAAGAATACACAATAAATACGAGACTTGTAAAGAAATACACAATAAATGTGAGACTTGTAAAGAAATTCGTTTTAAAAACGTCAAAATCAATATACGACTTAAAATGCTACATTTTCAAATTTTCTGAATTATTACTTAATATAAATGTCGCAGAATATATTGTTCCACGAATGATTTTATACTCGATTCGTCGGTGTTGAACCACGTGTGTTAAAAAAATACAATCCTGATATAGAATCAACCATAATAGTCGTTTCAGTGTTAAAAGCCTGACACATCATCAACTTTTGTTGTAGAAAAGACTTAAGTAGCATCCTTATAATTTCTATAATGTTACGACAAGACCCTATGTCCGCAAACAGACATTCGTATCGGCGCGCAAAAAAAAACAACAACAACAAAAAACAAAAAAGAACAAAAGAAAACAAACTTACATACTGTTGAGTAAATTCGGGCAATTATTTTATATTGATATGAGTGTGGACAAATCAGTTCTTTCGTCTTCAAAAATAATTTTATTCCGATTTGTTTTGTTCATGTTATAACAGACGTAAGTAACTATGCATATTTTATTGTTTGATCAATGTACCACAATACAACAAACTATTAAGAATAAGTATTTGTATTTAGAGAACTAAGGCAAGTCTAAAAGGGGTCTGATCTCGAGAATATTTATCCCAATAAATACTATGTCATGCAAAAACACCGAAACTGCGAGTTAATTTTAACGGGAACTTTATACAAATAACACGTCTGCCTCCATTTGAAAAATTGTCAGTTTTGTATATTTAGCTCAGAAGCACATCACTACTTTTTTTATATAAACCTGTTATATTAATTGTTATAGTTTAAAACGCCATTGTCCAAAGTAAATGTGTATTTAGAATTGTGCGTACGTAAGACTTCATTCAACCTTGTGAAACAGGCGCCTGTGCCATATCGTAGTTAAACTATATTTTATGTGGCGATTCTCGTTTATAAACTTTTCACATATTTATTATTCTTGCTGCATGTTGGCTTCAATTTAGTAATTTATTTGTTGAATCCCATCCTGTTAACGAATTTTATATAACTATACGTGATGTAAACTTTTGTCCGCGTTTGTTAAAACAACTCTGGTTTTAAATACCAAATAAAGAAAAAGATCGCCGCTCAACTACCCGTTTTCTGTCGAAAAGGATTTATAATTATTAAAGAGAGTTCGCGTACAACTTCAGGACCATTCGTTATACGTTGTAATACACAAAAACGTAATGTGACAATTCAAATCCAAATAATTTACCGAACTTGTTCAGGGTAATATTTAATGCATAACACATGCATCCGGTTGAACAAATATTCGATCTTCAAGTCTACCGGCACATTAAATCATTATTGATTATCAACAAATAAAATGCATGTACAAATTATTCTTAAGCACTGTTTTAAAATGTTTTCTTTTCATTCGGGTAACGATGTTTAAACCCGCAATCAATTAAATGACAACGTTTATGTTGTCATGTACCACCGCGGAGATATCGTGGCCGGACCCCTGTGGCGACATGCCATGGTAGACTGAACTCCCTCATATGCATCCACCGTGGTAAGATTACCTGAGAAGATTCTTAACCACGATAGTAGGCGTGGATATACCATGGTGGGTGATAGAGAAAAGGATTAACTTCCATGGTGGGTTAGTGTTTTTTATAAAAAACACGTTGTCCCCTCTGTATATGTACTTACCTTTGACTGAGTTACTCTGATTTTGTCTGTGACAAGTATTTCTCCTGTTACAGCATTAGCTGTACCATTGTTTTTGACCTATATGTACTTACCTTTGACTGAGTTACTCTGATTTTGTCTGTGACAAGTATTTCTCCTGTTACAGCATAAGCTGTACCATTGTTTTTGACCTATATGTACTCACCTTTGACTGAGTTACTCTGATTTTGTCTGTGACAAGTATTTCTCCTGTTACAGCATTAGCTGTACTGTTGTTTTTGACCTATATGTACTTACCTTTGACTGAGTTAATCTGATTTTGTCTGTGACAAGTATTTCTCCTGTTACAGCATTAGCTGTACTGTTGTTTTTGACCTGTATGTACTTACCTTTGACTGAGTTACTCTGATTTTGTCTGTGACAAGACCTTCTCCTGTTACAGCATTAGCTGTACTGTTGTTTTTGACCTATATGTACTTACCTTTGACTGAGTTACTCTGATTTTGTCTGTGACAAGTATTTCTCCTGTTACAGCATTATCTGTACTGTTATTTTTGACCTATATGTACTTACCTTTGACTGAGTTATTCTGATTTGTCTGTGACAAGTTCGTCTCCTGTTACAGCATTAGCTGTACTGTTGTTTTTGACCTATATGTACTTACCTTTGACTGAGTTACTCTGATTTTGTCTGTGACAAGACCTTCTCCTGTTACAGCATTAGCTGTACTGTTGTTTTTGACCTATATGTACTTACCTTTGACTGAGTTACTCTGATTTTGTCTGTGACAAGACCTTCTCCTGTTACAGCATTAGCTGTACTGTTGTTTTTGACCTATATGTACTTACCTTTGACTGAGTAACTCTGATTTTGTCTGTGAAAAGTATTTCTCCTGTTACAGCATTAGCTGTACCATTGTTTTTGACCTATATGTACTTACCTTTGACTGAGTTACTCTGACAAGTATTTCTCCTGTTACAGCATTAGCTGTACCATTGTTTTTGACCTATATGTACTTACCTTTGACTGAGTTACTCTGATTTTGTCTGTGACAAGTATTTCTCCTGTTACAGCATTAGCTGTACTGTTGTTTTTGACCTATATGTACTTACCTTTGACTGAGTAAATCTGATTTTGTCTGTGACAAGTATTTCTCCTGTTACAGCATTGGCTGTACTGTTGTTTTTGACCTGTATGTACTTACCTTTGACTGAGTTACTCTGATTTTGTCTGTGACAAGTATTTCTCCTGTTACAGCATTAGCTGTACTGTTGTTTTTGACCTATATGTACTTACCTTTGACTGAGTTACTCTGATTTTGTCTGTGACAAGACCTTCTCCTGTTATAGCATTAGCTGTACTGTTGTTTTTGACCTATATGTACTTACCTTTGACTGAGTAACTCGGTTTTTGTCTTTGACAAGTCCTTCTCCTGTTACAGCTGTTTTTGACCTATATGTACTTACCTTTGACTGAGTTACTCTGATTTTGTCTGTGACAAGTCCTTCTCCTGTTACAGCATTAGCTGTACTGTTGTTTTTGACCTATATGTACTTACCTTTGACTGAGTTACTCTGATTTTGTCTGTGACAAGTATTTCTCCTGTTACAGCATTAGCTGTACTGTTGTTTTTGACCTGTATGTACTTACCTTTGACTGAGTTACTCTGATTTTGTCTGTGACAAGACCTTCTCCTGTTATAGAATTAGCTGTACTGTTGTTTTTGACCTGTATGTACTTACCTTTGACTGAGTTACTCTGATTTTATCTGTGACTAGACCTTCTCCTGTTATAGCATTAGCTGTACTGTTGTTTTTGACCTGTATGTACTTACCTTTGACTGAGTTACTCTGATTTTGTCTGTGACAAGTATTTCTCCTGTTACAGCATTAGCTGTACTGTTGTTTTTGACCTATATGTACTTACCTTCGACTGAGTTACTCTGATTTTGTCTGTGACAAGTCCTTCTCCTGTTACATTAAATTCACTTGTAGTATTCTTTGGTAACTGCAAATCAGACAAATACAGTATTGATAAATTTCCATCAGGTTCCAATGTCACTTAAAATTGGAAAGACAGCATGGCATTTTATTGTTCATCTTAGAAGAGAAAGGTATTGTGTTGCTGTTTCTCAAAGGGAAATAATCATGTTGACACACAGGTTGACAATAGCCTTACTTTACAAGTATTTCATGATGCAGGTCTGGGCTTTCAACATGGCTCCAAGATTCCTTCCCAATAAAAATGATCTGCCAAGATATATCTGAAATTGCTCAAAGGGGCGTTAAAATGTCAACAAACAAGCCGAACAAAAAAGGAAAAAATATTAAGTTATTTTAAATATGTAAGAACGCAAATAAAACATTGCAAACTAGTAACAATGTATGAAAAGAAAAATGAGTTGCGGTACTTGTCACTTACATCTGATATTTCATTTCCGAATCGGTCTTTAACTTTGACCTGGATGTCCGTCTGTAATACTTCTCCAATCCTGACCGTATTAGATCCTTCACATTTACATTTGATCTGGTTTGGTTCGGCTGGTTTACCGCTGACAATAAAGTTAAAGTCTACGCCGGAACCGTCTTGTACGGAAACCTGGCAATACTTAACATCCGTTGTAATTGCTGGTACTTTGATATCGGGCAGTAAACCTTGTATTATTTTGTCTTTTGAGGTCTTTGGTGTCCAATTTACCTGAAAACGAATATCTCCTTATAAACATCATAGAAACTTTGTAGATTCATGAGCCAGGTGGTATGTTTTAATGAGGATTGTTTAAACTTGTTGTCTATTAATTTAAATTTTTACATTAATAGAATTTTGCATGTTTTTGATTGGTCTTAAAACTATGTCAGGTGATTTTAAATCGGAACAGTACTTATTGCATGGAAATCTGCTACTTTTTGTCTGCTGCAAAGTTCTGCCTCAAAAGTGGTCAAGCAAATTGATCACAAGGGCTGTCAACACTGAGGCTGCAGGTTTGAATCTTTCTGTGGTTAGTGTGTGCTTGACTTCAACCTTAAATGACTAGATTGTCCATTTTCCTTATGAAGGTTGAGGGTTTTCACTGGGTATACTGGCTTTCTCCTCCATAATAAACCAGACATCATGCACGATATAGCTGGAAAAACACTGCAAGAGGCATTAAACACTATTTGAATTAACAAAGAAGCAAATGAAACCAGAGGCTCCTTGGAGCCAGTCACTCTGCAAATAGCATTAGCGATCACTGATACTTACACTTAATTTTCCCCCATTTGTTTTTTGTAAAAATCTCTAAAAAATTTTTTGCAGAATGGTGACCTTGACCTTCGATGGAATTATTCCAGCATCAATAGGCTTCTTACCCACCTGATATGTAATCATATCCTAAAGTTTCATTTAAATCAAACACACTTTTTCAAAGTTATTGTCCTGAAACTTTTTTTTTGTAAAAAACATTTGTTTGGCAACTGTGACCTTAAAATTTGACACAGTTCTCCAAGAATCTATAGGCTCTTGATCCACTTTATATGAAACTATATCCCAAAGTTTCATTGTAATCAAATTCAAATTGGCTGAGTTATTGTCCCAAACATCTTGTTGACTGGGATCTTAACGTTTGACCGATTTCCTCAAGCATCAATAGGCTTCCTACCCACCTGGTATGTAACAACAACCCATAATTTAAATAAGATGTAAGCTTATCATCCGGAAACCAAATTTGGACAGAAATGAGGACCACTATATGCCCCCGACTCTCATCAAGCAGGGGTATACAATTTTTAAGGACAATAAACCTTTTAAAGAGTCATCACAAATTTTTTATAGCGTTAAGTTACTGAGCAAAAACTTAAAATTTGATGGTCAGTGTAATTAAAGGACAATAACTAATTATAAGGAGTGGTCAAACATTTTGGACCAGCAAAGTGATTTTAAGGATTGTCTGGCTGATCATTTCTGGACAATATTAACCATTATTTTAAAAAAAAAAATGGCCAGGGTGTTTCAGAGAATAAGATTTTCAACAAAGTTAATGACCATGGATGACAGACAACAGACACCAAGTGATGACAGAGGGCTAACATGGATCTTTGGTCAACATGTCACCTAAAACTGAGCTGAAAACTACCTACTTTAATTTTTGCCGCAATTCCATCATCAATTTCCACTTTCCTACCAGCTTCATCAGTCAGTGTAAAACCTGTTTAAAATAATACAGAAATTTTGTAAGATCATATCAGAGACTGAGAGAGATACTATGGTCGCTGGCGAGGGAATCATATCAGAGAGATACTATGGTCGCTAGCGAGGGGATCATATCAGAGAGATTACTATGGTCGCTAGCGAGGGGATCATATCAGAGAGATAATATGGTCGCTGGCGAGGGGATCATATCAGAGAGATACTACAGTTGCTAGCGAGGGGATCATATCAGAGAGATACTATGGTCACTGGCGAGGGGATCATATCAGAGAGATACTATGGTCGCTGGCGAGGGGATCATATCAGAGAGATACTATGGTCGCTAGCGAGGGGATCATATCAGAGAGATACTACAGTCGCTAGCGAGGGGGTCATATCAGAAAGATACTACGGTCGCAATCGAGGGGATCATATCAGAGAAATACTATGGTCGCTGGCAAGGGGATCATATCAGAGAGATACTATGGTCGCTGGCGAGGGGATCATATCAGAGAGATACTATGGTCGCTGGTGAGGGGATCATATCAGAGAGATACTACAGTCGCTAGCGAGGGGGTCATATCAGAGCGATATTAGGGTCGCAAGCAAGGGGATCATATCAGTGAGATACTACGGTCGCTGGCAAGGGGATCATATCAGAGAGATACTACGGTCGCTGGCAAGGGGATCATATCAGAGAGATACTATGGTCGCTGGCAAGGGGATCATATCAGAGAGATACTACGGTCGCTGGCAAGGGGATCATATCAGAGAGATACTATGGTCGCTAGCGAGGGATCATATCAGAGAGATACTATGGTCGCTAGCGAGGGGATCATATCGGAGAGATACTACGGTCGCTGACGAGGGGATCATATCAGAGAGATACAATGGTCTCTGGCGAGGGGATCATATCAGAGAGATACTATGGTCGCTGGCGAGGGGATCATATCAGAGAGATACTATGGTCGCTGGCGAGGGGATCATATCAGAGAGATACTATGGTCGCTGGCGAGGGGATCATATCAGAGAGATACTACAGTCGCTAGCGAGAGGGTCATATCAGAGAGATACTAGGGTCGCTGGCGAGGGGATCATATCAGAGAGATACTATGGTCTCTGGCGAGGGGATCATATCAGAGAGATACTATGGTCGCTAGCGAGGGGATAATATCAGAGAGATTACTATGGTCGCTAGCGAGGGGATCATATCAGAGAGATACTATGGTCGCTAGCGAGGGGATCATATCAGAGAGATACTATGGTCGCTGGCGAGGGGATCATATCAGAGAGATACTATGGTCGCTGGCGAGGGGATCATATCGGAGAGATACTATGGTCGCTGGCGAGGGGATCATATCAGAGAGATTACTATGGTCGCTAGCGAGGGGATCATATCAGAGAGATATTATGGTCGCTGGCGAGATCATATCAGAGAGATACTACAGTTGCTAGCGAGGGGATCATATCAGAGAGATACTACAGTTGCTAGCGAGGGGATCATATCAGAGAGATACTATGGTCGCTGGCGAGGGGATCATATCAGAGAGATACTATGGTCGCTGGCGAGGGGATCATATCAGAGAGATACCACAGTCGCTAGCGAGGGGGTCATATCAGAGAGATACTAGGGTCGCTGGCGAGGGGATCATATCAGAGAGATACTATGGTCTCTGGCGAGGGGATCATATCAGAGAGATACTATGGTCGCTAGCGAGGGGATAATATCAGAGAGATTACTATGGTCGCTAGCGAGGGGATCATATCAGAGAGATACTATGGTCGCTAGCGAAGGGATCATATCAGAGAGATACTATGGTCGCTGGTGAGGGGATCATATCAGAGAGATACTACAGCTGCTAGCGAGGGGATCATATCGGAGAAAGTCTACGGTAGCTGGCTTGGTGATTGTATCAGAGGAATACTACTGTAGCTGGCAAAAGGATCATTTTAGAGAGATACTACGGTCGCTAGCGAGGGGATCATATCAGAGAGATACTATGGTCGCTGGCAAGGGGATCATATCAGAGAGATACTATGGTCACTGGCAAGTAGATCATATCAGAGAGATACTATGGTCACTGGCAAGTAGATCATATCAGAGAGATACTACTGTCGCTGGCAAGGGGAGCATATTAGAGAGATACTACAGTCGCTAGAGAGGGAATCATATCTGAGGGAACCTACGATAGCTGGCTTGATGATTGTATCAGAGGGATACTACTGTAACTGATGAGGGGATCGTATTAGAGGGATACTTTGGTTGCTTTCAAGAGGATCTTTTCAGGGATACTAGTCACTGGCGAGGGGATCATATCAGAGGGATACTATGGTCACTGGCGAGGGGATTGTATCTGAGGTATACTACTGTATAGCACTGTATCTTATTGATAATGTTTGATAAAGGGCATTAAGGAACTGTCTGAGGACAATAGGTCACGTGACCCTTAAGAATTACACTGTCTGATGGCAATAGGTCACGTGACCCTTTAGAATTACACTGTCTGATGGCAATAGGTCACGTGACCCTTTAGAATTACACCGTCTGATGGCAATAGGTCACGTGACCCTTTAGAATTACACTGTCTGAAGGCAATAGGTCACGTGACCCTTTAGAATTACACTGTCTGATGGCAATAGGTCACGTGACCCTTTAGAATTACACTGTCTGATGGCAATAGGTCACGTGACCCTTTAGAATTACACTGTCTGATGGCAATAGGTCACGTGACCCTTTAGAATTACACCGTCTGATGGCAATAGGTCACGTGACCCTTTAGAATTACACTGTCTGATGGCAATAGGTCACGTGACCCTTTAGAATTACACTGTCTGAAGGCAATAGGTCACGTGACCCTTTAGAATTACACTGTCTGATGGCAATAGGTCACGTGACCTTTTAGAATTACACTGTCTGATGGCAATAGGTCACGTGACCCTTTAGAATTACACTGTCTGAAGGCAATAGGTCACGTGACCCTTTAGAATTACACTGTCTGATGGCAATAGGTCACGTGACCCTTTAGAATTACACTGTCTGAAGGCAATAGGTCACGTGACCCTTTAGAATTACACTGTCTGATGGCAATAGGTCACGTGACCCTTTAGAATTACACTGTCTGATGGCAATAGGTCACGTGACCCTTTAGAATTACACTGTCTGATGGCAATAGGTCACGTGACCCTTTAGAATTACACCAGTGCCTTTAGGATTATTGCATTAAAATGTTTATGTTTGGGTAGGATATAATCTGTTCCCAGACATTGTTGGTGACTAGACAAAACCATAAATAATATCTTTGGCTGAGGGTCTTTTTTTAAAATTTTGTTCCTATCCACCCTGCTAGTATTCAATGATCAAGTCCTACATGGAATTGAATGTTGCCGATCATGATTTTCTATTTCACAAAATACACAATAATGTGTATTAAAATTGTAGGTGGAGCTGACCCTGACAATAAACCTCTCTGAAGTCCGAAGTCCACTTGATATTTGGTTATTAACTTTGCCCTTATCTACCTGTCATATCTATACATTTTCCATCCTATATTTTATCACAGCCTTAGTTCTATACATACTGAGTCCTTGTATTGTTTGTCCGGCTACAGCTGTAATTGTCTCCCCTTCCTTCATCTGGACCAACTTCCCATCCTCCTGCTGATAGACTTCAACACTGGACACTCTTCCACTTGGAAGAACTCTGACTTTTCTTTCAACGGCTTTCACTTCTTTTGAACCCTGTGAAATAAAACCTACTAAAATTACTACAGAACCACTCTTAAAAGCCTTCCATGTTTTAACAACACCTATATACATACAACAATTGGGTGGGGATGGGGTGGCACGTTATATTATATAAAATTGTATTGGTGATTGGGACTTAATAAATTGAGGAGTCATATAGGTACATTTTATTTCAGATTGTGTTAGTAGTATATTTTGATAAATAAACAGCTGGGCCATGAGATCATGGTATGCCCATCTGAAGATATAAGGATAACAGCTGGGCCATGAGATCATGGTATGCCCATCTGAAGATTATAATAAGGATAACAGCTGGGCCATGAGATCATGGTATGCCCATCTGAAGATTATAATAAGGATAACAGCTGTGCCATGAGATCATGGTATGCCCATCTGAAGATATAAGGATAACAGCTGGGCCATGAGATCATGGTATGCCCATCTGAAGATATAAAGATAACAGCTGGGCCATGAGATCATGGTATGCCCATCTGAAGATATAAGGATAACAGCTGGGCCATGAGATCATGGTATGCCCATCTGAAGATATAAGGATAACAGCTGGGCAATGAGATCATGGTATGCCCATCTGAAGATATAAAGATAACAGCTGGGCCATGAGATCATGGTATGCCCATCTGAAGATATAAGGATAACAGCTGGGCCATGAGATCATGGTATGCCCATCTGAAGATATAAGGATAACAGCTGGGCAATGAGATCATGGTATGCCCATCTGAAGATATAAAGATAACAGCTGGGCCATAAGATCATGGTATGCCCATCTGAAGATATAAGGATAACAGCTGGGCCATGAGATCATGGTATGCCCATCTGAAGATATAAAGATAACAGCTGGGCCATGAGATCATGGTATGCCCATCTGAAGATATAAGGATAACAGCTGGGCCATGAGATCATGGTATGCCCATCTGAAGATTATAATAAGGATAACAGCTGGGCCATGAGATCATGGTATGCCCATCTGAAGATATAAGGATAACAGCTGGGCCATGAGATCATGGTATGCCCATCTGAAGATATAAGGATAGTCCTTGTTTCTTATTAATTGTATAATTCTATCTTAACTGATGAGACATAATCAAAATTATGATATCAACAATACCCTAACATTTCAAGATAATTGATGAAAGCTTTCGTGGTTACAGTCTGAAAACTAAACCTCACAACCTCCCTTTTAAAAACAGAAGTCCCATACTCTAAAAAAAATTTGGATTTTACCAAATATAATTGGAAAATTGCATCCATCAAAACAAACAATTTTCCAAACATAAAATAATACTGATGAAAGCATTTTGGAATTATAGTCTGAAAACTAAAAAATTCCCCATTGTTTTTTCAAACGAAGTCCCATAAAGTTTACAGACCATGAGGCTAATATAATTAACAACTATTTGCAGTTTAAAGAAAATCTGTAAAGGAATTCTAAACATACAGTGTGACATGTGCACAACCCAGGGATGGACCTCAGTATACCATAATATGTCTGTCATAGACTGGCATTTCAAAAGAAACCCCCAACCCACAACAATTTTTTAATCACGAGTTCATATTTCCATTCGATTGAAAAGTAACTTATGACAGTATTAACAATGATAAACCAAAATCAAAATTTAACAAAAAATTGTTGTCAATTAAGGCTGGAGTCAAGTTTTGTTTTCCAGAGTATTTTTCAGCAAAAACCTGGGAAAATCTGTCACAAGTCGCGCACAACTAGAAGACATTGTATAAAGTTAAAATGGCTGGGGAAGTCATTGTATGGATGGGTCGTGAATACAAGTTTGCTGTACTGAAAAATGAGTTACACAACCTACCTGTAGTTCAATCTTTGCTGTCAGTAGCAGAAAATCTTTTAACTTCTTAAGTGATATTGGTTCCCCCGTAAGTGTACCGCTGCCTACTGATGAACAATCTACCGTGTATGTCGGCAGACCACCAACTCCTGAAAACTACATAGAAATAAACAGTAAGTGAGGTTCAACCTAGTTTATCTTACACAAATTAATTATGTGGTTGTCAACACTGAGGTTGCAGGTTCAAGTATCTCTGTGGGCAGGGTGTGCTTAACTAATCTTAATTGACAACGATTGCCAGTTTTCCAACCGAAGATGGAGGGTTTTTCTCTCAGTATACAAGCTTCTTCCTCCTCATAAAATAACCAGACACACATTATAGCTAAAAAAGTGTTGTAAACAAACAATCTTCAAAATAAAACCAAGTTATTTTTTTTTCAACAAGTTCTAAAAAAAGATGTATGAGGTGAGTTAAGTAGTCTGATGATCATTCTGGTGAGGACTATTCCAATATACAGTAAATGAAAGGGTAGGATAGGATGGAAGATCAGCAATCGACCCATAAATAAAATACCTTATGGGTTTATGACTGACTCACAACCCATGTCATAAATTAACTCACTTCAGACATTATAATGTCATTTTATTTCTGATGTTTGGTTTTCAATCAAACAATTTCATGTCATGTCCTTCTAATTCTACAGTAAACCATCTTTATTGAATTTTTTAGATGGAACGGTTGGGGAATTTCCAGGGAGCAGTATTTAACCATATTCAGGACAAGAACAAGTAAATCATTTAGCAAATGAGATGGACTATTGGGGAAATTTTGACTGTCACTGTACGGAGTGTTGGCTACAATAAATCATTTAGCAAATGAGATGGACTATTGGGGAAATTTTGACTGTCACTGTACGGAGTGTTGGCTACAATAAATCATTTAGCAAATGAGATGGACTATTGGGGAAATTTTGACTGTCACTGTACGGAGTGTTGGCTACAATAAATCATTTAGCAAATGAGATGGACTATTGGGGAAATTTTGACTGTCACTGTACGGAGTGTTGGCTACAATAAATCATTCAGCAAATGAGATGGACTATTGGGGAAATTTTGACTGTTACTGTACGGAGTGTTGGCTACAATAAATCATTTAGCAAATGAGATGGACTATTGGGGAAATTTTGACTGTCACTGTACGGAGTGTTGGCTACGATAAATCATTTAGCAAATGAGATGGACTATTGGGGAAATTTTGACTGTTACTGTACGGAGTGTTGGCTACAATAAATCATTTAGCAAATGAGATGGACTATTGGGGAAATTTTGACTGTTACTGTACGGAGTGTTGGCTACAATAAATCATTTAGCAAATGAGATGGACTATTGGGGAAATTTTGACTGTTACTGTACGGAGTGTTGGCTACAATAAATCATTTAGCAAATGAGATGGACTATTGGGGAAATTTGACTGTCACTGTACGGAGTGTTGGCTACAATAAATCATTTAGCAAATGAGATGGACTATTGGGGAAATTTTGACTGTTACTGTACGGAGTGTTGGCTACAATAAATCATTTAGCAAATGAGATGGACTATTGGGGAAATTTTGACTGTCACTGTACGGAGTGTTGGCTACAATAAATCATTTAGCAAATGAGATGGACTATTGGGGAAATTTTGACTGTCACTGTACGGAGTGTTGGCTACAATAAATCATTTAGCAAATGAGATGGACTATTGGGGAAATTTTGACTGTCACTGTACGGAGTGTTGGCTACAATAAATCATTTAGCAAATGAGATGGACTATTGGGGAAATTTTGACTGTCACTGTACGGAGTGTTGGCTACAATAAATCATTTAGCAAATGAGATGGACTATTGGGGAAATTTTTTACTGTCACTGTACGGAGTGTTGGCTACAATAAATCATTTAGCAAATGAGATGGACTATTGGGGAAATTTTGACTGTCACTGTACGGAGTGTTGGCTACAATAAATCATTTAGCAAATGAGATGGACTATTGGGGAAATTTTGACTGTTACTGTACGGAGTGTTGGCTACAATAAATCATTTAGCAAATGAGATGGACTATTGGGGAAATTTTGACTGTTACTGTACGGAGTGTTGGCTACAATAAATCATTTAGCAAATGAGATGGACTATTGGGGAAATTTTGACTGTCACTGTACGGAGTGTTGGCTACAATAAATCATTTAGCAAATGAGATGGACTATTGGGGAAATTTTGACTGTTACTGTACGGAGTGTTGGCTACAATAAATCATTTAGCAAATGAGATGGACTATTGGGGAAATTTTGACTGTCACTGTACGGAGTGTTGGCTACAATAAATCATTTAGCAAATGAGATGGACTATTGGGGAAATTTTGACTGTCACTGTACGGAGTGTTGGCTACAATAAATCATTTAGCAAATGAGATGGACTATTGGGGAAATTTTGACTGTTACTGTACGGAGTGTTGGCTACAATAAATCATTTAGCAAATGAGATGGACTATTGGGGAAATTTTGACTGTCACTGTACGGAGTGTTGGCTACAATAAATCATTTAGCAAATGAGATGGACTATTGGGGAAATTTTGACTGTTACTGTACGGAGTGTTGGCTAAAAATAAATCATTTAGCAAATGAGATGGACTATTGGGGAAATTTTGACTGTTACTGTACGGAGTGTTGGCTACAATAAATCATTTAGCAAATGAGATGGACTATTGGGGAAATTTTGACTGTCACTGTACGGAGTGTTGGCTACAATAAATCATTTAGCAAATGAGATGGACTATTGGGGAAATTTTGACTGTCACTGTACGGAGTGTTGGCTACAATAAATCATTTAGCAAATGAGATGGACTATTGGGGAAATTTTGACTGTCACTGTACGGAGTGTTGGCTACAATAAATCATTTAGCAAATGAGATGGACTATTGGGGAAATTTTGACTGTCACTGTACGGAGTGTTGGCTACAATAAATCATTTAGCAAATGAGATGGACTATTGGGGAAATTTTGACTGTCACTGTACGGAGTGTTGGCTACAATAAATCATTTAGCAAATGAGATGGACTATTGGGGAAATTTTGACTGTTACTGTACGGAGTGTTGGCTACAATAAATCATTTAGCAAATGAGATGGACTATTGGGGAAATTTTGACTGTTACTGTACGGAGTGTTGGCTACAATAAATCATTTAGCAAATGAGATGGACTATTGGGGAAATTTTGACTGTTACTGTACGGAGTGTTGGCTAAAAATAAAAAAATGTAACCTTTTGTAATTGTTTCAATGAGTCTACTCTTTTTCAAAATCTAAAAGAAAAATGTCTTTATGGTACAAGGAGCAAATAGGCACTTTCCATACACTTTACTCATTATGGTCAGGCGTTCTGAATCAATACCTAGCAATTAACAAGGGCAAGATTGTTTTACGTAGCCAAATGTCCACCGACCGCTGCAGTATCAAATTGATTAAGAGGTGTAAGAAACTAAAATGGCAAAATTCTTGTTTGTGATAAGTTTAGTTACAGGACAAAATATAAAGTAATTCATTTAGAATTGTTTGGACGGGTATTAGGGAAAGAGCTAAGCAACTACATGATAAAGTTCATCAGACTGTGCAAACTTTAGTAGAGTTCTTGATAAAATTTACTTTCAATATTGTTCAATAAAGTCCCATCACTCCTAAAAGCATTTGGTGGAATATGCACATCTACACATCACAATGATTAATCCTATTAAATATCAAAGCAATCCATTGAACAGTTATAGAGATGCACCCACAAGATCTACCATTATATTATTTTGCTGAAATGGTCGGTTCCATAACTACAAAATTTGATGAATCAAAATGCTGGTAGACTATGCACATCTAAACATCATAACAATTAGTCCTTCTAAGCACCAAAACAATCTGTCAAACGGTTTCAGATGCACCCACAATATCTACCATTGTATTATATTGCTGAAATGGTTTTGTTTGTTTGTTTTTTTGTTGTTTAACACCAATTTCAGTTATATCATGTTAATTGGGGAAGCCGGAGTACCCAGTGAAAACCCGGGCCTTCAGTAGGAAAACTGGCAATCCTGGTCAATTAAGATTTGAGTAGAGTAACCTCTGCCCACAGTTAGACTCAAACCCCCAATCTCAGTGTAGACAACCACATGATTTATTTATCATATATATGTATACAAACTACATTAAACACTCGGCCACCGATGGCCACCTGAAATGGTCAGTTCCAGAACTCCTACAAAATTTGATGAATTAAAATGGTGATAGCTGCATCTGTCTGTATAGTTAAGTAGTGTTGAGAACAAACAATATAACATCATTAAAGATATTATACATGTTCATTACATTAATTATGCAGTCATTTTTAACACTGATTTAGAGACCTGCTATATTACTCATTAACCAAAATCCTTTCTTAAAGGTCATTATTTTTATATCCCTCTTTAGGGCATTTCATAATAAAGAACCAGAAAGAATTTTAAGCCCCTTTTAAGCTAATTTTGGTTCAACTGTTATCTTACCAACAACATGACCTATTTAAACAATAACCTTACAAGATTGTGGTTCGACTGTTATCTTACCAACAACATGACCTATTTAAACACTAACCTTACAAGATTGTGGTTCGACTGTTATCTTACCAACAACATGACCTATTTAAACACTAACCTTACAAGATTGTGGTTCGACTGTTATCTTACCAACAACATGACCTATTTAAACACTAACCTTACAAGATTGTGGTTCGACTGTTATCTTACCAACAACATGACCTATTTAAACACTAACCTTACAAGATTGTGGTTCGACTGTTATCTTACCAACAACATGACCTATTTAAACACTAACCTTACAAGATTGTGGTTCGACTGTTATCTTACCAACAACATGACCTATTTAAACACTAACCTTACAAGATTGTGGTTCGACTGTTATCTTACCAACAACATGACCTATTTAAACACTAACCTTACAAGATTGTGGTTCGACTGTTATCTTACCAACAACATGACCTATTTAAACACTAACCTTACAAGATTGTGGTTCGACTGTTATCTTACCAACAACATGACCTATTTAAACACTAACCTTACAAGATTGTGGTTCGACTGTTATCTTACCAACAACATGACCTATTTAAACACTAACCTTACAAGATTGTGGTTCGACTGTTATCTTACCAACAACATGACCTATTTAAACACTAACCTTACAAGATTGTGGTTCGACTGTTATCTTACCAACAACATGACCTATTTAAACACTAACCTTACAAGATTGTGGTTCGACTGTTATCTTACCAACAACATGACCTATTTAAACACTAACCTTACAAGATTGTGGTTCGACTGTTATCTTACCAACAACATGACCTATTTAAACACTAACCTTACAAGATTGTGGTTCGACTGTTATCTTACCAACAACATGACCTATTTAAACACTAACCATACAAGATTGTGGTTCGACTGTTATCTTACCAACAACATGACCTATTTAAACACTAACCTTACAAGATTGTGGTTCGACTGTTATCTTACCAACAACATGACCTATTTAAACACTAACCTTACAAGATTGTGGTTCGACTGTTATCTTACCAACAACATGACCTATTTAAACACTAACCTTACAAGATTGTGGTTCGACTGTTATCTTACCAACAACATGACCTATTTAAACACTAACCTTACAAGATTGTGGTTCGACTGTTATCTTACCAACAACATGACCTATTTAAACACTAACCTTACAAGATTGTGGTTCGACTGTTATCTTACCAACAACATGACCTATTTAAACACTAACCTTACAAGATTGTGGTTCGACTGTTATCTTACCAACAACATGACCTATTTAAACACTAACCTTACAAGATTGTGGTTCGACTGTTATCTTACCAACAACATGACCTATTTAAACACTAACCTTACAAGATTGTGGTTCGACTGTTATCTTACCAACAACATGACCTATTTAAACACTAACCTTACAAGATTGTGGTTCGACTGTTATCTTACCAACAACAAGACCTATTTAAACACTAACCTTACAAGATTGTGGTTCGACTGTTATCTTACCAACAACATGACCTATTTAAACACTAACCTTACAAGATTGTGGTTCGACTGTTATCTTACCAACAACATGACCTATTTAAACACTAACCTTACATGTACATATTAATTTTCCATCGTTTGTGATGTTGCCTGCTGAGTCGTGGATCTCTACTTCAAAGCTGACAGGATTTCCGTTTTCAATTTCTATTTCCTTGTCTTCTTTAACAACTAAGGCAGCTGGTAAACCTAATCAACAAAGCATATAAACATTTCAATTACATGTAACAGAGAAGATATATATACACATACATTAATTTCTATTAAAACCCCAAAAGTTAACATTAATTCCCCACAGGAAGCATGTAGAATTTATCACCTGACAAATATATGATTAAATTTCTCTTGTTAGGGCATCTTTATTTGTCTATTATGAAAAGTTTAATAGGTTCTTGCATATATTTGTGGGAAAACACGGTCGATCTTTAATTGAGTGATAGAAATTTGATGTCCTTTCGAAAGTGGAGCGCTTCTGAAGACACAAGATAAAAATGAGTGAAAGATCACATGGGCTTTCCCATGAAAGTACCTATTTCTTCTAGAAACCAACAACATTCACATTGCATTATCCTATAGCCTCTCAATTGTTTAATATCAGACATTGAATCAGAAATCTTGAAACAATGTTAAACAGGAACAATGTTCTTGTTTCATACATTTTCACTGGATGATGCAAGGAGTACAGTGTGATCTCATCAGTACCAAAATTGGCCATTTACAGAAGAATAAGTTTTCTAAAAATCAATATGCACAGTGGTGCAAAAGCAGTGTTGCCGTATTTTATTAACCAAAACTTTCCTTGTCTTCATTTTAAGATTTAACATAATTGGTTATTACAGGCATTACATGTAAACTGGAGACAAAGTGAGGAAGGGTTTCAGCAGGAAAAATGTAAGCTTTATCAACAAATTTTCAAAGTTGCATAAAATATAAATATGTGAATCCTCTAACAGTATTGAACCATTGTGTAAAATTTCAGATATGTACTTGATGTAGTTTTTGAGTTATGGTCTGGAAACCACTAATTCAAGAAATTTTCTAACGTTTTTCTGTCACTGTGACCTTGACCTTGAACGGATTTACCCCAAAATCAATAAGGTTCCTCCTCTTATGGTATGTAACAATATACCAAAGTTTCATTAAAATCGGTTGAGAACTTTTTGAGTTATGGTCCGAGAACCAATTGTTGACGCCCGCCCGCCCAGCCGCCCGCCATCATCATAACAATAGCCGAGTTCAACTTCGTTGTAACTCGGCTAAAAATCAGTGAGGTATATTGTATATTTAATTGAAGGACAAGTAAACATTGAATTAGGTCTGAATAAAAATTATGGATCACTTTTAAAAATTGGGACATTTTAGTTTTTTTTTCAATTTTTATATCAATCCATTACATGGGTCCAATAATCCACCATTTATTGAACTGTAAATCTAGTGCAATGCCTTCATGTAATTAAGTATATACCATGTACAATCTGGACTGTTCTTCACTATAACTGAAATGTCGTTACCTTACCTTGACCATGGGTGACCATACATGTCAACGTTACTAGATTACTCTTGCCTTACCTTACCTTGACCATGGGTGACCATACATGTCAACGTTACTAGATTACTCTTGCGTTACCTTACCTTGACCATGGGTGACCATACATGTCAACGTTACTAGATTACTCTTGCCTTACCTTACCTTGACCATGGGTGACCATACATGTCAACGTTACTAGATTACTCTTGCGTTACCTTACCTTGACCATGGGTGACCATACATGTCAACGTTACTAGATTACTCTTGCGTTACCTTACCTTGACCATGGGTGACCATACATGTCAACGTTACTAGATTACTCTTGCGTTACCTTACCTTGACCATGGGTGACCATACATGTCAACGTTACTAGATTACTCTTGCATTACCTTACCTTGACCATGGTTGACCATATATGTCAAGGTTACTAGATTACTCTTGCGTTACCTTACCTTGACCATGGGTGACCATACATGTCAACAATGTCGTTACATTACCTTGACCATGGGTGACCATATATGTCAACGATACTAGATTACTCTTGCGTTACCTTTCCTTGACCATGGGTGACCGTTCATGTCAACGATACTAGATTACTCTTGCGATTCCTTACCTTGACCATGGGTGACCATACATGCCAACGATATTAAATTACTCTTGATCCATTAGTCTTATCTCTAATTAAAGTAGTGTAATCAAGATGGATTAAAGACTGTTCAATAATATGTAATGTACCAAATCTAATACAAACTTCTCAGTGGGTAACAGTTCCTGTGTATTGTTGTATGAATCTATAAACAAATGCTTTGGAAGAAGTCCATAATAAATAATAGTTTTTGTATAATAACTAAAATATTAATAAATAAACAAACCAGGCAGTAATCTGATCTTCAGTGACTGTGCAGATTCTTCAAGTTCTTTGATCTTTATTGTCAAGTTAAAACTCTACAAGAGAAAATTACACATCAAATTTAAAGGATTCTTCAGGGTGTGTGGTAAGGTTTTAGGATTCTTCAGGGTGTGTGGTAAGGTTTTAGGATTCTTCAGGGTGTGTGGTAAGGTTTTAGGATTCTTCAGGGTGTGTGGTAAGGTTTTAGGATTCTTCAGGGTATGTGGTAAGGTTTTAGGATTCTTCAGGGTGTGTGGTAAGGTTTTAGGATTCTTCAGGGTGTGTGGTAAGGTTTTAGGATTCTTCAGGGTGTGTGGTAAGGTTTTAGGATTCTTCAGGGTGTGTGGTAAGGTTTTATTGTCTGATCACAGAGTAATAACACACTTTAAATGCAAGAACTGTTTTGAGGAGTTTTAATACTACTTTCAGCAAAACCCTTGCATCCATTTTTATTGTTAGAAGAAGCCATATTACCATGTAAGAATCTGGAAAGCAAAAAGATGTAATTTCTTGGATTTCTGACTGGAAAAGAAAAAAAGAACTTTCCATCCAATAAAGATTTCTAAACAATACAGCTTCAAACAGCTTTTCATTTTCTGGCATTTTAATATTTTCCCCAAAAGGGTCCTTATGAATTTAAAAAAAAAACATAAACTTTAAGAAGAAGAATCTAATAAACATTGTGACCATGTTCAGTTTTAACTTGACCAGTTTCTTGATAAGTTTACAGATGACACTGCTCATAATGCCAAAGTAACCAACAGATGCAAATGGATGACAATAGTTCACACAACCCATGGTTAATGTGAGCTCAATAGAAATTACTGAAAAAAACCTAAACCAAGCATCAAGTCATCAATATATGGATTATAATATGGCCTCCAACCCCATGTATTTTCATTAAATACTTTTAACCAAAAAACAAAAAATAAAATAAAAATTATTCTTTTTCTAACTTATCTAAGATTCACTATTATATACCTTCCCAGCTGTGGAACAAGTCTTCCCGGATGTTTTTTCGCTCACATTGCCCTGTGCAACACAACCAATTAATAATAAATTATTTCCTTTGATTTTTGTAGAATTGTAACTGATGTCTATACCACTGAAACAGAATAAGGTCAAATTGAGCATCAAACAGATAACTAAAACTCTACACATGTACAGTGAACCCTCGTTACAACAACATTCGATTTAACGGAATATTCGACATCCGACAGGATTTAAGTAGGAACAAACGTGTCCACGTGTTGTTTATGCTCGATGCGACATATTCGGTTTCCGACTCCGACTGCATCTGTCGGTAACAAATATACCAAAGCTAGCATAAAATAATTCGTTACGTCAAATTATCAAGATTTACCTGTGAAAGATTATCTTTGTCCAGAGAATTTATTTTTGTAACGGTTAATTGCACAGGTGAACACCTGTTGCTATTGCGTAATTAACCTTGCGTGACATTTCCGTTACAAAACTAAACGATGATAGGGATATGGCTTCATTAAAAAGGTGTCAAAGGCTATTTAATATTTAAATCTTCAAATATTTCAGAAAATTATTGACTTAATTACAAGTGTGTTAAGATTGAAGCAGCACATCTGAAATAGGATAATTACCGAAAATCGGTCTAATGTAAATAATCATAACTTACAATTAATTTTCTTAAAAAAAAAGAAAAAGAAAGGTTTTTAATTAAATATCGGCAAGAAAACAAGCATTTTATTATTTTTTTGTTATTAAGCTTGAATATTGAGCAGACTTGAACGATTTTCAAAAGACGCAAATAAAAAAGGGAGATAATCAAAGTACAAAAATACAAATTCATTATAACAGCAAATTCAGTTTAACGTCAATAATGGCCGGAAACTAACATGGTCGTTGTAAAGAGGGTTGACTGTATAACACATAATAAATGTAGATCAAGGCCCTGGAAATTTTCCCGAGTCATGCCAGACTTTTACCGGTCATCATATAAAAGTACAAAGTACTTTTAAAAACGGGCAGGCTAAGTAAGGTTTAGCATTAATACTTACTTTTTATTGTGTTTGCTTAAGCTGGGATGTGTATGTGCTTTTCCTTTAAGTTCAGAATTAAGGTCTTTTTAATTATTTTCAAGACCGTAGTAGATATTAGTTGTTGTTTTGTGATGGGTTCCTATGATATAAGCATCGTGCAAGAAAGGAAATATACGTAGGAAAACATTCTGCTTCCTCAAATTTCTTTGTTATAAGATAACATGTTGTCTATTCAACAAAGTAATGGCAAACAACGTTTTTTTTATGAACATTCGTAAGACATTTTCATTAACCGGAAGTAGGAAGTTGTTACAAAATAACAACAAGTTCGGAACAGAATTGAATATACATAATTCTGCGATGGACGATGTTTTTTATGAGTTATTATTTATAGAATTAAATATTCATTTTTGTTCTCATCATTTCAATAGAATTATTTGAATTGATTTTCTCCAGATTTATGTACATCAGGTACATTGGCACATGCGTGATGTACAATTTCGACCACACATGTTTTTCCATCAAGTTGTCATATTCTGATTTTCTAAGCAGTATAACATACAAACAATTCATTCCTATTGTTTCAACATACTTTTTCAATAACATATTCTACGAAATGGATGAAACAGATCTGTACTCATAATTAGGTTATCACCTGTTAACCATATTACGTAATTAACACTTGACTGGAGTGAATGAGAACTCAATAAACACGTGTCAGTGACAGGAAATAGCCTTAGGGTTGATTTTTTAATAAAATATTTATATCTAGCAGAAATTGAAGGTATTAAAACCAACTAAAAGATATTTATGATATTGACCAAGTAAAATATTACTTTCTTAGATGTCCTATTTGACTAAACCTTAGTCGGACATTTTAATGTAAATGTCGGACATGTCCAGCAAATATGACCATTTCCAGACCCTTGATGTAGGTTTGTTTTGTTTGGGGCTTAACTCCAATTTAAGCAATTGTCCAGCTAAGACATCCAGTCTTATTGACGGTGAAAGTCAGGGTACCCAGTGAAAACCCCTTACCTTTGGAAGGAAAATTGGCAATCCTTGTAAGATTAAAGTCGAGCACAACCTGCCCACAGTGAGACTGTCCGCATAAAAGCAACAATAAAAGTACCTCTCTTATAGTTAAATTAAGTTTTAACCATGACTTTTCAATGTATGGTTTTCTCCCTTGTGCCCTATACACCTTCATGCCAAGTTTTTTATCACATGACTCCAAAAGGTTTATATTTAGAGAATTTTTAGTTTTTTAAGTTTTTGAACATGACTTTTATTCCAAGTGTTATCAATAAACTTCAAGGGGTTTTAAAGTTAGTGCATCAAAATGATTTATGTTTTTATCATACATAATACAATGTCTGTTTATACATATTCACAGGGCAGGCTAAACTGTACTAAGTTTTAGGCATTGACCTTCAAAGTAGTTTTTTCTTGTACCCACACAGCCATGACTGGGGGACAAGCTGATTACTAGAGGGCATTTCTACTGATACTTCTGCGAGGTCCTAATAAGAATGGGATAAAATTTATATTTGTTTCTTCTTAGATTTATTAAAACTTCTTTAAGCTAAGCTTCCAAGTCTGCTTTACGTTTAGTTATCTGTAGGTTTTGCAGTAGATTTAATCAAGTCTTACTTAGCTCTAAGATTGGTGTAAAGTTCTATTGAATGTATAATATTTTCTAACTTAGCCTCTAAGACTGGTGTACAGTTGTTAGGTTATAACTCATCTCTGCAGGCCCCGCTGACCTTGAGGTCATAGCATAAGGTCAAAGGTCATCAGCCATGATGTGCAACACATCAGCTTGATATTATTTACTCACATACCAAAAATATCAAAAGCCTACCCCAAAAGACAAAAAAATTATAGGCCGGACACGATTTGGGGATGGACAGACTGATCACTGAAGGGTGTCTGCCACAAAGTAGCGGGCCCCTAATGAATGCATTATCTTGCTTAGCTTCTCAGACTGGGGTAAGCTATCAGAAGTTTTAATTAATTTATAAACATTTTCTTACTTAGCTTCTAAGACTGGTGTAAAGCTATCAGTAGGTTTTGTTGGATGTCCAAATTCATCCTGGAACTCTAAAGGAATCTGAAATGGTACTCCAACACGGAATGGTCCATCCAGCATCCCAACAGTAAACTTTGCTGGATCACTTTCTGAAATATAAACATTTATTAACTACAAACATGAATATTACACACAGATGATTCCAAATAGTCAAGAACTGTTTAGGATTATTCTAATATGACGTCCCTTTGATCTATCAACACCAGACAGAAATAAATTTGTATCTTTAATTAATTGGTTTTTTAAAGTGCCAAACAGGTGGCAATGACAGGACAAGAATATAAAGACTTGCTAGCGCTCATGGCAAAATATTCATGAATATCAGAATATAATGCCTACCCATATTTAAATAATCCATAAAATTGGGCCCCCATGAATTATTTCTTAAATTAATCAATCAATAAACCCACCTTTGACTATAAATTTGATTCTGTGTGAGGGAAGTTCTTTACCAGAATACATGGTATTGCCACTCTCATTCAGGACTACTTGTAACAGCAAGGTATGGGGACCAAGATTTCTTACATTCTCTGTAAAAGATAATAGTAACAACATCAAAAGGTAGCCATTTTCTGTTTTTATTACAATAAATACGTTACCATCATAAATTTAGATATTTTCCCTATTCGCAGCTTGTGAACCGGAAATACAAACAAATACCCTTTGAGACAACCCCCATTCCCACCTGGCGCATGTGCAACCATAATCTCCATCATTTTTTCCGTTTCTTTGAACCAAGCAGCACATGAATTATTTTGTTGACAGTCCAAAGCCTGTTACATTGGAAACTTTTTTTTGAAGAATTGTGTTTATTGTAGGTGTGAAAACTGTAATATTATTACTTTTGTTTCATTTTGTTACTTTGTTCAGGTAACATTTGCACATTGAACAAAGTCAAAGTCTCGACTTACTATACAGTACACTTACTCTACAGTCTACACGGCGGACGGTTATCCCTTTAGCTTTCTATTATTACATAGGAAGAGTTTTGGGATAAATATTGCATAGTTAAAACGAAATGTCTTCGAACCAACAGACATTAGTATGTTTCCGGTCAAACGTGTTTTTTCCGGTTGCGGTTCTTTATTTACATAAAGAACTTCCGTTTCCGTTAGAAAATATTTTTGTTTTCTTATGTCTGGTAAAGTTACCAGACTGAAGTTCATGTAAGTATTACACTTCTCAATCACTACATAAAGTATTTATTGTTTTCTTCGGTAGGGTAAAGTTACCTGACTGAATGTCATGTAAGTAATTTTACATTTCCACTTAGCCTACCATGTGCTGTCGGAGGCAAACAGTCTACACGTACAATTGTTGACACTGTGGTAAGGTCTGTGTTGTATAAATTTTTTCCCATTGGCATGAGGAATGATGCTTTTGCCAGGATTACCTACTTTGTTTCAGGGACTTAATGTAAATTTATTTTATTTTTAAATTTAATAGTGGTATGTGATAATAAAATAATTATAAGTATTGATTATAATTATTTGTTAGAAATTTATTAATCAATTTAATAAATTTTATGAAATAGTACATTGGTAGGTATTTTGATCTTTCTCTTCCTAAGGGTTGGTTTCTTCTCTAGTCCTTCCCAGGTAAGTATTTAACCAGAGGATATCAATATCCATGGTTCCTCTTTGGGAAGGATAAAGCTAATTTGGCTTTATAAGGTTTGAAACCATTCGATTCCTTCTCAAAGTCTTGCTTTCAGTCAGGAAAAATCTCCTGACTGTTGTCCTCAGTTTCTACATATGGTAAACACAATCAATGGTGTGTAGTACCAGAGTGCTGATTGGACGACACAATCAATGGTGTGTAGTACCAGAGTGCCGATTGGTAAACACAATCAATGGTGTGTAGTACCAGAGTGCCAATTGGTAAACACAATCAATGGTGTGTAGTACCAGAGTGCCGATTGGTAAACACAATCAATGGTGTGTAGTACCAGAGTGCCGATTGGACGACACAATCAATGGTGTGTAGTACCAGAGTGCCGATTGGTAAACACAATCAATGGTGTGTAGTACCAGAGTGCCGATTGGTAAACACAATCAATGGTGTGTAGTACCAGAGTGCCGACTGGTAAACACAATCAATGGTGTGTAGTACCAGAGTGCCGATTGGTAAACACAATCAATGGTGTGTAGTACCAGAGTGCCGATTGGTAAACACAATCAATGGTGTGTAGTACCAGAGTGCCGATTGGTAAACACAATCAATGGTGTGTAGTACCAGAGTGCCGACTGGTAAACACAATCAATGGTGTGTAGTACCAGAGTGCCGATTGGTAAACACAATCAATGGTGTGTAGTACCAGAGTGCCGATTGGACGACACAATCAATGGTGTGTAGTACCAGAGTGTCGATTGGTAAACACAATCAATGGTGTGTAGTACCAGAGTGTCGATTGGTAAACACAATCAATGGTGTGTAGTACCAGAGTGTCGATTGGTAAACACAATCAATGGTGTGTAGTACCAGAGTGCCGATTGGTAAACACAATCAATGGTGTGTAGTACCAGAGTGTCGATTGGTAAACACAATCAATGGTGTGTAGTACCAGAGTGCCGATTGGTAAACACAATCAATGGTGTGTAGTACCAGAGTGTCGATTGGTAAACACAATCAATGGTGTGTAGTACCAGAGTGCCGATTGGTAAACACAATCAATGGTGTGTAGTACCAGAGTGCCGATTGGACTACAAGTACTAGAGTCCCGTGGTGTGTAGTACCAGAGAGCCGATCGGACTACATGTACCAGAGTGCCGTGGTGTGTAGTACCAGAGAGCCGATCTGACAACATGTACCAGAGTGCCGTGGTGTGAAGTACCAGAGAGCCGATCGGACTACATGTACCAGAGTGCCGTGGTGTGTAGTACCAGAGAGCCGATCGGACTACATGTACCAGAGTGCCGTGGTGTGTAGTACCAGAGAGCTGATCCGACTACATGTACCAGAGTGCAGATTGGACTACATGTACCAGAGTGCCGTGGTGTGTAGTACCAGAGAGCCGATCGGAATACATGTACCAGAGTGCCGATTGGACTACATGTACCAGAGTGCCGTGGTGTGTAGTACCAGAGAGCCGATCGGACTACATGTACCAGAGTGCCGTGGTGTGTAGTACCAGAGAGCCGATCGAAACTACATGTACCAGAGTGCCGTGGTGTGTAGTACCAGAGAGCCGATCGGACTACATGTACCAGAGTGCCGTGGTGTGTAGTACCAGAGAGCCGATCGGACTACATGTACCAGAGTGCCGATTGGACTACATGTACCAGTGCTGATTGGACTACATGTACCAGAGTGCCGATTGGACTACATGTACCAGAGTGCCGTGGTGTGTAGTACCAGAGAGCCGATCGGAATACATGTACCAGAGTGCCGATCGGACTACATGTACCAGAGTGCCGATCGGACTACATGTACCAGAGTGCCGATCGGACTACATGTACCAGAGAGCCGATCGGACTACATGTACCAGAGTGCCGATTGGACTACATGTACCAGAGAGCCGATCGGACTACATGTACCAGAGAGCCGATCGGACTACATGTACCAGAGTGCCGTGGTGTGTAGTACCAGAGAGCCGATCGGACTACATGTACCAGAGTGCCGTGGTGTGTAGTACCAGAGAGCCGATCGAAACTACATGTACCAGAGTGCCGTGGTGTGTAGTACCAGAGAGCCGATCGGACTACATGTACCAGAGTGCCGTGGTGTGTAGTACCAGAGAGCCGATCGGACTACATGTACCAGAGTGCCGTGGTGTGTAGTACCAGAGAGACGATCGGACTACATGTACCAGAGTGCTGTGGTGTGTAGTACCAGAGAGCTGATCGGACTACATGTACCAGAGTGCCAATCGGACTACATGTACCAGAGTGCCGATTGGACATGTACCAGAGTGCCGATTGGACTACATGTACCAGAGTGCCGATTGGACTACATGTACCAGAGTGCCGATTGGACTACATGTACCAGAGTGCCGATTGGACTACATGTACCAGAGTTCCGATCGGACAACACGTAAAAGAGTGCCGATCAGACTACACAAAGGATTCATTTAGTTCCAGCAGCTTCATTAGTCCATTTTCATGATGTTTTTTGTTCTATACCAAAAGTAGCATCTATGTTAGAGCACCTGATAGCAAATTCATGCAACTTTTAGTTAAAGGATCTCAAAAATAACATGACATAACATCACCATTTAAATTATATTATAAATAAAAACCAACAAAGACAACTATTTATAAATTGAATAAAAGGAAAACCCTTTAACATTACAGAAGTAGGGAATATTGACACATTTGGCATTAAAAACAGTCAATTACTGTCCTATTCTTTAAATTAGTTTTTTTAGCAAAGATTTGGGAATATATAATATTTAAAGTTGTGAATTAAACTTTACCTTATTTTAGTGGATAAACAGCTGTTGGGATTTACACAATCTATAGTTGCAACTTATATATAAATGAAAACTCTAAATTAACTTGAAAATGACCAAGACTCTCGTACATGTTAGACTTGAACTGAAAAAATATGGAAATCACTATATTTTAATCTGTAAAGTTTCTCAATATTTAAGCACCAAAACAGAAATACTGTTTAAATATGAAAATAGCTAAGAAAACCGACCAAACAACAAGAGCCAAAAGCCAAGGGACAGTTAAAAATCCGGATATAGACAAAACACAACACAAAAACCAAAGACATAAAACACAGAAAAATAGTAACTCACCCATTTTTCTGAACCAGTATCCCCAGTTTTTGCTATATTGGCTTATATGGGACACAATAGTTTCATCTTTGCTTGGACCTAATAATAAACAAAACAACAATTTAATACAATTAAATTAAGAAGTATTGTTGAAGTACAAATAAGAAAAGAAATTTTCTAGAGGAATTCAATGCTTTATCATAAATGCTTGAAGGGCCAAATCTTTAAATCAATATAAGAAAGAACCAGTCAAGTTTACTGGAATATGAGTCTTAATTGAAATTTTAGCTGCAATGTTTCCCTTGAATACAGAAAATGCAAGAAAAACATGAATTTTAGTCTATTTTCAGTACATTCAAATTAAGAAAGAAGGCATGTTTCAATTAACAATAGATTAATAACAGCAGTATCTATAATACTGGTACCAAAGTCCTAAATTTTCAATAGAATTAGTAAAAACTCCTACCCCCCCCCCCTATCTCACTCTCTGTTGTCATGGTGCTCTTCCCATGTCTAGCCTACCCCTCTCTATGTTGACATGCGGTTTCCTAAATTTATCTTAAGACTTGCAATCATAATCCATTTGCACAAAAGCGGTATAAGTAGCAAATCTCCCCAAAATCAATCGTATGATAGTGTTTTCAAAGGAAACCTACCATGCCAAATTATCTGCAATTCAACCAAAAGTCTTTTTGAGGCAGCAGCATTTCCTGGTAATTTACTAATTGTCTCCCCTTTTTTGTTTCCTATTTCTATTTTAATAGCACCTGAAAAAAAAAACAAAAAAACAAATACCAACAAACTGATAACTGGCAAACTGAAATACCATCATTTTTATATGCATCCAGTAAAGGAGTATAAACTTGGGCCACATAAAATTATTTACGGTTCTCAGACCCACACACATCCGTTTTCACACTTCCACATTGCTGAATTTATTGTTTTTCCAATAAAATAAAACTCAGGAAATGCAGTACCATTTTGGTACAAAAAAATTATTGTGTCCGATCCTTTTTTTATTTCCCACCACTGCATTTGGAAAGATGGCATGACTTTTGCTAACTTTTGCAAGAATACATAGTGTAGACAAGTGTTTAATAGTAAAGGAATCATTCATGAAACACAAAATCATGCAATTCTAAAATGGCAGTGTTGCAAAGCAAGTGTCTTATTAAACAGGAAATCACTTACAATTTGTTTGAAAAAAGGTTTTGGGTAAAAAAATGGAATAGTTCATTGCACAAAAATGGTACATTCAAAGTGACAGATGTTCCATGGCCATGTCTAGAAAAATGGGAAAACATTCCTTGAAAAAGATCAGGACTTTATATGTTTGTGCAATCTTTTTCGGTGAGGTTTCAGGGATTTGGGTTGAGAGTTTGAGGAGTTGATTACACAAAATTGGTACCCTCTTTTTTAAAAGTTATGAAGTTCTCAAGTCTGGATTAATGGGAATAATTCTATGAAAGCAAGTGCACAACTGCAATGTGTGCAATCTTTCGGTAAATTTTTAGGAATCTGGGTTTAAAGCTGAAGGCAGGGAATTTTTTAGCGCTCGCCACTTTCGTCATTGACGAAATCATTTGAAAATTGACAATAGATTTCTAAATCAATTTCGTCACCTGATTTCCAACAAGTACTAAAATTTTTCGTTACAAATTCATTCTACCAAGTGTAAAACGACATATTTATGACCCCAGAGCCAATTAACAGGAAATTTAATTATTTCACCTCGATAATTTTAAACAGCAGGTGTCAATCGACGAATCGATGTTTTTACAGGTAATCCGATTAACACGATTAAGTGGTGCTCCTGGTCAATATACGCAAACAAAAGTGTCGTAGATCGTACTGATGCGCACAGACTTCCACCTTTCGATTAAATATGTAATGCAAATAAAAATTGCAAAGATTTATCCGAGATACGTCCAATTACCGATAGCTACCATTTAGAAAACAAAGAGTACAATGGCCCTTAATGAAATATTGTAACCGATTGATATACAAACGCTTTTTAAATAAATGATCCTCTTATAATGAAGAAGTTATTGCTTGACGGGGAAGCAACCGGTAAGTGATAAAAATAAAATGACAATAGGCAACTAATTTTAAAGAATATTTATTGATATTAAGTCTTACATTTGTAATAAAAACTGATGCAAACCTTTGATCTAATCAGTTCATTAAATTTTTATATATTTTAATGTGCTGAACAAAAAATGTTTAAATGCAACAGCATGCTATTTATCTGTGGCTGTATCTAATATTCATCACATGGTATGTAAACATTGGGATTGAAGTTCGAGCTCACTCATGCTCTCTACTGTATTCGTAATTGACAAGGATTGGCAGTTTTCCTACCAAAGGTCATGGTTTTTATCTCAGCAATTTAGCTTTCTTAACTGAAAAATTTCTGAAAGGTGGCGTTAAACAACACTCAAACAAACAATATTTATTTAATGATAGATTTTACAATTCAAAGTTTAGCAATTCTATATTGTAGGTTAAGTGTTGACAATTTAATTTTAGACCTTGCTCTTTGTATATGTCTTATATAAATGTTTTTACGTTTTTAGGTTCTCGTTGCTTTGTGGTTTCTTTGTTTTATTTTTCAGAGGTCTTCTCTGTGAACAGCTGGTTTGAACAACAGATGAAGAGTTTTATTTGGACTTATTTGCGGCAAACTTCATTATTTACATTTCTTTTCATTCTGCTAATTTATTTTTTTTAAATTTTATTTATTTATTTTTTTATTTTATTAAATAAAGAATACAAGATAAAATTGTTTTTCTTACAGATGATTGGCCTCTTGAAAAAATTTACAACAATGGATTTCAAACAGCAGAGTTCTGGTTATCCATGTTGGAAATTATTGAAGCAGATGACACAATGTCATTTAAACGCTTTATGAATGAGTATAGACAAAAAAATTTTAAAAAGTAGAGGACATTAAAGCTAAATATTCAAAAACATGAGGTCTAATTCAACAAACAGAAGTCAATATTACTGATAAAGGTCCAAGTACATGTAAACAGAAATGTGTTGAAAAATCTTTGAATGAAAATACTACCATTCACAACTTCAAGGTTGCATATTCCAATTGTTGGTATCCTGGACAGGTTTTAAAAATAGTCAATGAAAACACTGCACTGGTTAAATGCCTGCACCAGTGTAGTAGAAATAATAGTGTTTTTCAATGGCCTGCAAAGGATTATGATATTGAGGTTCAAAATATTTTTATTTTCGAGTCTGGTTTTCAGCTCGAGACAAAAGACAGTAGTGGCCGGACATGGAAAATTCCAACATTAACCAATTTAAATTCTAAATATGAAGTGTACAAAAAAAACATTTTTGAGAATACAAAATACAAATACTATTAGTTAGTGGCTAATAATCAAACAAAATTTTAAAAGGTAGATTTAAAAGGATTATTTTGATACTTCAAACTTCAAAATCGGATGACAAATAGCGAAGATATGCATGAAAAACTGATATTTTGCGCAGTATTTCACATAACAAATTAAACTTGGTGGCCATTTTTTTTTAAATGGCCACCAGTTTTTGGAAAAATATGGTGATAATGTAAATAAACAAAAGCACATAACATATTGCACATACATGCCAAGTTTCATGAAATTATCTTTAGTAGTTTTTAAGATATCCTTATTTGTATGCTATTTTCAGCCATATTTTTGGTGATATATGGACCTATTATATAGTGCCATGAAAGGATAATGGTAATATTTAATACCTTCAGCATGTTTCAACCTAGACTTCTACTACAAACCATTTCTTAAGTAATATGTTATTTTCCAAAGCTGTTCAAACCAGTCATTAGAGTTATTTTTGTATGAGATATTGATATACTAGTGTGTAATTTCAGAAAAAAAATACTGGAAATCTGTGTACCGATAGGTTTTCATCACTATAAAACAGGGGTTTAGACACTTTAAAGACATTATAATTTTGTGGTGTGCATACTTACATGGTGCTATTGTTGTTAATTCTTGAGATACACATACAAATAGTAACTTTTCTTAAAACCATGGAAACCTGAGATATAATAAGTGAAATATATCCCTTCAAACTTTCACAATGGGTCATTTTATCATGGCGGCCATCTTGGAAAATTATATGGAGAAAATTGCAAATTTCAAATCTTCATAACTTTTGAACCGTTTGACCGATTTTCAACAATGAAAGCTCAAAATGTTTCTTTTTGCATTCTCTTTCAAGTTAAAATGCAATAATTTATTTTTAAAATGCTTTTAATTTGACCTGGCATCTCTACTGTAGTGAAAAAAAATTACTCTTCATGAGCAACATATACTGTGAAAGTACTTAAATTCGTGGGTATCAATTTTCGTGGTTTGGTGAAATTTTACATGTTCGTGGGTTCTTAAATTCGTGGACTGACGGTTTCTGAAAATGCAAAAAGTGAGGTAGCGATCAAAATAAATGATTACAGCAGAATCATTTTCACTGTTGATAATAAACATCAACATATAAAGAAGACAAAACAGTTTCATTACATGATGTTGTTTACGCACGTGGTATCGAATGTAAAATTAACAACACGGAAACCAATAGCTAATTATAAACACGGTAATGTATTAATTGATTAATTGCAATAAAAACTACTTTGAGTCTATTTAATTCTCTAATTGTTATCTATAGACGCATTCCTAGCCGAAGGGCATTTGTCACTTCATGTGTTGAGTAGCAATAAATACAAAGGTGTAATTTAATGTCATTTGTGCCACGGTCGGTATTATCACAACATCCATTTGATATAGCGTGTCATTGATATGCACTAATAAAGTATAGCTTATCTTTTAAATATTTTATTTGTTATTTTAATTTATGTTCAAAGGAGCAACCAAACTCAAAATTCCGATAATAATTTGTTACTTTTTAACATCGAAAATGAACACCTCATATATCCCCACCTTGACCGGAAGTCGATGTTTCTTCGTACGCTTTATAATTAAATAATATCTACATTTAATAAAAACACAATTCGAACATGAAACCTGTAACATAATCATTAAGATGGATTTTGAGCTGAACATTAGTAATGGATCGAACCACAAAATAATATATTACATTTACAAATAAATGTCCGATCTCGGACATTTTCAGATCGTTGTTCCCAAGTTCCTATCTGTTAATGAAGTTTTATTCTTCGTTGGATTTTTAATTTCGTGGTCCAAGGCCTCCACGAAAACCACGAAAATTGATACCCCACGAATAAAAAGTATTTCACAGTAAATAGCATTATACCATATTTATGTACAATACAGTAATTTAAAGTTCAAGGTCAAGTACCACTGTCATGTACCTCTGATGATTGTTTGAATGATGTTTAACACCATTTTCAGCAATTTTTCAGCTATATCATGGCGTCCAGTTTTTATTGGGGGAGGAAGCCGGAGTACCCGCAGAAAACCCTGCGGTAGGAAAACTGGCAATCCTTGTCAATTAAGATTGGAGCCGAGAACACCCTGCCTGCAGTGAGAATCGAACCAGCAATCTCAGTGTTGACAGACCACGTGATCAATAGTAGACGAACTACCTTAATCACTCGGCCACCGAAGCCCCAACCTCAGATGAGCAAACTATGTATGTCCCAAGTGTTATCATCCTACAATGCATAGTTACTGAGGACCATGTCAGGTGACTGATAAGTTCTCATCATGAGCTATCCGTGGAACAACATTAAAGGACATCTGGCTTAAGCATCCATAGATAGAAAACAAAATGTTGCTAAATTAAACTGAATTCTTTGATAGGTTTCTCCTCCACAGCCCTGAAACAACTTGATTGTGTTATTAACTGTGATACTGATTATATCAACATACCCACAGTTTGTCCAGCAGCCCGACTTTCATTCTGTTTTATTTCAAACCCCTCTGGCCAACTTACAAACAGCACTGAAGGTAATCTACAAATGAGCAGTAAATTTTTTATTATTAAGTTTTTGTGTTATAAGGGGTATTTTATTACCAGAAGTAGAAATAAACCAACAAAATTACCTTTTTAACCCTTTTTTTCGTATTATGTTTTGCTGACCCAAAAGCATGTCACCAATGAAAACATTTCATAGATCATCCATAACATTAAAAAATGTAGTGAATTTTACAAACATTTTTTGGAAATGCAAAAGTCTTTGAACAGTAAAATTTGGAAAAGAGCCTTTCATAGACCATCTATACCAAGTTTGGTTTCAAACTGATACAGTGATTTCAGCTCCAGTGTTAAAACATATTTGACTGAATACCCTAGCTCGAAGCTAAGTGGTTGTGGTAGAAAATTGCAGAAATTTTCGTGTTAAACAAAACAAATATCAATGACATACTTAGCCTCCTCCTCATCTATATATTTCCGGATGAGTTGAGCTGATGCCTGTCTGTCTAGTTTGGATAAGGGAACAATTTTCACATCATCATATAGGGATCTTGGCTCCTGTATAAAATACAATTATGAAGAAATTTAAGATTAAGTATTTATATTAATTAGTAGTCTTGATTAGCCAATGGTTTGACATTTTCTTTACATTGTATCATGCCAATCTGCCTCAAATTCATTGTCTAGTCTGATCATAAACATAAATTTATTTGCACAACTTAACCACTTCAATTACATATTGAATCTAACTGTACTAACTTGTACAATTTCTAAACCTCTGTCTGTAGCAAACACAAACCCATCCCTTTCATTGTACTAACCTGGATGAGTTCTATATCTCCCCCTGTAGCAAACACATCCCTTTCATTGTACTAAACTGGATGAGTTCTATATCTCCCCCTGTAGCAAACACAAACCAATCCCTTTCATTGTACTAACCTGGATGAGTTCTATATCTCCCCCTGTAGCAAACACAAACCAATTCCTTTCATTGTACTAACCTGGATGAGTTCTATATCTCCCCTTGTAGCATACACAAACCAATCCCTTTCATTGTACTAACCTGTATGAGTTCTATATCTCCCCCTGTAGCAAACACAAACCCATCCCTTTCATTGTACTAACCTGTATGAGTTCTATATCTCCCCCTGTAGCCAACACATCCCTTTCATTGTACTAACCTGTATGAGTTCTATATCTCCACCTGTAGCAAACACAAACCAATTCCTTTCATTGTACTAACCTGTATGAGTTCTATATCTCCCACTGTAGAAAACACAAACCCATCCCTTTCATTGTACTAACCTGTATGAGTTCTATATCTCCCCCTGTAGCAAACACAAACCAATCCCTTTCATTGTACTAACCTGTATGAGTTCTATATCTCCCCTGTAGCCAACACATCCCTTTCATTGTACTAACCTGTATGAGTTCTATATCTCCCCCTGTAGCAAACACAAACCAATTCCTTTCATTGTACTAACCTGGATGAGTTCTATATCTCCCCCTGTAGCAAACACATCCCTTTCATTGTACTAACCTGTATGAGTTCTATATCTCCCCCTGTAGCAAACACAAACCAATCCCTTTCATTGTACTAACC
Source organism: Limnoperna fortunei (assembly GCA_944474755.1). Lineage (NCBI taxonomy): Eukaryota > Metazoa > Mollusca > Bivalvia > Mytilida > Modiolidae > Limnoperna > Limnoperna fortunei. Next base: position 57,620,555 of record OX104124.1, read on the forward strand.
TGTATGAGTTCTATATCTCCCCCTGTAGCAAACACAAACCAATCCCTTTCATTGTACTAACCTGTATGAGTTCTATATCTCCCCCTGTAGCAAACACAAACCAATCCCTTTCATTGTACTAACCTGTATGAGTTCTACATCTCCCCCTGTAGCAAACACAAACCCATCCCTTTCATTGTACTAACCTGTATGAGTTCTATATCTCCCCCTGTAGCAAACACAAACCCATCCCTTTCATTGTACTAACCTGTATGAGTTCTATATCTCCCCCTGTAGCAAACACAAACCCATCCCTTTCATTGTACTAACCTGTATGAGTTCTATATCTCCCCCTGTAGCAAACCCATCCCTTTCATTGTACTAACCTGTATGAGTTCTATATCTCCCCCTGTAGCCAACACATCCCTTTCATTGTACTAACCTGTATGAGTTCTATATCTCCCCCTGTAGCAAACACAAACCCATCCCTTTCATTGTACTAACCTGTATGAGTTCTATATCTCCCCCTGTAGCAAACACAAACCAATCCCTTTCATTGTACTAACCTGTATGAGTTCTATATCTCCCCCTGTAGCAAACCCATCCCTTTCATTGTACTAACCTGTATGAGTTCTATATCTCCCCCTGTAGCCAACACATCCCTTTCATTGTACTAACCTGTATGAGTTCTATATCTCCCCCTGTAGCAAACACAAACCCATCCCTTTCATTGTACTAACCTGTATGAGTTCTATATCTCCCCCTGTAGCAAACACAAACCAATTCCTTTCATTGTACTAACCTGTATGAGTTCTATATCTCCACCTGTAGCAAACACAAACCAATTCCTTTCATTGTACTAACCTGGATGAGTTCTATATCTCCCCCTGTAGCAAACACAAACCAATTCCTTTCATTGTACTAACCTGTATGAGTTCTATATCTCCACCTGTAGCAAACACAAACCAATTCCTTTCATTGTACTAACCTGGATGAGTTCTATATCTCCCCCTGTAGCCTACACAAACCCATCCCTTTCATTGTACTAACCTGTATGAGTTCTATATCTCCCCCTGTAGCCAACACATCCCTTTCATTGTACTAACCTGTATGAGTTCTGTATCTCCCCCTGTAGCAAACACAAACCCATCCCTTTCATTGTACTAACCTGTATGAGTTCTATATCTCCCCCTGTAGCAAACACAAACCAATCCCTTTCATTGTACTAACCTGTATGAGTTCTATATCTCCCCCTGTAGCAAACACAAACCAATCCCTTTCATTGTACTAACCTGTATGAGTTCTATATCTCCACCTGTAGCAAACACATCCCTTTCATTGTACTAACCTGGATGAGTTCTATATCTCCCCCTGTAGCAAACACAAACCCATCCCTTTCATTGTACTAACCTGTATGAGTTCTATATCTCCCACTGTAGCAAACACAAACCAATCCCTTTCATTGTACTAACCTGTATGAGTTCTATATCTCCCCCTGTAGCCAACACATCCCTTTCATTGTACTAACCTGTATGAGTTCTGTATCTCCCCCTGTAGCAAACACAAACCAATCCCTTTCATTGTACTAACCTGTATGAGTTCTATATCTCCCCCTGTAGCAAACACAAACCAATCCCTTTCATTGTACTAACCTGTATGAGTTCTATATCTCCCCCTGTAGCCAACACATCCCTTTCATTGTACTAACCTGGATGAGTTCTATATCTCCCCCTGTAGCAAACACAAACCCATCCCTTTCATTGTACTAACCTGGATGAGTTCTTTATCTCCCCCTGTAGCAAACACAAACCCATCCCTTTCATTGTACTAACCTGGATGAGTTCTATATCTCCCCCTGTAGCCAACACATCCCTTTCATTGTACTAACCTGTATGAGTTCTATATCTCCACCTGTAGCAAACACAAACCAATTCCTTTCATTGTACTAACCTGTATGAGTTCTATATCTCCCCCTGTAGCAAACACAAACCAATTCCTTTCATTGTACTAACCTGTATGAGTTCTATATCTCCCCCTGTAGCCAACACATCCCTTTCATTGTACTAACCTGTATGAGTTCTATATCTCCACCTGTAGCAAACACAAACCCATCCCTTTCATTGTACTAACCTGTATGAGTTCTATATCTCCCCCTGTAGCAAACACAAACCCATCCCTTTCATTGTACTAACCTGTATGAGTTCTATATCTCCCCCTGTAGCAAACACAAACCCATCCCTTTCATTGTACTAACCTGGATGAGTTCTATATCTCCCCCTGTAGCAAACACAAACCCATCCCTTTCATTGTACTAACCTGTATGAGTTCTATATCTCCACCTGTAGCAAACACAAACCCATCCCTTTCATTGTACTAACCTGTATGAGTTCTATATCTCCCCCTGTAGCAAACACAAACCCATCCCTTTCATTGTACTAACCTGTATGAGTTCTATATCTCCCCCTGTAGCAAACACATCCCTTTCGTTGTACTAACCTGTACGAGTTCTATATCTCCCCCTGTAGCAAACACATCCCTTTCATTGTACTAACCTGGATGAGTTCTATATCTCCCCCTGTAGCAAACACATCCCCTTCATACTCTCCATACAGCAGGAATCTCTTTATTGTTCCAAGAAGTGTTGGTAATGTACGAGTTATCCTCACCTGAAATGTTATAAACAGCCCAAAGAGTTATCAATATTCTACACATTTCATGAATAACTGAAATTAGAGTATAGACTTGATTACTGTAAATATGGAGTGTTTACAATTATGTCAATGTATTACTTAATTAGAGAGGGTTATATGGTGGTCAAGTGGTCTTAGAACAGAGTGTATTATTGCTCAACTCTGTGTCAGAACCTTGCTTTCGCTGAAGGTGTGCTCAACTTTAAATTGAACTGACAAGGATTTATAGTTTTTCTAAGGTTGGTGGTTCACGAAGCTAGCCTTTTTTCAGTTGCATGTTCGATTCTTTAGAAGGTAAATAAAACACCTTGTGAAGAATAAAGAATAAGGGCTTTCCTCAAAATATATATGCAGTGGTTGTTTCTGAGGACAGATAAATATTTTTCCAGTGTGTGACGGGGTGAACAAACTAATTTTACACCTACATGTAGTTTATGGCAAGAAAATCTATAGATAGTCGGGAGCTACTAAATGTTCCTTAAAGCATCCATTTAGAAATTTTTATTGACACACCTAAACCAATATAAGTGTGGACACAGAAAAAACGTCTCGCCTGCATTCCGCATCAGTAACGAAAATAAATTTCGTCATAAGCATTAAATAAATAGCATTAGTTATCAGCAGCAGCCTGTATACCAAATACTGTCACCATACCATGCATAGTTACAGAGGAACTGTCCTAATACAAAAACTTTAACGTAGTCGCTGGGCCGTGAATATGAGGTCAAGGTCAGGTGACACCTACCAGATAGTCATGTACTATTCATCAGCAACCTATATACCAAATATTGTCATCCTACCATGCATGGTTACAAAGGAACAGCCATAACCCAAAAACTTTAACGTAGTCACTGGACCGTGAAATTGAGGTCATGGTCAGGTGGCACCTAGCAGTCATGTACTAGTCATCAGCAACCTATATACCAAATATTGTCATCCTACCATGCATGGTTACAGAGGAACAGCCGTAACCCAAAAACTTTTAACGTAGTCGCTGGAAATTGAGGTCAAGGTCAGTTGACACCTACCAGACAGTCATGTACTACTCATCAGCAACCTATATACCAAATATTGTCATCCTACCATGTGTGGTTACAGAGGAACTGCCGTAACCCAAAACTTTAACGTAGTCGCTGGACCGTGAAATTGAGGTCAAGGTCAGGTGACACCTACCAGACAGTCATGTACTACTCATCAGCAACCTATATACCAAATAGTGTCATCCTACCATGCGTGGTTACAGAGGAACTGCCGGAACCCAAAAACTTTAACGTAGTCGCTGGACCGTGAAATTGAGGTCAAGGCCAGGTGACACCTACCAAACAGTCATGTACTACCTATATACCAAATATTGTCATCCTACCATGCGTGGTTACAGAGGAACTGCAGTAACCCAAAAACTTTAACGTAGTCACTGGACCGTGAAATTGAGGTCAAGGTCAGGTGACACCTACCAGACAGTCATGTACTAGTCATCAGTAACCTATATACCAAATATTGTCATCCTACCATGCGTGGTTACACAGGAACTGCCGGAACCCAAAAACTTTAACGTAGTCGCTGGACCAGGTCAAGGCCAGGTGACACCTATCGAACAGTCATGTACTAGTCATCAGCAACCTATATACCAAATATTGTCATCCTACCATGCGTGGTTACAGAGGAACTGCAGTAACCAAAACTTTAATGTAGTCACTGGACCGTGAAATTGAGGTCAAGGTCAGGTGACACCTACCAGACAGTCATGTACTAGTCATCAGCAACCTATATACCAAATATTGTCATCCTACCATGCATGGTTACAGAGGAACTGCCTTAACCCAAAAACTTTAACATTGTTGCTGGACTGTAAAATTGAGGTCAAGGTCAGGTGACACCTACCAGACAGTCATGTACTAGTCATCAGCAACCTATATACCAAATATTGTCATCCTAGCATGCATAGTTAAAGTCGCTGGACCGTGAAATTGAGGTCAAGGTCAGGTGACAGGTGACTGACTGGCAAGTACTCATCATAAGCTACCTCTGGACCAAATTTGATGGACCTAGGGCTTGGGCTTAAAAATATATGAAGCAAGATGTCCAAGTGTTTACGCCGCGGCTGCCGGATTCCCATACATATGTCTCGCCTCCAGCGACCTTCGTTGCAGGCGAGACAATAAGTAGAAGACATGAACATTAAAATTCAGTTAATTACTAAAAGACAGAATAACACATTACCAAAAATGGGACATTAAATGATACAGTAGTCCCCCTCTTATACGATCCCTTCGCCAGTGACCACCCGCTTTATCCAGCCAAAACCCTGATGCATTAAGTGTTTCTAACGTAAAATTACCTCTCGCGAACGACCACCCCTCAAACGCGACCAGCGACCACGTTTTTTTGACACAACAACATAAAATCCCCTCACGAACGACCATTTTCACTTACCGGATGTTTATTTTGGAAGTCTCGAATAGAACGAGATTTGTTTTATTATCGTAAACCAGTTCGGAAACAGTTCAACAACCGGTAAACAAAATGTCGAAATCGTGTAAAAGAAAGGTTTTTAAGCTGGATTAAAGGGGAAAACAAGTAGGATATTGTAGATCAGTTTGATTTCGGCATTACGGAAATCAGGTTTATTACAAAAAGACTGAAATATTCAACAAGGAGATAATAGTACAATGTGCCAACATAATCATAAATCAAAATTTACTACAAACGATGTCAAAAACTTGGGTCAAGTTGGGAAACTGGAAACAGAGAAAAACGTGGATTTTTCCAAACTAGATGGAACCTTAATAAACTAAGAACCTGGGCATACAATAAAATAATAATTTGAACAGATAAAAACTGCATGAATTCTTTTTATTTTTATTTATACTGAATAATAAAATACAAATACTTATTTTGTGTGATTCTTGATCATTTCACAGCTTTTGCTGCTAATCAACCGACCAAGCTCTATACACCTGTATAAATTGTATCCCCTCAAGACAGACCACCCCATTATAAGACCACTTTCATGACTCAGATGGGGTGGTCTTATAAGAGGGGGACTACTGTACCTCACCACACTGCATTGTTTTTAATATTCCCCAACACTGAATTAAAAATCATGAGCATGATACCTGTCTAACTCAGAAGACAATTTTTACTTTGACCATGGACCTATACAAATAATTTAAATTGGCTTAACTCAAAAACTACCAATGGGATTGTGCTGAAAATTCAACCTGATCTTCATTTTATAGAACAGTTGTGCAAAGTTTTAACAAAATCTGTAATATAAAGCTACTAATTTTTGACAATTTATAACTAGATATCAGTGAGATTGTACCCATCTCCGTGGGCCCCACCGACCTTGAGGTCTAGGTCAATTGTTATCAACCATGGTATGCGACACATCGTCTTGATATTATCTATCCACATTCCAAATATCAAAAGCCTACCTCAAAAGATAAAAAAGTTGCAGCCCAGACACGATTAGTTCGTACGGACGCACTGATGAACGGATGGACAGACTGATCACTATAGGGCATGCGCCACAAAGTGTTTTGTGGCGGGGCCCTAAAAAAAGGCCTAACTAAACAAGGGCAAGTTGCTACACGTAGCCAAATGTCCCCAGCCGCTGCAGTATTGAATTCATGGTTCCGATTTTATTTTTACTATCCAATCAGAAAGCTCAGTTATAATTAGCCGATGTGTAAACAAAGCTTCCGCCATCTTTGTCCCACAAGAAAACCATTTGTACAGTTGTGGGAACAGCATAATTTTTAATCGTTTTAAGAAAATGGTTCTTAGTTGTGAATAGGGTACATGTAATTATGATGAAAGGTACCCAGATTGAATGCAAGGATACATATTTATACCATTTCCTAAGATTAAAAGAGATTTAGAGAAATGTCTACGCTTGAAAATGTGTGGAAGTCCCAATGATCAGCTCAATATTAAGAGAATAAATAAACGCAATGCAGCTGCAATCCTTGTAGAGATTTAAGCAACCCTACTATGTGAGAACAATGCCCGCTTAGTCTAAAAAAGAATAAATGATTACGTGATGGTGTGCATGTCTTCAATTTCAAAATGGATTTTATTAAAATTTTAAGTCTGTTAGTGAATCTAACCTAACTCAATTATGATATACAAGAAATGGGACAGGAACAATGGCTCTTTTTATGTGTTCCTGTGTAAAAACTATTGGATTTATATATAATTATATAATGGACTTAATTAATTGTTAATGAACATTACTTACATAATGTGATTTATGTTCCTTTTTCGGCTATGAAATTTGCCGATTTTAAGCTCGGGCAGTACTTTAAACACACAGACAAAAAAATATTTCTTTAGTAAACATCGGGTCTTATTATTATATTGATAAATCTTTATCCAATTAATTATCAGTTACAGATTTTTCAGCGATTTGTAGATGTGTAGGAAATACTCTCTGACAGCGTATGTAACACACACGGCCAGTAAAGACAGATTACATTTAAAAATTTAACCGCAATTTCGGAATTAAAACATACCCAGCTTTACATGTGAAATAGGATTCAGAAAGTTTCAGTTCAGGTCCAATTTCAATACGAAGACTGTGAGGCGATTAACCTTTTCTCATAGATTGCCAGCATCTTGCATCAACTGACAACGACAACGCGGACGGTACAATTTATTTCAGATATTCTGTTATCGTGAATATAACCCTGGGTGAAATAATTCAACCCTTTTTCTTAAACCTTTTTCGATAAGAAATCACTTTCTGGTAGGTACGAAATATCTATATTTTCGGGAATTTTGTCAAGACAATCGGTAGTAATACTGGCATCACGATGATGCTGAGCCGCCATTTTGAAAGAAGCTTGTGGCGCATAGAAACAATAACCAAGGAGGCAGGGCTTATCTTCTTATCTCGGAACCATGAATTGCCTAAGAGGCGTGAGAAAATAAAATGGGGAAACAATTTTTTGTGATACATTTAGTTTTGGGACAAAATAACTAACTAAATTGTTTATTATAGTGACATGTGTTACAACAGTGTATAATACATATAAATATAAAATCAAATTACAGAGCACCCGGCCCTTTGGACCTATAAGTCACTTTAAAAAAGAAATTCAAAATTATAACATTTAACAGCGAACTATTATTTTAAGCGCTATTACAAGTATATAAAAAAAGTTTTCTCTGCATAAAAGCTTGTGATATGAATTTAGCAAAATAATAATAACAAGTGTAGACTGATACCCCCCACTTCGCTTCAAGTGCAATTATCTCCCCTGAATAATATCTGACAGCGACGAAAATTCTTCATGCACATCTACATATGATGTACTCCCTTTATGTAAAGTTTCATCAAAATCTGTCAAACGGTTTAGGAGGAGTTGCGCTTACGAGGTCCCGCACTGAATACTATACTTTAAAAGTCAAAGTCCAATTATCTCCCCTGAATACTATCCGACAGCGACGAAAATTGTTCATGCACATCTACATATGATGTACTTCTTACATGTAAAGTTTCATCAAAATCTGTCAAGCGGTTAAGGAGGAGAAGCGCTTACAAGGGATGTGGACAGACAGACAGACGGACAGACAGACTGATTCCTATATACCACCCCAAACTAGTTTGCGGGGGGTATAATAATGTAATATTAGAACTGTTTTGACAGGTATTTGGGAAGAGCTAAGCAACTACATGACAAAACTTCATCAGAATGTGAAAATCTAGTAGAGTGCTTGATAAAATTTGCTTTCAATATTGTTTAATATTGCTAAAATGTTCAAAGTCCCATAACTCCAAAATAATTTGACAAAAGAAAATGCAGATCTACACATCACAACAATTAATCCTATTAAATATCAAAACAATCCATTTAACGGTTTCAGAGATGCATCCACAAGATCTACCATTGTATTATATTGCTGAAATGGTCCAAGTACCATAACTCCTACAAATTTTGATGAATAAAAATGACGGTACAGTATGCACATCTACCCATCATAACATTTAATCCTACCAAATATCAAAGCAATCCGTAATGCGGTTTCAGAGGAGTTGTGTCCACAAAAGTGTGACGAACGGACGCAGAACATTACTAGGTGACGCACGGATGCAGAACATTACTAGGTCCCTCCATCGCGTTGCGGCGGGGGACATAAAACTACAAATGGGATTGTGCTGAAAATTGAACTTTATCCTCAACTTATCCTTGACGTGTTTTCAAGTTATCATTGGGAAACTGCCAACTGCTGACTAAAAATAAAAATAGAATTAGTCTAAGTCGAAAATTACAAATTGGATTGTGCTGAACATTCAACTTGATCTTCATTTTATAGTACTTAACAGCTGTGAACAAATCAAACAAAACCCATTGACATGTTTTCAAATTATCATCTGGAAACAACAGGGGCATGGACAGATTGACCTAGAGGGTATCACACTACTTTGTGTGGTGGGGTATAAAAATAAAGTCTATGAGATTTTGAGAAAATTTGAAACTAAGCCACTCACCAACTGCCCTTTCTTGAATATTTTTCCATCCCATTCAACTTGCTGATACTCTGCCCAGGGTGTCTGCCTCTGCTTAGGTAAATCTGTACGAGTAACCTGACCTTTGAACTCTGTAAAATGAATTTGTTTGTCACAATGTTCATGGCACTCTTTTAGCCACTGCAAAAATTCTTTGTCTATAGCAGTTCTTTTTTCCTGAAAAAATTGATAACTTGAATGATTGATAAATAACATCAAGTGGGTAATATTACTGCTATATTCAGAAAGAAAACAAATAATTGGGTAGGTGTCCTGAAAGGGAAGTAAAATTTGATTGCCACTGGAACATGAAGAAAGGCTGAATAATATATCTCTGAAATTTGTGGAAATAGGGAACTACATTATGATTTAAGGTTCTAAAAAGAATAACCCATGACATTGCTATATAACCTGTCATGCTAGATTTTACAAATACATGTACGTCTTTTGTTCCTTTTAGGCATTTTTTCAATTTGGCAATAAAATGTTTAATTTAGATTGATTGAAAAATTGTATACTCCAAAAAATTGTGTATACTCCAATAAAAACAATTTCAGTTGTCAAGGTAACACATAATTAAAGGTCTTTATTACACAATCAAAACTTTATCATAAATATTGTTTTTGCAATTTAATTATTTCTTTCTTTCAAAGAAAACAGTTTCAAATTTATGTATATACACATGCATAAAGATTTTATTTTCTCAATTTCTGTGCATTTTAAATGCCCAGATAGACCTTTTTCACTAGAATTTCTGGCAGCATATGATAAACATAAGGTGCAGGTAGGGTAATGGCCATAAGACATAATTTCATATATACACACCATGCACTTAAAATTAGATACGTGAATGTAGAAACAGAAACTACAATGACTTGGAGAAAAATGTGATTAATTTGCACCATTTAGATTTGTAGTCCACCTGAGAACTAGCTAAAATCAAACAAAAGATGTTACCTGTAATGGTAATCACGGAGGTAAACTATCTTATTAATTCTGGCATGCTCTAAATGTAAATTAATCCAAAAACACATAGTTAATTTTTTATATATTTTTACAAAATGTCACAATACAGCATGTTTTTGTGATGCCACGAGCTACGAGCCTTTAATTGTGAAAGTAAGAACAAATTAACTTTCACTGCTGTTTGGGAGCTAGGTGGCAGAGTCATCTACTATTGATCACGTGCCTGTCAACAATGAAGTTGCAGGTTCCAGTCTCACTGAAGGCAGAATGTGTGCGACTCCAATCCTAATAGAAAAGGATTGCCAGTTTTCCCTCCGAAGTCTCGAGTTTTAACCAGGTATTTCTCTTCATTCCATAATGAAAACTGACACCATGATATAGCTGAGGAAAGTGGCATTAAACAACATACAAACAAACAAATAATCACTGCTGTTTACTATGTCATCATGAAGTCTATCAACAAATTTTCTTATTTTACAAGATATAATCTTATCACACCTACCCTCTTCTTTACTGACATGTTAGTAACTATTACCTGCCCGTTCTGTATTCTGTGATACACTGTATTTTTATCCTTCAGTCTCATCTCAAGGTCAATAAAGGTCAACTTGTTGGTGCTTACTTGAAAATGGTCATTGGTAAATAACACTCCCGATATTCTGTAAAACAGAAAACCTTCAGTCAACTCAGATCTTTAATTAGAAGAAGGAAGAATATAAGTTTTCAAATCTTAGGCCGTGTTTACACTAGAGCTAGGAAGAATTGATTCAAATTAAAACGATCTATATATAAACCGTTTTGCGTTCAGAAAACACAAGGCGAAATCGATTGCAATCAATTAATTTTAAATCGCTATGTTTACACTATCATATAAATCGATGGGTTTTAACTGTCATGTGTAAACAAATAATTATTTTTAGAACGTATATTTCTTCTTGGAGTTCTTTCCAACTCCTCCTGCACCCGTTCATCACCCCATAATTCAATTATAAGCACTGTTTCATCATTGGGCCACACATCCCCTCTTCCTGCTTGCTGTCATTTTTTTGGTTTTGGTATAAAATGCCAGGGAAAAATACACGTGGATATTTGGCGCCATACATGCGCACTTATCATTTAAGTAATTTAAATTGATTGCAATCGATTTCAACGTGTTTACACCAAAAAATAGATCGGTTTATTTTGAATCGATGTATTATAAACCACCTCCTCAACTGGACTATTTTTGAATCGATTGCAATCGATTTAAAGTGTTTACATTAGAGAGAGATCGATGCTTTTTGAATCAATCTCCAAAAAGATCGATCTTTTTCCTCTAGTGTAAACACAGCCTTACAGAACCACCAAGTTCACTCTCCGCTTTGTCTGGTGTTCATAAAGCTTGCTTATTGTTTTCTTTGATTGTTCATGATTGCCTTGTCTTTTAACTGGCTACTTGCTCGTCTTTTCATATTTTTTCTTAACACATCTTATTATTTTGTGCATTTCTTGTCACACATAGTCTACTTCAGGCAGACTAGAGGAAACTGATTTAAAGACTTCAAAGACAACATTTTCAGGAAGGATGTTGAGAATGCCTTTAGCAGCAGCTACCCAGAAAATAATTCTCTAATAATCAATGTCCAATCTACAGACATCAACCATTTGAATGAGTGTATGATGAAATTAGAAATTTAAAAAACTATAACTGTTTTTTTGAAAACAACATATCTTGTATTTTTGAGGTCTTGCTACGAAGAAGCTATACAGACCTGTTGTAACATTCTAAAGGCAAATTCTTCCCTTTCTTCGGTTCCTGGCACCATTCAAAGCTGTAACATAAACACTGATAATTAGTCACATGTTCATTTCTGTTAAATTCTCAGCATTTCATAACCAATTTAACCACAATACTTATCAAGATGGATGCACTTTCAAATTGAGCTAAACCAGCATTCAAGTTACTTAGTTTGACTTTTTTTTATAAATGTGTCTCATCTAAACATAAAAAACTTAACTCACTCAAGGTTAATCACTTATATTATCATTCTCAGATAATTTAAATTGATGTATTCAACTGCTGTAACTTCTTTTTGGAGAATGTACAAGAAATTGACTCATTGATTTAATGTTTGTTGTCTTGTCCTATAATAATCAGCTATATTCAGCAAGAGAAGCAGTTAACAAACAGGAAATCAACAGTGAAAACGGATGACTAATTGTATACAAATTTACCTGCCACTGGAAAAATATACATTTAGAGTTTTGTAGAAGCTACAATGAGCCTCAGCTTTTTTAGTTCTATCAGACAGGGAGGATAGCATTTTTTGAAACACTTCACCCACTACATCTCATGGCCTAAAACTCCCAAGAAAAATACATCCCCTATACCAGAGGAAGCACTGGGAAGCTTTTTGGGTTGAGCACTGGGAACCTTCCCAATATGGTGCCAGTAATATACACTTAATTTAGGGTGGTTCCATTTAAACATGCATGGTTCCTAGAAAGACATTTTCAAATAACTGTCAATGGTTATATGTCTCAAATATCTTAAGTGAGAGAAACCTAAGCAGAAAAATAGTTATTGCTATGTGTGGTCACTACATTTTTAAAAAGCCATGATAGAAATGCATGAGATCACTACAATGTATACATACTCCTCTATAGATGTGTAGGGAATAAGTCGTCCATTCCAATAGCACTCAAAAACAGGTCTCCGTCCTCGTGCATGCCTTTCACTCACAGCATAGTCGTGGTCATCAATTATTTCTGGTTCACCTGTCAATATCAAGTTTATAATGCCACAATTATAATTGCAAGGTATGAACAAGTATACAATTTTCAGGACAATTTCAAGTCTATGCAGTGCTAGGGAAAGGAATTGTATTTTAAGACAGATCTGAGAGTCATCATTTGTCATTAGCCTTATTAGATAGAGCAAAAATGTGTCTTTGTAACACTGATGTCATGCTTAGTACACATTGGTAAACACCCCCCTTTTTCTAAATTCACTCAAGCATGAAATACTAGCACAGCACTACAGAATTTTGCCAGTGAAAAGATCTCATGTTGTAACAGTAAACTGTGCATCAGATTTCATGAAGATATGAAATAATCTTAATAAAAAATAAAAGTTTCAACGCAAAGATTAACCTGAGGTTAATAAACAGAAAATCTATATGTCCCCCAACTTTCATTTGCAGGACATAAAAACATTGTTTTTGACCAATGTCTGTAACCTACAATGGATTCCATTATCCTTCCTCACCTATGGGTTCAGTTTAAATCACGGTTTATGAATATTCATTAGATCTGACTGACCAATCATAACATAGTTACCAACATCTTACCTCTTTTTTGTGACAAAAATTGTCCCAACTTCATTATTAACATGATTTTTTAAAGTTGGCAAACAGCCAATAGAAGCATTACTGTTGGTTAAAATATCTACAGAATTTTGTATATTAACAGAAGGTCAAAGTCCATAAATATAGCTCATTGTTTGTGTAATTTACATGAAGGGTAAAAAAGGAAAGCAATAGTCTGTTTATCTATGTTTTGTACCATTGTGATATCAATAATACTTCAGTGTTCCAGCTAGAGGGTAATGGAGGGGCGCCATGCCCCGCCCTAAAATTACCGTGCCCCTGTGTCCTGTTCGGCACCCCTTATCAATATTGCTTCAATTAATTTTCTTTTCTGAAATTTAGAGTAATTATAGGGTTTTTATATCTAATTCATTCATTAGACTATTGTCATTTCCTTATGATTTTGATTATCATAATTAGTGGTAGACAGTGGATACTCGTACACAGGTAACATGGTCAGGCAACTTCCAATTATCAAATTTCAACTTTGATCCTTTTATAGTCTTAACTATACTTCACAATAAAAAAACACATGCCGATATATCTTTGAACAGTTTTACATAAATGGCAACTGGAGACAGGGTTTGAAATTATCGGACATTAAGACGCATTTTGCGTGTACAGTACATTTCAAGTTTTGACCATTCAAAAATGTTTTTATCCAAAAAATTAGCCGTGTTCATTGTTTTTGGTCATTTGGCTTAATTATGATCCAGATTGGGAATAGCTTTAACCTTTTTCATTGTCCTTTGCGAGAGACATCTTTGAATATTTGTCACAGAGCCACGTTTATCATTGAACACACCATTTTATCACAATAAGTTAAAGCTGGTACCCGACTGCCTGTTTCTATATACAAATAACATTAAGTAAAAAATACCTGCGGCAACCAGTACAAACCTAATGAAAATACGGAAATCTGCGGAGCGGATATGAACTTAGTTCCAAACCTTGCAAATACAATGCTGCTTGTGTTGAAGTTACAAGCACAAAAATTGAAACACAGAAACAAATAATATTTTGGCAGTCACTTTTCAATTAATTAAATGCACAAATATATTGATGAAATTTTCTTTAAAATGAGATCAGAGAAGCAAACCAGCAAATAGAACACTTTTCAAATAATAATAACAACAAAAGTGCCACAACTGCAATCACACTGAAAAATATGCAAATACCCAAAAAATTGACCTTCTCATGCGTCCCTCTATTTTCAAATCCTAGCTGGAACACTGTACTTTGATATTATTGACAATAACATCAATCACGGATTTATCCTCACGGTACAATCAAAGAAAATGTCATAAATCAACGATAAAAAATTAATATTTTAGTTATGGATCAGCCATAGATTACTGATGTTTTCTGACTTACTTCTGGGATCATTCAGATCAGATGGAAACGTTTCCCTGTCATACAGGAAGGGGTGGTACCTAATGATACCCTCCACTACACCTGATCCTTCTACTGTAGCCTTGAAATCAAACACACTGGCCCCAGATCTCACATACAATGTCTGCATATCATCTTCTATGTCTCGCAGGTTAACAACATAAGGTGTTGTTTGTTTTGGTGAAAATAATTTGACCTGAACAAAAACAGAAGGTAATGAAAAAATCATGTTTGAAGTGTCAACAACTTACAATATTGTAATAGAATTTTGTCTACATATAACTCAACCGAGTACAAAGATTGTCCTTCCACTCTGCTGAATGTAACCATAAGCTTTGAAGTATTCCAGTAATTGAAGTAAATAAAAAATTCTATTAGGATTGTCTACATCTTACATCAAACAATTCAAATATAAATTTAGCACACATACAATTTAACAATTATGAATATTTTTTTTATGCTAAATATAACCATTTATTAGATTACGGTTATTCCAGAAAATATTTATGTAGGGTTGTTGTCTTACCAAATACCCATACAATGAAGAAAGAAAATTTACTGCACTTATGATTTCTTTGCAATTTTTTTCTACGATAGCAACTTAACAAAAAATTTTAATATAAAGTGCATTCCAGCTTATTTTTTGGCAAAAGCCCTTAAGATCATAGCTCATGTCTTCAGCAATTTCAAATAAACGTTGCTCTCAGTGATATTATTTTAAACATGAAATGTATCACATAATCCACTTTTTCCATTACTAATGGCAGTGGACAGTGTCTATAACTGAATATACTTTTGCTTTGCTTGCGGTGCAAGATAAATTTATTATTTTGAAACACATGTATCTATACAGATTGAAACAAAGTGAATTTGTAATTTTATGCAATAAAATATTAAAAATTTCCATTTAGATGTAAGAATATACTTAGATTTAGTCTGAATTTTCTAAACCTGTATTGTGTGACTATCACCTGCAGAATTAACAGGTGTTAGTATTACCTGGATATCAATGTTCTGGAAAGGACTGGGTGTCCTGTTGTTCTTGACCGATTTCTCATCTGCATTCCCTTGTGGTCCATGTATGTAGTAGTGGTAGATGTGTCTACAAGAGATTTTTGTTAACAAATATTAGAGCACACTAGAGCACAGATGATTCTGATTGTTCAACTCATCCATAGTGGCCCTGGGTGAGCACGTCATTTCATTTGTTTAATCTTAAGACATGCAAGTATCATCCATTTAAAAACAAGTATGCAGAAAAATTTCTCACCCAAGGTATAGAAATATCTTGTGTCTTCCTGTTGGTGATATTGCTGACATCATAGACGTAACAGTTACGTATACACAAATGGCAACAAATACACAGAAGAAATACCTAAATAATCTGCAACTCTGGTGAGAAAAAGTATCAAATCACACATGGAAAGCAAATTCAAGAAATTCTCAAACCCACATTCAAAGATATCTGTTTGTCTAATATATAAGCAGAGCCTCAGGTTAGACAAGGTATCTTTGCCCTTGGGTTTGAGAATTTCTTTTCTTGTCTTTCCATTTGTTATATATATACTATTTGTCTGGCCTGCATTTCACCTCAGTAGCGAAAAAAATTACATCATGAGCAACATGTAAATAACATTAAAATGTCATCATCAAATACACAAACATAATTACAGAGGATCTGACCTTAGCCAAAAGCTTTAACTTAGTCACTGGACTGCAAAACTGAGGTCAAGGAACACCTACCAGATTGACATGTACTATTTATCAGCAACCTATATAAAAAATATTGTCATCCTACCATGCATGGTTACACAGGAATTGACCTCATCCAAAAACTTGTAACATAGTCACTGGACCGTGAAATTAAGATCAAGGTGTGGAGACACCTACCTGAGAGTCATGTACTCTTATCAGCAACCTATACCAAATATTGTCATCCTATCATTAATGGTTACATAGGAACTGTCCAAATCCAAACTTATTTACTGACCATTGAAGTCAAGGTCAGGTGACAGATGACTGACTAGCAAGTACTCATAAACTACCACTGGACCAAATATGATGAACCTGGCTTAAGCTTACAAAGATATAAAGCAAAGTGTCAAATTCCACTGCTGGAAACCCATATATATCTGGTCTCCAGCAACTATCATCACATTCACAGGCGAGACAAACCCATATATATCACTTCTATTTTCATTTTCCTTCTACAACTTGCGCTAGCTGTCTTGTCCAGTCAGTAATTTTTGCCATTTTCCCCTTACAACTTATGCTAGTTGACTTGTCCAGTCAGTAATTTTTGCCATTTTCCCCCTACAACTTACGCTAGTTGTCTTGTCCAATCAGTAATTTTTGCCTTCAAGTAAGGTAAATGCTCGGGATTAATGTTCTTGATCTGTACAATAGTAAAACTTTGACAGTTCTTCTCCTCTGCAATAACAGCTTTCACAATCTCATCATCTTTCGAGATATGACTACAGTCTCCAGGCTGCAATCAAATATTAAGAGCCATTCCATTAAAAATTAAAGGGCAAGAAAGAAGTGGAAATAAAACAACAAAACATGTCTCGGTGACACTGATGTCCTGATTGACACATCTTGGTAAACATCCCATGTTTTCTAAGTTCACTCATGCTTGAAATGTTTAGCACAGCCTAACAGAATTTGGACAGTGAAGGTATCTCATCATGTTTAAACTCTGTACAGTAGTCCCCCTCTTATAAGACCACCCCATCTGAGTCATGAAAGTGGTCTTATAATGGGGGTGGTCTTTTTTGAGGGGATACAATTTATGCAGGTCTATAGAGCTTGGTCGGTTGATTAGCAGCAAAAGCTGTGAAGTGATTAATATTCACACAAAATAAGTATTTGTATTTTATTATTCAATATAAATAAAAATAAAAAGAATTCATGCAGTTTTTATCTGTTCAAAATGTGTAACGATAATACAATATTTCCAAGTCTTCTTAACAGTGAATGTTTCTGTTCCTGTTTCATCTGCATTATCGTTGTTTTTATCACTTTTATTGTCTGCCCAGGTTCCACTTCGTAGTTTATTAAGGTTCCGTCTAATTTGGAAAACTCCAGGTTTTTCTCTGTTTCCAGTTTCCCAAGTTTTTGACATCATTTGTAGTAAATTTTGATTTATGATTATGTTGGTACATTGTATTATTATCTCCTTGTTATATATTTCAGTCTTCTTGTAATAAACCCGATTTCCGTCATGCCGAAATCAAACTGATCTACAATATATATTACTTGTTTTCCCCTTTAATCCAGCCTAAAAACCTTTCTTTTGCACGATTTCGACATTTTGTTTACCGGTTGTTGAACTGTTTCCGAACTGGTTTACGATAATAAAACCAAGTCTCGTTCTATTCGAGACTTCCAAAATAAACATCCGGTCAGAGAAAATGGTCATTCGTGAGAAGAATTTACGTTGTTGTGTCAAAAAAACGTGGTCGCTGGTCGCGTTTGAAGGGTGGTCGTTCGCGAAAGGTAATTTTACGTTAGAAACATTTAATGCATCAGGATTTTGGCCGGATAAAGCGGGTGGTCGCTGGCGAAGGGATCGTATAAGAGGGGGACTACTGTACCAAGTTTCATTACAATTTCAAGTATTCTTTATAGAAAAAAATTCTTCAACGCAAAGTTATACTTATTGGTAGACCTTTCACTTTTGATACCAAAAATGTTAATTTGAAACCATGCAGGAGTGATGGTGGTAAAATAGAAAAGATTTCTGTTAAAATTTATAATTATACTAGTAATTACATCAGGGGGAATTAAGTAACGAAGTGTGGGTTTTCAGGTGGGAAATGGTTAACCTACAAACATACATATAATTAAATAAACATATTTTATTTTGTATGTAGCACAAAAAACTGGTTTAAATTTCCATTATTTCGTCAAGGCTTTTTAAAGTTATGCAGAAACCACATGTTTTGGTATTGGCGGCATTATAGATGGCCATAACTGAAAAACATCACTAGTTGATTTATTTATTGTTTGATCAATTTCAGCTTTGTAAAGTAAATAAACAAACAGTCAAAGTGAACTGAATCTGTGTTAGTGGTTTCCCTAATATTGTAAAGATAATATGACCAGTATATATAACTATATTTACTTTTCTGTTGTGTATAAATCCACTATATATTGCTTCCTGGTTGATTTCCTTCTGTTGAAATTCCTCTTTAGATATAGTAAGCTCGTGTACATCCGTGGAATCTTTGGGTTTTGATATCATCTGTTTAAAACAAAATTTAATACTGAATAAATGTATTTTCCTGCCCAAGTTTGCCAAATTTGTACTGGGCACTTTAGCTTCCTCCACATATGAAAATTGAATGCCATGACATAGTTAAAATCTTGCTTAAATTGCTGTAATTAAACCAGCAAACATTATACAAATATAATTAAAGAACCTTATTGAGCAAGCTCACAATAACCCACACGTTCCCATTACATCAAGGTAGCATATGGTATTTACTAAAAAATTGAATGCATTCTTTTTAAGTTTCATTAAGTTTCATTTTTAAGTTTCATTTACCTATGAAAGTCTTGACAGAAGCAGATTTTCAATGAAGCCGTTCTTGATGAAAATGTGTTCATTCAACGCTTTCATATATCAATAAAACTTCAAAATAATGCATTTAATTTTTATATTTACATTTTAATTCATTTAAAAAATGTCTGAGTCTGAGATTTAAATAGGGGCATAATGTTGAATTTTTGTCGATTTAAATTACTGAGCATTGTTTGTTTACTGTGGATGTTGTCTAGGAAGCGTGTGCTCTTAATGACTACCGGTTTCCTTGAGAAATGCTACGAATGATTCTATATCATCAGCAACGGTTTAAACCAATAGAAATCTAGGATATCAATGAAAGACATATGTAATGTTTATATATAGGTATACTGAACTGACAATTAATTATTACAATACAAAAAATATAAATAATAGATTATAAAGAACTTTCAGAAGATTGATTAATTAAAAATCAATTGGAAAAAATAACTTTTTTAAAATTTGAGCAGATTTCTCTGAAAATTAATACTATCCAAGAATTTACTTTAAGTAAAAATTTTCCTAAATTTTGTAAAGTTTCATTAAGAATTGAAAGAGTTTCATGAAAATCCATGAAAAGATGAAAGTGTTAGACAGGCGACAACATTGAATACAATTGTACATGAAAGTTGACTAAGTCCCCCTCCCAAAAATATGGTCCCCCTTGACGAATTTCCCTGAAAATTAATCCCATCGAAGCACCTACTTTAAGTAACAATTTCCCAAAGTTTTGTTAAAATCCATTAAGAAATGAGAGCGCTATCCGGGCGACAACAGCAAGACACACGGACAGACCAACTGTTTCCAAAATTATGGTCCCCTTTGACGAACTTACCTTAAAATCCATCCCATCCAAGCAACTACTATAAGTAACAATTTCCAAAAGTTTTATGAAAATTCCTGAAGAAATGAAAGCATTATACAGGCAAAAAATTGAATATGCATTTACAGGAAAGTTGACCAAGTCCCCCTCTCAAAAATATGGTCCCCTTTTCCCTGAAAATCAATCCCATCCAAGCACTTACTAAAAGCATTTACAGCAGTTCTCTCCCTTTAATGTTATACTTAAACAAAACTGACACACACAACTTATCACACCACAAAAAAAAACCAAACAAACACTGTACAATACACTAAAAAACCTGTACTTAACTCACCCTGGTTGATGCACCAATGAAAAAGACCGCTTGTTTTCCACCAACACCGAAATAAGAAATATCACTGTTGAGAGATAACGGAACATTGGGCTGGATCAGTGAAGTGTTAGATTCATCTTCATCTGTTTCTATAAAGCTCCTAAAATTAAGACACCAAACTACCATAAATAAAGAAAAAACAGCTTTAGTTGCTTGTTCTTTTTCTGTCTGTTCAGTGGGATGGCAATCTGATCAAAATCAGCTGTTATGTTCACTCCATATACTACAATACAATGTTCCATTTATTCTCCCCTTCTCACTCCTGGGAGTTGTCTCCCCTGCTCACTCCTCCTAGTAGATATGCTGTTTCTTTTGCTTAATCATTAAATAATAATACACAGAAATAAAATTCTTTTACATAATACGAGGTCAAATTAGTAAGGCTCTTGGTTGACTGCAGTGTTCAGGTCTTGGGTACTGCTGTGATTTATTTTTTTTAGCAGTGCTAGCTGATCTACTGATAATTTCATACAGCTGTGAAAGAGTGACTCTTTGCCATTAGTTCTTGTTGTATTGAATATTTAACAGACTGTAGCTCTGGACAATACCTTCAGTACTTAACACCTCAGGCAATACAAAGAGCAGCAGTGTTTTAGAAATGAAGCAGGTGTCAAGAATATATAAAATGTTTGCCCAAGCCACACGGTGACACAAATTATTGGAAACAAAAACACTTAACACAGTGCTACCAAAAATTTCTTGGGAGAACACGGTACTGATGGTAAAAGTCTAACTGCTGGGAGAACACGGTACTGATGGTAAAAGTCTAACTGCTGGGAGAACACGGTACTGATGGTAAAAGTCTAACTACTGGGAGAACACGGTACTGATGGTAAAAGTCTAACTGCTGGGAGAACACGGTACTGATGGTAAAAGTCTAACTGCTGGGAGAACACGGTACTGATGGTAAAAGTCTAACTGCTGGGAGAACACGGTACTGATGGTAAAAGTCTAACTGCTGGGAGAACACGGTACTGATGGTAAAAGTCTAACTGCTGGGAGAACACGGTACTGATGGTAAAAGTCTAACTGCTGGGAGAACACGGTACTGATGGTAAAAGTCTAACTGCTGGGAGAACACGGTACTGATGGTAAAAGTCTAACTGCTGGGAGAACACGGTACTGATGGTAAAAGTCTAACTGCTGGGAGAACACGGTACTGATGGTAAAAGTCTAACTGCTGGGAGAACACGGTACTGATGGTAAAAGTCTAACTGCTGGGAGAACACGGTACTGATGGTAAAAGTCTAACTGCTGGGATAACACGGTACTGATGGTAAAAGTCTAACTGCTGGGAGAACACGGTACTGATGGTAAAAGTCTAACTGCTGGGAGAACACGGTACTGATGGTAAAAGTCTAACTGCTGGGAGAACACGGTACTGATGGTAAAAGTCTAACTGCTGGGATAACACGGTACTGATGGTAAAAGCCAAGTCTAACTGCTGGGAGAACACGGTACTGATGGTAAAAGTCTAACTGCTGGGAGAACACGGTACTGATGGTAAAAGTCTAACTGCTGGGAGAACACGGTACTGATGGTAAAAGTCTAACTGCTGGGAGAACACGGTACTGATGGTAAAAGCCAAGTCTACCTTAACTGCATAGTACTTCAGAAAACAAGAAGTAGTATGTCAACCAGCCTTGTATTGTTTTGTTTGAATGGTGTTTTAACGCCACTTTCAGCAATTTTTCAGCTATTTCATGGCGTCCAGTTTTTATTGGGGGAGGAAGCCGGAGTACCCGGAGAGAACCCCCGACCTGCGGTAGGAAAACTGGCAATCCTTGTCAATTAAGATTGGAGTCGAGTACACCCTGCCTGCAGTGAGAATCGAACCCGCAATCTCAGTGTTGACAGACCACGTGATCAATAGTAAACGAACTACCTTGACCACTCGGCCACCGAGGCCCCGCCAGCCTTGTATCAAGTATCTTACAGAACATGTACATCAGAACATAAAGTACACAAAATATATAATCATAAATATAATCCTTTGTATTCAATGTATTTAAACATGAATTTAACAGAATGCACTGAACATTACTTACACTTTATCTCGCTTATCTTTACGTATAAATTTTGACAATCTGTAAATAGCCCAGTTGTTTAGCTGTCGAGGGGTCATTCCTTTACCATTATCCATAACAAATATACAGTTGTCTTTTGGGTTTTTCTCATCTAAGTGCTATAAGGGAAACAACATAAGGACTCTTGATGACCAACAATCAACAACCCAAAATAGATAAACCCTTCCTACCCAACTACTTATGATGGAACTGCCCTTTAACAAAAACTAAGAAAGAAAACAACCTAAAAATCAATATTAATAATAATACCAATTTATATCTTATACTAAGAAAGCATTTAAATTTTATAGATATTTAGTAATTTCTACTTAATATACAAGATATTGAATTTTGACTTGGTAACTTGCTGGAAACCAATTAATGGACGAAAATATACCCAGTGAATCTAGTTGAATTCCCATTACAGACATATTCCATTATGAATACAAAGAAACTACAGGAGTCTATTTCGCAAAAAGTCGTAAGTGTAAAATCTATAGTCAATGTTGAAAGATCAAAGGAAAATGCATTGTGACGTCAGGACTTACGATGTATTTTGCACTTACGACTTTTTGTGAAAAGTACTACAGAAACTTACCAGCCGAAGTTCTATATTTCTTGGACCGTCATTGCTAGATGTTGCTGACAGGGCATTGTCTATCAACTCGGCAAATGCATATGCTAGAAAAAGAAATAAGCCTGTCATGTATATTTGTGAAAAATGATTTCTAAATATTTATAATCTCTGTCTGACATTACCTCAAATATATAAGAAAAGTCATTTAACCAAACAAATGTTTTTCAAGACACTAATAATTGCTTTATACTGTTTTATTGACACTGAACATTTTTATGTCAAAAATGCAGTTTTTTATTTGTTTGTTTGAATAATGTTTACTGTCACTTTTAATAATTTTTCAGCTATATTGAGGAATCCAGGATCTATTAGTGGAAAAAACTGGAGTACTGGGAGAAAACCCTGAACTTTGGTAGGAAAACTGGCAATCCTTGTTAATTACAATTGGAGTTGAGCACAACCTGCCCACAGTGAGATTCAAAAATGTGACTTATGTGTTCAGATCATGTGATTGTAAAGAGCAGACCACTAACTACATTCGCTTCTTGACCACTGAGGGCCAACATGCAGTTTTTTCAAATATACCTGACCAAGCAAAAAAGGGAGACTAGTTCATGTACTATAAGTTTGAAAATATACATTAACAAAAATTACAGCAATGTTTTGTCATACAAAGCTACAATAGCAAATATTGATGTTGCACATGTCAAGACTTACGAAGTGGGTTTTGTCCTTCTGATGCATAGTACTCGTACATTCCACCCTTAACAATGGTGTCATAATGGGGTAAGAAGTTGACTCTTTCCTTGGCAGGGGCACACAACTCTTGGTCAATACTTTTCAACACATAAAGAGTATCTCCTTTGTCAATAATATCTGAAATCAGTGATCACATTTCATCAATAATCAAACAAGAAAATCACTCTCTTATAATATCAACTTAAATACTGTTTAATACATTTTATACTGATAAGTTTGCTCAAGTCTTTCTTCCACTTTCTAAATGTAAACAGATCGTAACATAACTATGGAACAGTCATATGTTGTATGGATAGTACAAGATTTACAACCAGTTATAGGTATTACAATTTTTGGGAAACCTGGAAACCGTACTTATCCTAAAATTCTGGGCTTTCTCTCCAAATTTAATACTATGCTTAATAATTAATATTTATATAAGCAAAACAAAAGTTACAAGCACAGTTATTTTGAGGCAAAGAAAATAACCAAAGAATACAAAAATTCCAAAACAAATATATTAGAAGCTTACTTATAAACATAGTTGCTGACCAACTTTGATATTATTCGGCACAATTACATGAGAAAACAACTAGATATAACATTAATTTACATCCAAAGCATACTATTAGAAATTTAAATTTACGATTCATTTAAAAGCTATACTATAAAGAAAGAGGTTAACTTTTTTTGCAACTACCCCAAGATGGATCATCTTTGATCTCTTCTCTGTTTGTGGTGGCGATTACTATCTTTTCATTCTTCTTGATGCCGATTGTCTGCAATAGATAAGAAACAAAAATAGGGCATTTAATGAGACATAAAACGATACCATTGCCTTGTTTTTAATATTGACGGAAAATCTCACTATCGAAATGAAAAAAAATCGCTGCATATCAAAACGCTGAATGTTTGTGGAAATCATTGTTGATTTCAGAATTTAATTTTTTGGGAACTACAAAAGTAGCATAAGCTCTACCATACGCGGCCAGCAGTTCAATATACAAACAACCTCCACCAAAACAAGCCGACTTTTACTAGTATCAGTAATTTTATGAAAAATGACAAATTTTTAATGGACCCAACTCAAATGGGACTGCTGAAATTGGCATTGATGTCCCACCAGTAGAGACGTAAATACAAAGAGCAGATAACTTCCGATAAGTATGTTTGCGCATGACTGAACTTTTTTACTGTTTCAGTGGTGTGGCTTTATGGCCTTCAGTTGGAACGATAATAATCGGTAAGTATCAAATGTAGCTTATGAATATTCATGAGGGATTACATCACATTTACCGTATATCTGCTAGTTTGTGGCCGTGATTAGGTTGGAAAAACCGGAATTCAAAATGTTGTTGCTCATATAAAGTTAATTATTTGCACAGTAAATTAATGAAACCACTACAGAACAATATTTTATATATCTTTTTAAAGATTTGCTAATAAAAATTAATTTAACCCACAGTTTTCATATTTTAAATAAGTTATAAAAGTCCTACCCTGTTTGTCATGACACAGTTACCTCCCATGTAATAGATGCTCTAAATGATAAATCGATCTTCATTGTGAAAAAAGAGTGCTTTGTACGTGACAATCTTGCAGACAGATCAAGATGATTTCTGTCAAACTACTTGCTACTAAAGCATTTTGAGTTGATATTTATGTAAGTTAACTACTTGCTACTAAAGCATTCTGTGTTGAAATTTATGTAGGTTAACTACTTGCTACTAAATCATTCTGTGTTGATATTTATGTAGGTTAACTACTTGCTACTAAATCATTCTGTGTTGATATTTATGTAGGTTAACTACTTGCTACTAAATCATTCTGTGTTGATATTTATGTAGGTTAACTACTTGCTACTAAATCATTCTGTGTTGATATTTATGTAAGTTAACTACTTGCTACTAAAGCATTCTGTGTTGATATTTATGTAAGTTAACTACTTGCTACTAAAGCATTCTGTGTTGATATTTATGTAAGTTAACTACTTGCTATTAAAGCATTCTGTGTTGATATTTATGTAAGTTAACTACTTGCTACTAAAGCATTCTGTGTTGATATTTATGTAAGTTAACTACTTGCTACTAAAGCATTCTGTGTTGATATTTATGTAAGTTAACTACTTGCTACTAAAGCATTCTGTGTTGATATTTATGTAAGTTAACTACTTGCTACTAAAGCATTCTGTGTTGATATTTATGTAAGTTAACTACTTGCTACTAAAGCATTCTGTGTTGATATTTATGTAAGTTAACTACTTGCTACTAAATCATTCTGTGTTGATATTTATGTAGGTTAACTACTTGCTACTAAAGCATTCTGTGTTGATATTTATATAAGTTAACTACTTGCTACTAAAGCATGCTGTGTTGATATTTATGTAAGTTAACTACTTGCTACTAAAGCATTCTGTGTTGATATTTATGTAAGTTAGGTTCATTTTATTCAAGCCAACATTATTTTCAATTTATATTACAATTTCACATTTTTTTATATATAATTGTTTTGTGGAAACAGTTATGTGCCAAGATCAAATATTTTGAAAAAAATAAAATGTATATTTCTTTGATATAAAAAGAGATATTTGAAAAATTTATAGTAAATGTTACCGTGTCGGTCAGACAAAATACCTAACAAAATGTAAAACTTCTTACCGAGTTTGGTTGAAATTATGGTTCTTTTGTAGATGTCAAATTACAGTTCTTGAAATTAACAATTATTTTCCACAGTTAAACGTTTTGAAATGCAGCTGAATTTTCATTTTGATAATGTGATTTTCCATACTAAATTTTGACTTTGTTTCGAACGGAAGTGTACGATAGGAAAATTCCAATGTTGCCTATTCGAAATCCTTCGGGTGATGTCGTCTGCAGTTAAGGCAGGAAAAATTTGTCCGAATACCATTGTCTGCTACGAAAGCAGACGAACGTTTTTAAACAACATTAGACCCCTTTACAAACAAAAATGGCTGACTTCCTATGGAAAATCACTTTATCAAAATGAAAATTCAGACGCATTTCCAAATGACGTTTAACATTGGAAAATAATTGTTGATTTCAAAAACTGTAATATGAGATTTACAAAAGGACCATAAACTCGACCAAACGCAGTAAGCAGTATTCCATTTTGTCAGGCAAAACCCGTCTGACCGACACGGTTAAGTTTACTATAAGCTGTTTTGAAATTGTCACCAATTCCACTTTCAAATGAAGTGTTATATTTAAATTTTGCAAGACTTTTACCACCAGACCCTGCTATGCATTCAGAGATCCAGAGCACAACATGCCTTGCAATTTTTTTAAACTTATATTGGTCACGGAGTAGTTCTCGCCTGCAAGTAATTCTTGCCACCCGACCTTTTGACAGTTTTGTGAAAAATTGGCATTCTAAAAGTAATAATCGGAACTTGTTTTGGATGGAAGATATTGAAATCTATAAAATGAAGCATTTGCCATCAATTTTAATGGAAAAATAACGACACAGTTTAATGGCGAGAACTACTCTCTGACCAGTATGCAGTTTGATTCAACTGTAGCTATCCTTTTTTTATTAGTATGCGAGCGAAGTGAAGCTCACTAATGTACAGAGTCTGCCAAATTGCACGAGACCCAGAATATGATCATTGAAAAAAAAAAAACCTGGGTTACTCGGAATGCATTGGGTATTTTCGCTTTTTTTTTTAACAAACCACTATATAAAATTAAAGTGCTTATTTTGAAATTACTACAAAAAAATGCCAGACAAATTTTTTTTCAATCTGAAATGCTGTATTTGAAATTGAGTTGTGTGACGTCACCAACACATTATAACGTCACGTCATAAATGGAATGTAGAGGCACTGTTAGGGGGCTCTGAAGTAACGACATGAACAATGTGCGGTGCTCGCATTTTAGGCTGCGCCTATGGTGGTCGGTATTTCGGGTAGCCCGAACCTGAGACTAAATCCCCGAGACAGAAATCGACTTTTATTATTTTCGTGGTTATTAGACAGAATTTTAACGAAATAATTGAGAGATATAACACGCCAATGATATTGAATTATTACGTTTCAGTCAAAATGTAACAAAACGTGTATTTATGAAAATATTGCAATTTTTTGTCCCGTAGGTTGGTATTTCGGGTATGCCGAGATGTGAAGGGAGGTAACTTAGGTCCGGTAAATAAAATAATGGTGATTAGTATTTACTAAACAAACAGAGTTATAATAATAATAATATCAGAGACATATAATAATATTATATGTCTCTGATAATAATAATAATAATAATAATATATTATTATTATGTAAAAATAAATAAATAATAAATAAACGCAATCATTGATCTATTAAAAGGACAGAGGGAAAAAGAAAATCCGTACCTTCATGATGCCACATGCCACTTTTTATAATTAAAAATATACATATCAATTCTTCCAGCGCCAGACTGTCAAGCAAGAATTTCTTTATATTTTCGACCCCAACCTGTATAAATGCTTTTTTTGTCGCTTTAGACATAGCGACTGACGGTCAGAAAAGCTTTTTGTCTTTTGTCTTGTGTAAATCTAAGAAAAACTAGTGTGGACACAGAAAAATGTCTCGCCTGCATTCAGCATCAGTAACGAAAATAAATTTCGTCATAAGCATTACGTAAATAGCATTAAATATCAGCAGCTGCCTGTATACCAAATATTGTCACCATACCATGCATAGTTACAGAGGAACTGTCCTAATACAAAAACTTTAACATAGTCGCTGGACTGTGAAATTGAGGTCAAGGTCAGTGACACCTACCAGACAGTCATGTACTATTTATCAGCAACTTATATAACAAATATTGTCATCCTAACATGCATGGTTACAGGGGAACAGCCGTAACCCAAAAAACTTTAACATAGTCGCTGGACCGTGAAATTGAGGTCAAGGTCAGGTGACACCTACCAGACAGTCATGTACTGGTCATCAGCAACCTATATACCAAATATTGTCATCCTACCATGCGTGGTAACAGAGTAACTGCCGTAACCCAAAAACTTTAACGTAGTCACTGGACCGTGAAATTGAGGTCAAGGTCAGGTGACACCTACCAGACAGTCATGTACTAGTCATCAGCAACCTATATACCAAATATTGTCATCCTACCATGCGTGGTTACAGAGGAACTGTCGTAACCCAAAAACTTTAACGTAGTCGCTGGACCGTGAAATTGAGGTCAAGGACAGGTGACACCTACCAGACACTCATTTACTAGTCATCAGCAACCTATACACCAAATATTGTCATCCTACCATGCGTAGTTACAGAGGAACAGTCGTAACCCAAAAACTTTAACGTAGTCGCTGGACCATGAAATTGAGGTCAAGGTCAGGTGACACCTACCAGACAGTCATGTACTAGTCATCAGCAACCTATACACCAAATATTGTCATCCTACCATGCGTAGTTACAGAGGAACAGTCGTAACCCAAAAACTTAAACGTAGTCGCTGGACCGTGAAATTGAGGTCAAGGTCAGGTGACAGGTGACTGACTGGCAAGTACTCATCATAAGTTACCATTAGACCAAATTTGATGGACATAGGGCTTGGGCTTACAAAGATATGAATCAATATGTCCAAGTATTTACGCCGCCGCCGCCGGATTCCCACACATATGTCTCGCGACTATCGTCGCAGGCGAGACAAAAATTGTATAAAAGATATAAATTGTGTCGCAATTAACTTGACATATCATCGTACACATTCGGTACTCGACAATTAGCTATGCAGTCTAGCTCTATTGGTAATGTTATATCTGCTAACTTAAATTTTGATGTTAAACGAACTTTCTTTTTTGGAAATGGTGTTTACAAACTTTACTAAGCATTCGAACAAATGCATATGCATGCTGTGAGTGTCGAAAACAACCCCATTCATAGCTATATCGGTAGCTAAAGCTATAGCAAACACACCGCAGTTCAAACCATTGTATTGTTGTTGTACTTTCGTTTTTTTATATTAATAATATGTTCCCCTGTCCGCATGAAACTTGAATTTTAGTGACATCATTCAGATTTCGATTTGAGATGTCCAGAATGAAAACCCAGTCACTGTTTGTATTTTGGATTGATGTCACCCAATGATCGCGCCCGGTATGACAAATTTGGGTAGATGGCGGTGTATCAGTTTCCAGCTTTTCTCCATATTCCCATTTTCCTTATTTAGTCAACAGGCAGAGAACATAGCGTTTGTCATGAAATCCATTGATATTTTTAAATTGTTGTTTGAGAATTTGTTTGTGAAAAATATGTTGTATTTAAACAAAGTGTGTTGTCATTTAGGATGTCGCGTTTTTCTGTTTTAATGTTGCCGTGTTGTATCCAAATGTGCGGAGCATTTTGCGAGTTTTTACTTTCGGTGGTCTTCAATGGTCAGAATTCTTGATTTTTGGCGAAAGTTGGGCGGGGCTGGTTTCAGGTGGAACATGTATTGATTGCTTTCCGGAACACCAGATCTTACAGGGCTATCTGGAAATGAAAGATACGAGAAGTAAATGCAAGATCATTCTTCTGCAATTACTGAGAGTTCGATTTTTTGGTGTGTCAAATTTTAATTTTATTTCTTGTAGACCGTTGAAGTTTTGCTGGTCTTTTCATAATTGAAGTTAGGGTTATTTGATCCGCATTTATACAGGTTAGGGTCGAAAATATAAAGGAATTCTTGCTTGACAGAGTCTGGCGCTGGAACAATTGATATGTATATTTTTTAATTATAAAAAGTGGCATGTGGCATCATGAAGGTACGGGATTTTCTTTTTCCCTCTGTCCTTTTAATAGATCAATGATAGCGTTTATTTATTATTTATTAATTTTTACATAATAATAATAATAATTATATTATTATTAGAGGCATATAATATTATTATGTGTCTCTGTTATTATTATTATTATAAGTCTGTTCGTTTGGTAAATACTTATCACCATTATTTACTGGACCTGAGTTACCTCCCTTCACATCTCGGCATACCCGAAATACCGACCTACGGGACAAAAAATTGCAATATTTTCATAAATACACGTTTTGTTACATTTTGACTGAAACGTAATAATTCAATATCATTGGCGTGTTATATCTTTCAAATATTTTGTTAAAATTATGTATTATAACCACGAAAATAATAAAAGACGATTTCTGTCTCGGGTTCGAGCTACCCGAAATACCGACCACCTGCGCCTACATTCCTATTAGTTTTTAATGCTATTGTTTATTGTTTACTTTGACTGACTAAATTTTAGTTGATAACATGTGTACGCAAATTGTAGTAAATATTTCAGATAGGTTTTTAAACTTAAAATCTTTTTATTCTTGGAAATTCCTTGTTAAAATATAAAACTGACGTCGTGCAATGTTTGTAAACAAACAAGAGTCGGTATTAAAGTCACACCTCTTTGACACGTTTAATGAAATCGTCATAACTCCAAAGACCTCCTGTTGGAATTTTGACTTCGGGGACATCTTTTTCTCTTCGATCGAATACATAAACAAATGCATCGTCGTCTTCTAGCTGTGCAGAAGCAATCCCCACGCTTTTCCTGGGGGTAGCCATATTTGTTATTGCCCGCGTTCATTCATTTCCCGGATGTTGACGTTCAACAAATATCACTAATAACCAACAAGAACGAACTCTAGCCATTAGAATAGTGGGTTTAAAACGTCGTATTTATAAATTAAAACATAATTTGTTCATGTAATAATTTAACTATTGAAAATGATACCCCATGACAGACAATTGGTGTAATAAATCAATGCCATAGTACTGTTCGGCCATACTTGAATAAGACGTTTCGGTCATGGTTTTATGAACTATATAGAAATGTAAAATACTTGAAAATATTATTTCAATGTATATTGGCAAAAGTTTGAAATAAATAAATGTTTAACTTTTCCAACTTAAATTAGCGATGCTATTATTATGTTAATAACATTTTTTATAATTTATTAATTGGTGAATAATTAAAGATCAGACCACTAATCAACGGGTTTAATCACCATTAAAAAGTAAAATAATCAAAATACTTTGAGGTTGATCAGATTGAACACTGAAAGGAAGACCCAAGCCTAACAACAAGCCAGTATTTTTGTGAA